>JAHLSL010000075.1:1320668-1352068 GCA_025920805.1 Petroica traversi
AAAAAAAATTAATTATCAAGTTGTCATATGGGAATGTGGCACTTTTAATGCTGAGCTTTACAAATGCCAGTGACATCAAATGCACATCCAATCTGTGTGCCATCATGCAGATATTCAATTTTCTAGATTTTTAACTGAACTTTGTATCTAAATCAGCACAAATTAAGCAAAGAAACCTCTGAAGGGGCAAAATATCACCTAGATTATCTTCTGCTCTGCAGGCAGCAACATCAACAGCCCAATGAGATCTCAGGGGCATTGAACTTCTCAGCCACGTCACCCAAAGGCACAGGGAGAGGCTCAGGGTGACAATGACATGGGGCACCCAAAGTGCAAGGGCTCAGGGAAGGGACCTGAGCCTTTCTGGAGATACCTGTGCTCAGCTTCACCTCCTGGAAGTTCTTAAAAATCCCCAAAAGTGAAATTAAACTTGTGGTACTGTTAATTGTAAATTGTTAGCTTCAATGACGTTGCACAAAGAGGACAGTGGAGCCTCCTCTGGGCAAATATTTACACATAAAACATATTTAGTACCTGTTACAGTGGTACATTAAATTCTGTTTGTTTGCACTCCACAAAAAGAAATTAATTATCAAGTGATCACCCGGGAATGTGGCACTTTTAATGCTGAGTTTTACAAATGCCACTGACCTCAAATACACGTCCAATCAGTGTGCCATGATGCAGATTTTAAATTTTCTAGGTTTTTACTGAATCTTGTATCTAAATCAGCATAAATAATGCAAAGAGTTTTACAAATGCCAGTGACCTCAAATGCACGTTCAGTCTGTGTGCCATGATGAAGACATTTAATTTTCAGGATTTTTAACTGAATCTTACATCTAAATCAGCATAAATTAAGCAAAGAAACCTCTGAAGAGGCAAAATATCTGCTGTTCTGTGGGCAGAAGCATCAAAAGTCTCAAAGGACAAAATCAGAGTCCTTGTTCATCTGTAAAGACAGAGAATAAAAGGAAATTGGGACCAAGGGAAGACAGAAATAGCTCACACCACACAAATTCTCTCAGTAATTATGAGAGGGCAGTGGCACCATAATTCCTGAAACAAAATCATCCATTTCATGATGAACAGGATACCAAAAGGAAAGACAAACTTGTTTACTGCCACTGAAGATGAAATTTGATTGGGAGAACCAAAATCAAACCCTTCACCTTCTGCAGGTCGAGAATTTCTTGCTGTTTTCAGCTTGGAAAATAGGACAGAAGCAGGTGAGAAAGTGTGCAGTGGTAACACCAAAATGTAAAGATTCAGCAGAAATTGTGACAAAAAAGCACAAAACACTTCAGATCCCTGCATTAAAAACTTATTTTCTATTCCTCAACGCTTGGAAAGTGAAATTCATGCCCCTCACTCCTCATTAATGGAGCCACATCACAAAACTCAAAGTGAACCACAAAGCGAACTCGGAGTCAGGGAACATTCCTGGATCATCAGACCCCAGAATGAACTGATTTTTTGAAAGGTCCTGTTTTGTTGTGCCCTGCCAGGATCTGGCAGGGAATAAATTCATTAAACCCAGTGAGCTGAGTGTCATTCCCAGAGACTCCTCACACCCAAATCCTCACACGGCAGCGATTCCGACGCCGCGATTTTGCCGCAGCTCCGCGCCCTAAACTCAGGAATGGAACAGAATTCACCCCTTTAGTCCAAAAAATCTCTGGCAAAAGTGATTTATGACTGAGCTCATACCTCATCTCCCTGCTTTTTTTTGGGAGCACTGCTCATTAAAAGCCTCCTTGGCATCTCTGCCCACACAAATCCCAGGAGCGATTCCGGGCGGGCGATTCCCGCTTCAGGCAGGGAGGGATTTGTGTCCCCAGGTTTTGCAAAACCCTCAGACAACTCAAGTCTGCTTTTGTGATATAATCCTGCAATCAGCACACAGCACCATCCTGGAGATGCTTCAGGAGAAGCTGGAAAATCCAAACTAATTCTTTCCGCTATTTTCTGCTTTCTGCTGCAAACTGACCTACTTAGAAATGGGAAAAAAAAGTGTTTTAATGCCTTTTTCTTCCCCTTTCAACAAAAGTGATGTCCATTTAGTCCTTTCAAAAAGGGAGCTAGAGGAAGATGGTGATGTTGACATTAAAATGTCTCCTGCTCTGAAATCCCAGGAAAGGAATCAATTTCACAAAGCAAAGGACTGGCCTAAGTTGGGCTGAGTTTAGTGGGATAAAATCTCTGCTTGCTGAAATAACTGAATCATGAGAAACCAAAAAAAAAGCCTATTAAGAACAGAATAACTAAGTAAAAAGTGAAAATTTATGGAAAAGTTAATTAATTAAAGACTAAGGACTCTCCACTGAAAACCTACAACTGAATAGTTCTCAACACTCCCACCCAAAACCAAAATAATGGCTTTCTCATTTTATTCATATATACATTACTGCTGTACTTTATAACTCCAAGAAGTTGTAAAAGTGACAAAATTCTGGCCATTTTAAACAGTTTTATTATAGAACCCCGAAGAATTCTCAGTGAAGGCAATAAAACCAAATACTGCAGCTCCAACTCATCAGTTTTTGTGGCAGTGTTTATGCTCAGAAAAACTCATTCATATTTATGCAAAAACTTAATGTCTCAGTCTTCCAGAATTTCCAGACCCTATCCTTAATATTTTGTCAGAAGAATTCTGAAGATTGGTTTTTATTGACCAAAAGTAGACAGAACGATAAACGTAATTAATTTGTACACCAGCTTCCCTTAAAAATACCCCTTAAAAAGGAAATTGGTAAGAATTTGGCTCTGCAAAGTCTTTTACATCAATTTCTTTCTATAAAAGATACCAAGCTGGAAACTGCAGCTTTTATGAGATGTGATTGGGAAAGAGAATGGTGAGAAAAGCTGAAAAAACCTGCGAGAAGAAAATATGGAAAAGTTTTTTTCAGGCAGTGCTGAAGCTGCACAATACAACTCCTAAAATGAAATAAAGATTAAGTGAGAAATAATAACTGAGAATTGGGAGCCTTTAAGTCTAAAGTTTGAAGTAAACAGAAAGAAAAAGGAATAGAATTTATGTATTTTTATAAAATACTGTTTATTTTGAATTTGATTTTTTTTAAGGGAGAAGCAAAGAAGTAGAAAGGGGAACAGTATTTTGAATAATTTGTATTAATATGATGGAAATTACATTGTGCACTTGAGATAAATCTGATATTCCACCAAAAACTACACCCTGTCCTTGGAAAGGGAGCTCATGGGAAAGGCTTTTTTTTTTTCTTTCTCATAGCCTAAAAGCCACACAAAATGTGAATTTTCACCTGGATTTACAGAATAAGGTTGTGCTGTAGAAAAATCAGTGATTTTGGATATCTGGACTGAAAAATGGGATTTTGAAGGGAATTTTCCTGCTGCAGGGAACATGACAGTGCTAAACTGACAATGTATTTTTTTGAAGTCCTGACTCTCAGGGCTGGATGGAATTGGGAATGAAAAGGCTGTGCTGCCACGGAGGAAGTAAAAAGTACAATTTAAAGCAGGTCTAGGAGGGACTGCCCACAAAAATCCACCCTTGAAAAATCATGGATGAACAGAAGGACTCTGATCTTTCACAGAAAAGGATTTTCAGGCAGTGTAATAAAGAAACAAATAAATAAATATACACCGATACAGAAAATCAACATAATTTCATTTTTTCACTCTCCTACCATTTCAGGGAAATTCAAGTCTATGTTTTAAGAAATCTCTAGATGATAATGGTCTCATAATTTTCAAGACTCATCTCTTGGCACTGCCTGTCATTTTGCACTTACTTTCCCATCCTGGAATATCAATTATTATCAGGTTATGAAGATAAGCCACTTACAGGAAATAAACTGTCACTGTCACCGTGCAGAGGGGTCAGCCCATCCCAGGGAGGGTTATTGAGCTGCATTTGGTAAAAGCTTGGTCCCAATTACAGGAGATGTCACCTAACAGGCCACCAAGGCACTTTGTTTATGCCATGCCTGGCAAAAATGTCCCTGATTTCACAGGATCCCAGAATGGTTTGGGCTGGAAAAGGTCTTAAAGCCCATCCAGTGCCACCTCTGCCATGGCAGGGACACCTCCCACTGTCCCAGGCTGCTCCAGCCCCAATGTCCAACCTGGCCTTGGGCACTGCCAGGGATCCAGGGGCAGCCACAGCAAATCTGGGAATTCCAGCCCAGACCCTCCCACCCTCCCAGGGAGGAATTTTTTCCTAAGATCTGATTTAAACCTGTAATTTTTCAGTTTGCAGCCACTGCCTGTGTGCTGTCCCTGCAGCCCTTGGGAATTGTCTCTGTCCATGTTTCCTGCAGCTCCTTCAGGCCCTGCAAGGCCACCCTGAGCTCAGCCCAAAGCTTCTCCTCTCCAGGCTGAACAATCCCAGCTGTGCCAGCCTTTCCTCCCAGCAGAGCTGCTCCATCCTCTGCTCATCCTGCTGCCTCCTCTGGGCTCTCTGCAGCAGCTCCAGCTCCTCCCTGGGCTGGGCCCCAGGGCTGGGGCAGCTCTGCAGGTGGGGTCTCACCTCAGGGGCTCAGGGACACAATTCCAATCCCAATCCCAATCCCAATCCATTCCCTGCTGCTCTCTCCTCCCTGGATGCAGCCCAGGACTCCGATGGATTTCAGGGCTCCCAGCTCTCACTAGTGGCTCCTGTCCTGCTTCTCACTCACGAGAACCCCAAATCCTTCTCCTCAGGGCTGAACTCTCTCCCAGTCCGTGCTCCTGGCTGGGATTGCCCTGACCCAGGAGCAGCCTCTGGCTCTGGGAATTGTGGGGCTTCCCAAGGCTCTCCTGGGCCCCTTCTCAAATCTCTGCTGCCCTTCCCAGCCTTTTCCCACATAAACCCAAACTGTCTCCAAAGGGAAGCAAATCCAATCCCTGCCAATGGAATGCACCTTCCCAAAGACCCCCACGTGGCCTGGGATTCTGATATTGGACAGAAACACAGGATCAGTGCAGAACATCCCCCAACCCACAGCACATTCCCACTGTGCCCCACAGGGATATCCTTTCCTGCCCCAAACCCATGCAGGTAAAACCCCTACAAAATAAACTCCCTGTCATCCCAATCCCAATGGAATGCACCTTTCCAACAATCCCCATGTGGCCTGGGATTCTGATACTGATCAGAAACACAGGATCAGTGCACAACATCCAACCCACAGCAGCCACAGCACATTCCCACTGTGCCCCACAGGGATCTCCTTCCCTGCCCCACACCTGCCCATGTGGGTAAAACCCCCACAAAATAAACTCCCTGTCATCCCACTGGAAGATTTTTTGCTGTTTTGAAGGACTGCCTGCTGAACCAGCCAGGTTTTTGCTCTGCTCTACGAACTGGAGTTGCAGGATGGATTTAATTCAGGGAATTGTCAGCCTGCTGATGAATGGGATAAATGTTGCCAGATAAAGCTGCTTGTTTTGGGGCTCAGTTATTAACCAGCAACACGGCCCAGCAGCAAAAACCTGATACCATTTTGATACAGCTCATGCTGCTGCATGGAAAAAACCTTTTATGAGCGTTGCTTAAAGCAGATAAGGAATTGAATGTGCTGAACACATGGGCAGAACAATCCCTCTGAACCAGCTTAACTGGGGTGATCAGGAGCAGATTCCCACTGGTGTCTGCTGGTTTTTAATGACATGCTTGTCAACATGTAACCTTAGAATGCAGACACCATGGTAACAGTTTTAACACAGTCTCTTTAAAGAGAATAATTGTGTGAAGCACAAATAGAAACATCTTGACTCTTGTAGTCTTTTAATCCACTTAGAGAAATGCTTTTCAATCCATCAAGCAGCGTTTTCTGGATCTTGTTGAACATCTGTCTTGGAATTACTGGGAATAAAAGTCTGGGCAGGTCCACCCACACTGTGTTTGCTGTGGCCTTTAGAAGGAGAATTTAGATGTAACACTTTGATATCAGATCGGAGCTGAAGAACACCAGACAAGAAGAATTATAAAATTCACTTGGTTTGATAATAACAAAGCCATGCTGAAGCCATTCATTGCACTGAAATACCCAAACAAGTGCATTATTTTAGCTGTGAGGTGCTTGGGATCTTGTGAGATTCTTGTGAGGAGCAGGAATGGGTTCTGTGCATTCCCACACACCCACAATGTGACCACTCATGGAATCAGGGAATGGTTTGGGTTGGGAGGGACCTCAAAGACCCCAGTTCCACCCCTGCCATGGCAGGGACCCCTCCCACTGTCCCAGGCTGCTCCAGCCCCAGTGTCCAACCTGGCCTTGGGCACTGCCAGGGATCCAGGGGCAGCCCCAGCAAATCTGGGAATTCCAGCCCAGCCCCTCCCCACCCTCCCAGGGAACAATTCCTGCCCAAAATCCCACCTAACCCCACAATCTTTTTGTTTGCAGCCATTCCCTGTGTCCTGTCCCTCTGTCCCTTGTCCCCAGTCCCTGTCCAGCTCTCCTGGAGCCCCTTCAGGCCCTGCAAGGGCTCTGAGCTCTTCCTGGATCCCTCTCTCCCCCAGAACACAGGGGTGCAGCCCTCAGGATCCCTCTGGAAGCCACTGCAGCCCCAGTTCCACCCCTGGCACAGGATGCTGCTTTGTTTCCCTGTTGACCCCACAGAAATTCCATTTCCATGCCGAAATCCTGTGAAAACGCAGCAGAAATTGCCTTTCCTCTGATATTTGCTCTCTGTTAGTTAAATCATGGGCAATAATTTTAGCAATAACAATACCAATGGCTACGTCTGCTGTGCCTTGAATGCTCATCTGCTGGAGAGATTTTCTGCTTAACACATCAAAAAGGGGTAAAGAAATAATTTATTTGATTTAATTCTGAAAAATCCTGCGTTTCACTTAAGGGAATTAGTGCCTTAAGCAATAAACACAAGTATGCAATAAATGGCATATGTGGGATCTATTAACCCGAGTGCTCAGCTCTGCCATCTGAATAATCCCCTTTTAGGGTTTCATTTTGGAAAGTTTGTATGTAAATGATTGCTCAGAGAGTTTATTTATTTTTTTAAAAAAAATTATAAATTAAAATAGATCTTACAGCATTGGGGGTTTGTGATGATGTTGATCTAAGTTTTGGTGCCCTCAAAGTTCATTTTCCTGCCCTCAGACAAATTCTTGGGAGTGTGGGATTGTCTTGAATTGTCAGATAAAGTGGGAGCACACTTGAAGCTCCTGCACAATCTATTTCCAGTTTATTTGGACTCCAAAGTGTTTCTAACTCACCTTTCCTCTGTTCCTGCCAGAAGTTGGGCAAAAATGATGGATTTTGTACCTTTAATAGATGCAGACAAAGAGAATAATTCCCATTTTAGAACTGCTGTGATCAGCACAAGACTGGTCTTCTTCATTAAAATAAGAATAAATCCAGCCCTAAATAATAAATTTTTTACAACTTTTCCCACATCTTGCATATATCTCTCTATAAAATCACAAGACACCTCAATATAAATTTAAGAACTATTATGTCAAACATTCCTAAGCTAAGAGCATCCTCAATTACACACAGAAAATGAATTGTTTGGCTTTGTCCTTTTCTTCTCTGAAATGCCTTAATGGATAAGAAAGTATTTCCCAGCACTCCACCAAAAAACAAATTTAAAAAAAAATCAAATGAGCAGGGATTATAGCAACAAGCATCAATGTTAATTCAGAAATGGATTAACAATTACAGATCTGAAGCACATTAGCATTGATCCCCAGCATGAAATAGTTGTGATCAATAAGATAATCTGTAAATTTGATTAATTGAGTAAATCCTGTTTACTAAAGTATTCCATAAGCATAATTTACAAATAGAAGGGAGTTGAAAATCCTGCTTTAAGCAAAAAACAAAGTTCAGAGCTGCCTTATCAGTGGAAAATTCTCTCCCTCCAAATTGTGGGGAAATCAAAACTTCAACACTTTCACAATAAACCCAAAAATTCTTCTGGGACTGACACTGAGGGAAATAAAAAACACAAAACAGGGTAAAAAACCTCTTAAGATTTTGAATTTTGGGTTGTTTTCTTTTCCCTGAGAGCTTGCACTGCTAGACAGGAAAGGGAAATAGGAAATATTGCTGGAAATGTATCCTCACAGCCATTTAAGTCTATTTATTCAAGGAATTATATCAAGACAACTCCATTGGTTAAAACAAATAAATCTCAGCCCTGAGTGACAGCTTTAAATAGAGCAAAACTTCAGCTCAAACCTGGGTGTTGAAACTGTGGCAGTGAGTGCTGCTAATTAACAATAATTGAAGCATGGAAATAACAGGGAGTGAAATATTGCATTTAATTTTTTAAAAAAGGAGATTTTATGAGGAGTAAATTTAACTTTTTTTCCTAAGCTGTAGGTGATGACACTGTGCAAAGTTAAGAGGATGCAAATTCTGCTTTTTACCTACAATTTCTAAGGTTTGTGGTGAAAGTTGAAATGGTTCCACTCGAAAAATTATGGAATAATTGACTGGTCTTCATGACCAGTTAAAAGAATGGCACTAATGCAGGGAAAATTAGAATAACTCAGTGTACTTCACACAGAAATGGAGAAATATTTAAATTCTTTTAAAATTCTTTGTATTCTTTAATATTTAAATTCTACACATGATGGAACTGACAGGCCTTGAGACACAACAGATCCCACACTATGAAAATCCAGCAAAAAAAAAAAAACCCTGTCATGACATTTGAGATCCTCAAAATCAGGAATAGATGGAAAAAATGAACCTTTGTCATTCCTGTCATGGAAACGAAGCAGTTTGAACAGCAAAGCTTAACAGGAACTGACAGAAATAAATACAACATTCAGCTGTAACCCCATTTTAGGTTCCCCTAAAAGACAGCTGAAATTTCCCAAAAAATTAGGGATATTCCAGCAGCCACCTGCACTCAGGGAAGCCATGAGACAACCCCATCTGGTTTTGGAAACGGATCCTTCTTCCAAGCAACTTTTAAAAACATTTATCCAAATTTTGGGGGTTAATTTCAAAATCCTCATAGCTGGAACTTTCAATTCCCACTGCAATTCAAGGAGCTGAGTTTGAAAATTTTGGAGCCTCACCTTGCCCCTTGCTCTCAAATAAAACCTCCCCAAATCTCTGTCAGAACAGGGAATATTTTTTACACCCCACATTTCCTCCCAAGCCAGGCCAAACCATGAGAGAATAACCAAGAATTAGTGAGATCAGCCAAGGTCAGGAGCTCCCAAAACCAAAGGGATTTTTACACGTGGCAAGAGCTGTTTTTTCACACAAGTGCAATTTTAGGGGGAATTTGCAAGTTGGCTGCAATCAGCTACATAATGAATGCTACTGTTCTCCACCCATGAAATTCCAGACAGGCAGGGAGACTTTGTGCTCTCCCCACTCCAAATTGCAGCATTTCCCCCATTTCCTCCCCCCAGAAAAATATAAATTATATCTATACATTTTTTTTAAAAAAAGTTAATTACCTCCTAAAAAAGCAACAGCTGTCTGAAGCCATAACATAAATAGATTGCTTTTTGATGTCCTTCACCATCCCTCAGCTTTTTAAAATAATATTTAAGCTCATGCCTGACTCTGCAGGAAAAGAAAGTTCATGTTATTAACTGGTGTCAGCTGATTTGATGAATTTGGAAATCCAGAAAGGCAACTTGGTTCCCATGGGAATTCAATATCTCAGAATCAAATCAGTGTCATTATCAACATCTCTCATTATCAAAATTTTTTGTATCGGGCAAATAAGAACAGGGATAGTTTTAAATCTGGCCTGACCTCATTTGGCTGTTCCTTATTGCCAAAATTCCCCAGAAAAATAATGAATTTTATGTGTATAATTTCAGATTTTGGGGGAGTTTTTGGTGCCAGAGGGAGCTGAGCATTAACATTTGGTATTGGAAATCTAAATTATCAATAACACTGTTACTGTAAAGGAAACCTGTAAACAATCTTATCTAAAAAACCCCCCAAAATCCATCCTTGTCCCATTATTTCAAATTTATATTCTGGCAACAACCTTGGTTTTGAACATTAAAATAGTTCTTAAGCCCTAAATAATTTTTGGCCTCTCAAACCTGCATCCTGTAGGTTTTTTCCTTAAAGTAGCCAACAGGTTAAATTCAGTGCACAGAGAAGCCAGAGGTGAAGAAAAAAATTGTATTTAAAAAGATATATAAAATACATAAAGAATTTTAAAATATATAAAGTATACAAATATATTTCTAAAAAATAACAGCTAAACATATAATCGATATCTAATATAAGAATATTAAAAACCACAATATATAGTTATATAAATATATTTTATATATAAAATATATAAAATATCTATTTATATGTATTATATAATATATTCTATGTATTTATAGAAATACATAATATATATAATATATAAATATATAAAATATGATGACCCTGGCAGGATCTTTAGTGACCTACATGATCTCACAGTGATGTCCTCACTGTTCCTTATCAGTCTGAGAACATCAATAATTTTAAATTATTTATTTTATTTCATCTAAAAAATAAGAGTTTAAATATAAAAATATCTGATTTTCCTTCAGGATTATTGGAGGAGAAGGTGAATGGATAAATATTTGAGCTAAAGGACATTTATGGTTTTATGTCTAAGATAAAAAGTGAAATATTTGAATTAGAATTTGCCTCACCCACGGATGGTGTTTATCAAATGAGTTTAATACTCAAAAATATATTCCATTAAAAAGAAAAGGGAAAAAAACCCTCAAAGAAGAGAGGAAATTACTCCATGAATGCAACACAGCCCAAATTTCCATTTATTGATGGCTTTGTGCAAACCCAGCAAGGAAACACTGGATAAATTGTCGTGGAATTCCAGAATATTTCCGTGTGCTGTCCCCTGCACAAAAGCTGATGATCTTCCCAGAAAACTGACACTGCGAGTGAGTTTCTTTATGAATTCCCAGGTGCCAAACACTCAAATACAAAACTGCAAATTCCCAATAATTCCTGGGAGGGAATCTGAATTTAGTGAGGATTTATCCCCCAGGAAAGGCTACACCTAAAAGTGAAGCAGCTCTTTACAAAACCACACTGAATTCAGATTTTTAAGAAAAAAAAATCCTTGGAGTTTTCACAACAGAAATATTTCCAGTCTTATTTGAGGTATCAGCATGATTTCCTTGACAATTTGGATTAAATTTAGATTTTCCCAGTACAAACTAGAAGGCTGAAAAACACAGCAAGTAAAAAAAAATGTGGCTTTTTCCAATGAAACAATGAAGAAAAAAATGGTTTGAAAAGTTGAACTGCACATATTTACCTTGAGTGCTAACCTGGCTGCTTCCTTGGAAAAGATATTTTAATTCTTAAGTGAATTTTTAATTTAATTAGGAAGGAGAGACACTGGAAGTGACTTAGAGCAGTAAAAAATGAGCCTCTGCATCAGCTGCTTTTCATAACGATATCCTCAATTTTTATATTTGTCTATAGAAGTAACGAAAAAAAGTCTCTCTTGCAATAAATCTATTTCCTTTTGGCATCTTTAGAGAAAATCTGTTTCATTGCTACCCACACGAGTTCAGGGGCACATAAAGAACAGGAAATAAACTGGTTTGCATTTTGGGCTTGGAAGGAAAAGAGACCTTGAGAAATTATTCAGGTTTTTAAAGAAGTAATGGCTCATCTGCACAGGCATTACAGCAACTGAACTTAAAATTTCCTTCTTTTTCTTTTTGGGGAAATTAAGTTTTTGTAAAAAACAACACAGCAAGAACATTCTTGAGAATAAATAATGAAGTTTTGTACTCTCCTCTTAATTTGTTACAAGGACAAAGACTTGAGGGAAGGGAAGATGCAAAAAGTTCCTTTAATTCCTCTTTTTCAGTGCAGAAACCCAAGTGGGAAAGTGAAGGGCTCTCTCATTGATGGCAGCCCTGGACATTCCTTGGATGCAAAAGGCAATCCCAGACTTTTCTCAGCATCTGTGAGGAATTCCCAGCTTTGCTGTGGCTGCCCCTGGATCCCTGGCAGTGCCCAAGGATGGCTTGGATGGGGCTGGGAGCAGCCTGGGACAGTGGGAGGTCCCAGGGGGTGGGAATGGGATGATTTTTAAGATCCCTTCCAGCCCAACCATTCCTTGATGCCATGAAATGTGAGTGGGACTCGTGCCCTGGACAGTTTGATCACATCAATCCAAGCATTAATTTAACATTTAAGACAGCAAATGTCTGTAATAGCAAAAGTTGTTTTGGTTTTTTTTCACAGTTCCACTGCAGCACCATCAGAACCCTTTTTCCTCATCTCCTCCTCCCTCCCCCTCTGGAAGCTCTGCACCCATGGCCTTTCCCAAAGGATGGAGCTAAATTCCATTTATTCACAGTTTTCTTTAAACTCTGACCAATGCACACAGCACAGAGGACATTCCCACCTTTGAAAGGACACCATGGATAATTAGAGAAAGCTCCTGTGCTTTGGAGAGGCTGCTCTGGGATCCAGCAGAACATTCCCACCAGGATCCCTCCCTTTGGAAAAGTCCCCTGCCAGCCCCTTATCTCCAAAAAAATCCCTTGGAAATCGTGGAAACTTCAGTGGCAGTTCTGCCCAGCCCTCCCTCCCCTCCCAGCTGCATTTTCCATATTCCATTCTGCAAGGCAGGAGGCAAAGGATCACTCCCAAATTGCAGTTTCTTTAACAAGGAAAGCTCAGAGGGCTGGCAGCCCTCCCTGGCCACTGTCAGAACAATCCCCTGCAAGCAGGGCTGTGTAAACTCAGCGAGCAGACAGGTTTTGTGTTCTCAACAAATGGAAACTATGTCCTATAAAAGAGCTTTAATGGGCAAATGACACTGGATTATTTTTTTTTTCCCTGCAGCAGGGTTTGAGATTTTCTTCCTTTCATTTTGCCTTTTTTTTCCACTCGGAACATGCATTTTATCATGAACCTGAGCAGCACAAACAGACAAACCCCATCAAAAGCTTCAGCTGGCACGCAGTATTTCACATTATTTGGTGATGCATCAGCTCTGCAAAGCATTTTTTATTGAAGACTTCACAGAGGAAAAAAAAAAAAACCCTCTTACCTTCGTTGGAAAAACTTTCCCCCTCACAAAAGAGACGTGGTAGAATTTACAAAAACAAAAGTGCCAATAAGATTTTATTTTAATACCCTGGGGGGGAAACACGATCATCTGCAGCCCTAAGGAAAAGATGCCTGCACGAGGTGCTCTACTAATTACAGCTGCTTTGGTGGGCAATATCCCTGGTGAAACAGATGTTAGGGACCTATTAAGCAAAGTTTTTCAAACATCTGCTTACAATTTGAAGGCAATTGTAAATACAGCACAGAAGGTCAATTGGGCTCATTAAGGTCTATGTGCAAATCTACTGCTGCAGGTTTCTTTTCTTGCTAATACTGACTTTTTTTAACACAGGAAATAGAGTTTAATAGCAACTTGTGTCAATTTTGATTGTGATTTCATACAACAACAAACAACAATCGCATGCCCTGTGCTTCACCAAATAACCCATTTTCCTTCCTCTTTCTCCTCTCTACCTACAGCACAGTGCCACGGGTCCATGAGGTAAGGGAAAGGTTAGAAATTGGGCAATTACACAGAAATGATTGATTTTACTTTTAAACACCAATTATGGATCCTGATAGGAAATCTTCAGTTGCTGGACCGAAGAAAAACGAGTTTTGATTACCACGCTTGGTTACGGGATGAAAATTATTCTTTCAAGTGTCAGAACAAAACACAGATGTTCAGCAGGTCTGAAACACTGGAAACCATGGAATGGTTTGGGCTGGAAGGGACCTCAAAGATCTTCCATCCCATGGGCAGGGACACCTCCCACTGTCCCAGGCTGCTCCCAGCCCCAGTGTCCAACCTGGCCTTGGGCACTGCCAGGGATCCAGGGGCAGCCACAGCAAATCTGGGAATTCCAGCCCAGGATTTCCTCACCCTCCCAAGGAACAATTCCTGCCCAAAATCCCATCCAGCCCTGCCCTCTGGCAATTCAAAGCACTCCTCATCAGCCTTCCTCAAACTGGAGCCATCCAAGAACTGCTCCAGAGAAAATCCCTGATTCTGGAACCAGCAACAGCACCCAGGACCTGCAGAGCTTCTACAACAGATTTTAATTAGCACTCCAGAAATCAGGAATACCAACTGGAGCTGGAGTGTTTTCAATACTGGCTCTTCTAGAGGACACACAGTGAAGCTGCTGTCTTGAGTTACAGCCTGAATCAACCAGGGGAAGGGGTGGCTGCTCCATCCCTGGCAGTGTCCAAGGTCAGGTTGGACACTGGGGCTTGGAGCTCCCTGGGACAGTGGGAGGTGCTGGGGTTGGAATGGGATGATCTTTAAGTTCCAACCCAAACCAGCCTGGGATTCACTCAGTGATTCTGATGAGTCCTCTGAGGTCCCTTCCAGCCCAAACCACTCCATGATTTTATGACTCTGCATTAACCCAGACCTGTTACAATCAGACTCTCTGTGCAAAAGGCCCAGCCTTGAGTAACCTGCAGCTCAAAAGATTCCTCAGCTACTTCCTTCACATTCCCAAGGACTCATCTTCCACCTGGAACCAAATCAGTTATACATGGAAAAAGCTCTTTGTAATACACAAACCTGAAAGATTTTAACATAGAGAACGTATTTATGAAAAGCAGAAGGAAAAATGTAGAGAAAATCACAGGATTAAAATCCCAGCCTTCATCCTTACTATAAAGTTCATAAATGTGATGGTAAATGCTCATCTATTATCAATCAAAATTAATGATTTGGGAAAAAATATTTACGAGCAATTTAAGAATCACTAATTTAAGAATCTATCACTACCTGTTAAAATTCAGTACAACAAAATCAATGATTCTACAGCAATTAAAACATTGAGGCTTGCACCAAATGTGAAGATTCTACTTTAAGTGATTTTTCTGCACATTTTTAAGAAAATCCATCATAGGAAATAAACACTAAACAGCACCTTCTACTATCAGGAGCAATACCCAGTTGAAATTATTAAAAATACATTTGGTATAACAGAGATGGAAGTGTAAAACTTGTAAAAAGTTCTTCACATCTGCACCCTTGAAGCTGCTTTTGTATAGATCTGAAAAAGGAATTTGAGTCCTCCTTGTCCAAAGGACAGGGAAATCTGAGAGCAAACAGTTTGCACAAAACTTTATTAAAAACATCAGTAAAGATTTGTCCTTACCCAGCTTGGCCCAATCCTGCCTGCTTTAAAAACTTCTCACCCTCTAGAAAGGATATTTTCAATGTCTTTATGACTTTTTTTCCAAGCCATTTTTCCCTCAGCCAGCAATCAGAAGAGTTAAAACTGGACTGGGGATTTCTTTATTTCTTGTAAAGGAACTTGGGGGCTTCATTTTGTAGGGCTGAGGAATCTGGAGATTACCATGGATAAACAGAAAATGAAACTTCTTGATTTATGCGAGTTTTATCTTCAAGTTAAATAAAGAATATCATTAACTCAGATTGACTAGGAAATACAATTAACAAGATTCTCTGTTTTTAAAACCCTGCAGCTCCATTGGGGCAATTCCAGAGACTCCAGGTCCATTCAGGACCAGAAAGAGAGAAAAGACTGGTGACATAAATTACCCCATATCCAACCTTCCTCTGAGAATTCAAACCATTTATGGCTCAAAACTGATTTTATTGGTCTAACCTGCTTTTGCTGAGCTGATTTGGGATATTTTTCTTGCCTGAGGAAGTGAGAAGAGAGGAAAAGGGGTAATATTTAATCAAGAAAACAGAACTGGGAGCACCTACACATAAGGACTTAGGAGAGAAGTAAAACTATCATTACCACTTCCACCAGCTTTTAAAATTCCCCATTTCCATCCCGATTCAACCTCACTTATGCAGCTTAAATCAGGATGCCAAAGGAGGAAAAGCCCTTACATTTTATTAGGAGTGAAATGAAAAACGTGTCCCTTTCCTTACACCACTTACATCCACTGGATATTACTCAGTACCAGTTAATTTAAAAAAAAAAAAAAAAAAAGCATTTACTTCCAAATCAAATCCCAGAAATCCCAAAGAAATTGGGTGTGGGAACTGCAAGGATTTCCCCAGAAAAAAAAAAAAATAAAGCAGCACAAAGGTAACAGTGATGATGAAAGGATTTGCTTCAGCTGAGGAGGGCATAAAAGATGAAGTCCTACAAAGAGCATTAAGCATTCACCAGCTCACTGCAAATTACACTAAACACTTGGTGAAGAAATCTTTGGCAGATGTCAGCAAGGAGGAAGCCAAACATGTTCCTTACATTGGAGGAGAATGTAAGTACAGAGAGGGTTTGTTTTGGAACCATTTCCACAGCCCAAAAATAATCTGGCCTCGTCTCCTGGCAGGGCTGGGTTTACCAAGGAAGAAACAAGAGAGAGCCATGACTACTGATGTGACAAATCCACATTTCTGCCATTTACATACTTGGTACCACTCCTGAAACAAGATATCACACACCAATTTGGAGCAGAAAACATTTCAGTTCTAAGAGAGGCTGCAGCAGATCTTTGAGAACTCAAATATTTATGTAACCTCTTGTTTTCACAAGTGTTGTATAAACACCACTGTGGGCACACAACCACTTTCTGGAGCTCAAATCTTCCATCTTTTGGACTCTGTCATCTTCTGCAGTTTGAAAGTGCATTCCTAAGAGGGATTTACAAAGTTAAACCAGGACCTAACCCAGTGAAATCTGGGGATTCTCTCCCCCTCTCAATCCCCAAGTTGTTGCAGACCCACACACATTCACCCCCCAGTTATGAGAAAGGGTGATTGGACATTAAATTTATAATTCATTTACTGTTAGAGTTGAGGAAAACTGTGCTTAAAGATGAGACAGAAATAAATCCCTGGCCTAAGTGACCAGGCAGATAGAGAATTTCCTCATGTTGGAATTTTTGATAAGGAATATTTTGATTTACTCTTCTCTTGTCACACATTGTGGATGTTTTTCCCCCTCCTCTCCTCTCAGCAAGGCATCATTTGCATCAGCAGACACATAATAGGAGCTAAATCAACAGATTTTAAAAAACAGAGGGTTCATCACAAAGCCATAACACAGATTCACTCAGCTCCAAATTCTTGAAATAAACTCCTGAGTTTTTAAATGAAGTTGTCCAGTGCTGTCAGCCACGCAGCCCCCAGGTTTCATGGAGCTCCCTGACACGTGCAGTGAAAATGCTACTGACTTTTATTATTTTCACCATTTGAAAACAGCATGGCTCCAATCCAAGGAAAAGAAATCATCTCGACAGCTCTGCTCCTCTGGTAATTACATGCTTGTGAGAGTGGCAGCTCCTTGCATAAAACTTCACAAGGAGGAGTTATCTGGAACTAATGCAAGCAAGGCAAATTTCTGCTGGAATTTAGGAGCACAGGATGGTTTGGGTTGGAAAGGACTTAAAGCTCACCCAGTGCCACCCCTGCCATGGCAGGGACACCTCCCACTGTCCCAGGCTGCTCCAACCTGGCCTTGGGCACTGCCAGGGATCCAGGGGCAGCCACAGCAAAGCTGGGAATTCCAGCCCAGTCCCTCCCCACCCTCCCAGGGAATAATTCCTGCCCAATATCCCATCTAAAGTTATAATTTTTCAGTTTGAAGCCATTCCCTGTGTCCCATCACTGCAGTTCCTGAGGAATTGTCCCTCTCCAGCTTCCCCACAGCCCCTTCAGACACTGGGAAGCTGCTCTGAGGCATCCACACCTTTCCTTCTCCAATATTTAAACTTCTGTACCATCTCACACACAGGGGAAAGACAAACAGCAGCTAAAACTGTAGTGCTTGAAAAATCACAGACATTTATGAATGGTGTAAGAAAAGGAAAAAAAATCAGGCTTTTCCCCCCTCATTCTCCTGTCCCTATAGGGCACAGAGTCCTCCACTCTCAGCTTAATTTCTGTTCAAATTAAGTTCAAACTTCCCTGGACAAGCTCATATGAGAACAAGAAAACTGAGCTCACCTCAGCTGCAAGTTTTACCCTTGCTGAGGCTGCCTAAAATCAAGGCATTGAAAGTCCCTGTCCCATCGGGTGACTCCCAGCCAGGCATCCACAACCAGAAACTCGTGCAAAGACAAAATCACAGAATAATTACAGCTGGAAAAGACCTCCAGGGTCAACCTGTGACTGTTCAAATAACTGAAGGGAAAATACAGCCCAGGAAGGAAAAGTCAGCAACATCTCCCAGACTGAAATCAGGTTCCCCTGAGCAACGCATTTTAAGACGACGAAAACAGTTTTAACTCTTCATTTCTTTTGAAATATCTGACCTTCTCCTGTGGCAGGGCAGCTGAACTTCTCAGAATTTTCTCTTCTCAGGCAGAACTCAGAAAAGACACACCTGAAGCTGGCATTAAGAACATTTTTGTTCATTTAGCTGCCTTCTCCCAGAGAATTTCACGGTGCTTCCCTCAGGAACTTTTTGGCGGGAAGCGCCCTCAAAATGGCGGCGCTCCCGTGTGACATTCACTCCTAAAAAAAGGGACACTTTGAGACGAATTAAACCAAGAAAACCTGTCACACACCCACCTTTAAATGGCCTGTCAGGAGCAGCAGGGCTTGGGAAGGAAATGCTGCATCCTCACCCAAAGGAGCCGAGGATCCTCCCTCAGGAAGCAGCACTGAGTCGAGGGGTTGGGGCCGCCCGGCCCCAAACCACAGCACTGAAATGTTGTTTCCCTGCAGGAATTCTTTCCCAAAGGCTCTGCCCAAGCTTCCAAAATCCTGCCAGGAGTGCTTGGCAGGGGCTGGAACACGCAAATATCAGGGATGGCAGCGGCAAACGTGAGTTTAGGGAGATTTTTGCTTTGTTTTCCAGCAGTTCCCTGCGTGTGGGGCTGTGCCCAAGTGGGAGCTCGCTTGCCACAGGGGCAGTAGCCACTGACTCTACTCCTAATTCTAGAAAACGCTGCTGTTTTCTAGATATTATGGCAAAAAGTAAACATTTCAGGCACCCTTTCTCAATGTCTGCAGCGTTTCCTGAAGGATTTGTCCCGTTTTCCCTGAGGAGAATGTTCACGGTGTTGTCTTGCCTGACTTGAGGGATTCAGGGAGTAATTCCTGACCAAAATTTTACAGCTGACAAAACCAGACCTAACAATGCCCTGAGCTTTAAAAAGATACTGGGAATGGCCAAAACCACCCACAGGATACCTGAGAAAGCTTCATTTCTCGCTGCCTGCAGGAGCAGCCCCAGCAGCAGCAGCTCTGTGTGGCACTGGGGTGGAATTAAATTAGAAGCTGTTAGCAGAAAACCCACTCCAATTAGGAGGGGACTGGGTCAAAGGCTGCAATTTGTATTCCTGGCTGAGCTTCCAGGGCTTTTTTCTTGTTCAGGACACAAATATTCCATTTCTATCAACAGTACCATGATGTTTTTACAGTCACTTAAGTGCAAATCATCAAAATCTCCTACCTTCAAAATCAAAAATCTCCTGGTTTAAATTCGCTCTGCTGGGTCAAAGGCTCCAATTTGTATTCCTGGCTGAGCTTCCAGGGCTTTCTTCTTGCTCAGGACACAAATATTCCATTTCTATCAACAGTACCATGATGTTTTTACAGTCACTTAAGTGCAAATCATCAAAATCTCCTACATTACAAATATAAAAAATCCTCTCTGCACTACTTTGTAGAATCCACAATACTGAAGGTCCTCGAAGTACAGATCCAAAAATTATTTTTCCCCCCCCAAACATTTATTCTGGGCCTTATTTTGCTGCTTTTATTTATCCTATAACAAATATCATAAAATCCCCCATGCAGAAGGCAATTCATGTGATCTCCCTTAGGATCTAAGAAGCAAAATTAATTTTAGTTATTTTTTATCTACTTTTGAAAATGAAATCTGACCATTCAAAGCCTCCTAAGTGCTGAAATAAAATGTTATTTTGGCGATTCTTTAAAGTGTGTTCTGTCAACACCACAAGAAAGAGCTCCCACAAAAAAAATTCAATTTTTTGCCTATTATAAACCTGGTTGAACCAATGTTCAACCAAGATGTTTTTAAAAGTACATTTTCATTTTCTCCAACAAAGAAATCAGAGTACAAATTTTTAAATTAGTCCTATAAATATATGAAGGGGCTGCCTTAAAACACCACGAAACTATTTGATAAGACTATATTTTATCATAGAAAGGACTTCCTTTCAGAAACCTTCACCTCTTTAAGTTCTTAAAACTCTCAACTTCAAATAACTTTTTATACCCAAGTGTACCTAAGCACATTCTAAACCCTTCTGGGTGAGTTTATTTGACAAAATTTAGTATCTACAAAATGAAAAGAAGTATTTTTGTTCTGGATGCAAAATTATGAGAGAGAGAAGAAAGAAGGAATTACTGAAGGAAACTCAGGCAGGATTGTTAAATTCCCAATTAGAAATTATACTTTCAGTTAGAGACTGTAGTTCTGACTTGAATACCTGTTTAAAACAATTAAAAATTGACAGAAATAACAAACTTGGAATATGTTTATAAACATTTAATTTAAAAAAAATTATAAATATATAAAGGTGACAGGCAAATTTAAGCCCACTTAAATTAAATGTACCAAAATCTACTTTTTTAGTATCCTTAAAACCCCACAGAATCCTCCATAAAAATTTCTGTGAGTCAATATCCAAAGAAAACACAAATAAATGAGTCCTAAAGCAGCAGCAGGAATATTGCAGGGAAAATATTATACTTTATATTGTATTGTACTTTTAAATATTGTACTTTATGGCCACTGCTATTTCTGGCCTTCATTTATGGCCCCACTTCCACCTAGAACTGCTTAAAAAGAAGGTTTTAAACTCTGATCTGCAATTAGGTGGGGAAAAAAAAAGGAATGGGTAAGGCAAGGGGATTTTAATTTCAAGAACAAAGCAAAAAATGCAAAGGAAGGACAGGATAAAGATGTTTCTTGTTTTTAGGGATGCAGATTATTTGTCATGGACTCCCACAAGATGTGCAAGACCAACAAACAGCAGCCTGGACCTCTGAATAATCAAAATAAAGGACATGGGTACAGCAAAGAGCAAAAGAAACTTCAATTTATCAGAATTTCTTGCAGGTAGTGATGAAATTTGGAGCTGACAGAGGTGAACAAGCAGAAGAGATTTTCTTTTCCACTGTGGGTTGTACTCAGAAATTGTGGTCTGGCAGAAGAGGAGCAGAGAAAAGGGGAAATTTAAGGGAGCAGGTTTTTATTGACAAAAAACCAAGAGTTTATTGACAAAAAACCAAGAGTCCTGCACCCCTGACCACGGACTGGCTGAATCTGAAGGAGAAAACTCTGCAGCAGAGTTTGCAAAAAGGCAAATAAATCAGAGTATTCCCTGATTAACACAAACCCCCTGTGAGAGCTCTGGGCACAAAATCAGGGTGGGCACAAAAGCAGCTCCCATTTCCTGCAAGCAAACACAGCTGAGAGCCCTGGGCAGCAGTGCAGACACCCATTAACACCTGCAGCAGCTTCTCCACCCTCCAGAATGTGTTCACACAGGGAAAAATATCCCAAATTTTAAATAGAGCTGGTGCTGGAAGAGCTCAACCCCTCTGGACTCTGGTGCAGACACCCCAGTAATCTCCTACTGAGGGAAAAGCACATTTAGGATCAGATTAGATCAGAAGGAGGTGGGGATGGATCACTGGAGAGATGGGGAAATGTGTTTGGGAACCTGGAAACAGAACACACAGAACTGCAAACACACAGTAAACACTTCTGCCTTGCAGCACATTCCCTGGGTGACCCTAACACCAGACAGCAAGAAAAAAAACCAGACCTGGAGCACACAACAGATTGAAAACAAAACAATTAATCTGTGATTTAAAAAAAAAATTAAAGGATATTTCATAATACACAATCCTAATGAAGCTTCTTTGGTACTTACGTGGTCAAAACTTGTATGGAGAGTTAAAACTTGATATAATTTTTTTAAGTTGGTGTTTGATTTTGTTCACTAGAGGAAAAACCATCCTGGTTTGCTGGAGTTCAGTTGTCCCCAGCCCTGTGCTGGATGTGACAGGCAGCCAGGATGGATGAGCATTCCCAGCACTGGCATCTCCTCTGGGAAGCCCCCAGCAGGGAGCCTGGAGCTCTGTGGGACAAAAACCACCCCGATTTTATCCCCAACCAAATGAATCCGTGATGTCTCCCGTGCCAGCATCCATCAGATAAACACAGGCATAAAAAACTCATCTGAATCATCTCACAGCACCAGGAAAATGCAGAGAGGAATTAGAGCACAGCTGGACTCTTGGGGTTATTTTTTTTTTAATATTTTACTCATCTCTGATCTAATCCTTTGTAATCTAAATTTAGTTTAGGCTGTCCTTGTATAGTAACCATCACTGTAAAAAAGAATAACTCCCTATTTCCAAGAAGGTTTTGCTGGATATTCGATAAATGAAGATGTAGCCAAGTAATGAAGAGAATTTGGTTCTGGATCCAGTGAATGCAACCCCCAAGCCCACATTTCTTTTTCTAACCTCATTTGAAGGTATTTTTGTAAAGAACTCGATGAAGTTTGTGTTTAAAACACTGAAAGAATGAGGATTTAAATAAAAAACCTACACAGAACACTATTTCTAGAAAGCTTTCCTGATGTGAATTAGAGAAGAGTTAAAAAAAAGGAAAATTGACATCCAAAATGTAGGAAAATCTTGGGTTAGCACAGGTTATGAGCCATGAGAAATGTGAAATAAAACAGGGAAAGAGAGGGACAAGGAGGAAAGGGAAGGTTTGGAAAGGTTTGGGAAGGTTTGGGAAGGGAAGGTTTGGGAAGGTTTGGGAAGGTTTGGGAAGGTTTGGGAAGGTTTGGGAAGGGAAGGTTTGGGAAGGGAAGGTTTGGGAAGGGAAGGGAAGGGAAGGTTTGGGAAGGGAAGGTTTGGGAAGGGAAGGGAAGGGAAGGGAAGGGAAGGGAAGGGAAGGGAAGGGAAGGAAAGGAAAGGAAAGGAAAGGAAAGGAAAGGAAAGGAAAGGAAAGGAAAGGAAAGGAAAGGAAAGGAAAGGAAAGGAAAGGAAAGGAAAGGAAAGGAGGAAGGAAGGAACTCATCCACACTCCAGCCCTTAGGAATTGTCACTCCTCGCTGAGATTTTGGGTTCCAAATCCCAAACATTCCCCCTCACTTGCTTCATGCTCACAATATTCCACTGCTTAGCTTGGCAAAGCATCAAAACTGAACATTTTCACCCCTCTTAACCTCGGCTGTTGGCACAGCAGTTTATTAAGCTCAAGCCTCTCAGCAAATTCCCATTTTCCCTCCAAACCTCTATAATTCTGTTGTCATCAACACCCCCTGTCCCAGCCCCAGCCAACTGGAGAATATTCCCTTTTTCCTCACAGGGAAAGGGCTCCAGTTTCTATCCAGTTATTCCCCAATTCCTGGTGAAAGACAATTCATCAATGAATAATTTAATCTGTTTTGATGCCCCCTGAGTGCTGAAACCCCCAAACACTGCATCAGATAAATAACAGGATATTTGGTAGGATCCTGAAATTCCAATTATCTGCACTCCCAAACACTCCCACAAGAACTTCTCAGCCCATGCCATGCTGGAATAAAAGCCAGAGGAGTCTGGAAGAACCTGCAGACATCCTGAATGGAACAGGATCTGCTTAGAGACCAACCTGAGCTATATAAAATTAGAAAATTCCCATTTTTCTCCCATGAACTTCCCTTTTCCTTCCATCCACCCCCCCAAAATTGGACTAAAACTCTTCAGAGTGAATGGAGTCTCTGTTCCTTTCACTCTCTGCTTTCCACACAATTCAGGGGTGAATTTCTGGTCAATCAGCACTAAGTGCACAATGTTTTACAGCTCTTCTTGCAGACACCCCAAAAAGGCATTTTTGTACCTCTTCTTTTCTACTTCTATTTCTGCATAAAACACAAAAGAAAAAAATAATCCATAAATTGCTATTTCTGCAACTCATGAAAGAAAAAAGAATTTTTTTTAGTATGTGCCAAGCCAAGATTTGAGTTTCTAATTGAAACAAGATTGATTCTTTCTAATTTATTGGTTTTTACCTATCAGGCAGCAACTTTCAGAACAATTTTAATAAGAAATTAAGTTGTTTAAAAAGAATGACTTAAGTTCTGCAATTTCTAGTTTTAATAATTGGTACTAATCAATTAAACTGCAGCAAGAGGAAGTTATATCTTATCTATCTCAAACATGAAATCAAACAAACAAAAAAATCCAAATAACTAAAAACAATAACAAACCAAAAAACACAAACAAACAAACAAACAAAAAAGAAGGAATTAAGAATTACTGATAGCAGCAAAACATTGGAAACGTGTGAGGAAAATACTGGGAATAGAAATAAATATTACGTAAATAGAAAACTTCTTTTTTATTGTCCCTAAAAGCAAAATTAATTCATTTGGAAATCTTCTTGAATAAAAAATAAGAAATAGAATGGATTTGTCCCATCCCTGGAAGTGCTGGAGAAATCTGGAAGGTGACCCTGCCCATGGTAGGGGTGGCACTGGATGGGTTTTAAGGTCTCTTCTAACCCAAAAAATTCTAGAATTTTTTCATTATTCTATGATTCTAAGCCTAAACTGAGGGGTAGCACTGATATAAAGACAGAAATATGAAGACAGAAACAGCCAGGCAACTGCCCTGAACCCCCAACACCTTCACAGCCAAAGCTCTCTGCTGCTTCCACCACAAGAAAACCCAACCATCCCCTCCCAGCTGCTCCTCAAAACCTTGGCAAAGGTGGTTATTGTGTTTTTCCATCAGATGGGCACTGAAATGTCCCACAAGCAGCACTTCTTCATGCTCTGCTGGCTTTAAAGGGCTCTGCATCCCAGCAATCCTTCAGCACCTGAAATTCAGATTAAAGCAGGTGGCCTCCAGCAGCTCCTTTCATCTCTCACATCTGGCACAAGCTCCAGGCAGAGTTTCTACATTATCTGCTGATAATAAATCATTAAATTATGGAATGCTTTGGGTTGGAAGGGTCTTCAAAAATCACCTGAACTCCAAAGCTTTTCTATTAGCACTTCACATGAAATTGAATTACTATTTTTCATCCAGAAGGCACAAGGTAGTTTGTTGTAAACTGCATTTTTAAAAGCATGAAATGTAAGCAATCCGTGGGATTCAGATTAGGTATTTAAATATTATTATTATTATTATTATTATTATTATTATTATTATTATTATTATTATTATTGTAGGAAAGACTAAAAGAAAGATTAAAAATAAGCCAGCAGAGCAGCACATCATTTGCAGGTTCAGTTATGACCACAAGCAAAGTTATTATTTAGTGCCTATAAAATAAAGGTGCTCCCTTTTCCTCACGTTCCCAAATTCCCAATTAAACAACAAAAAAATTAGAATAGAACCACCACGTGCTTAACTGAAATTCTCACCAGTCTTTAACTTCAGAAAAATCACTGAGAATCAGAAAAAACACTGAGAAAATGATATTTCTGTTGAAAATTTGCCATTGGCACAGGGGAGTCTTGGGCTTTTGATCACTAATTGCTTTGATAGTGCTTTGACAGGGATTTTTCCCCAATTAAAAGTTCAATCTCCCTACATCCCACTTATTTTCATTAAGCTTGGAGTATTTGCTCAAGATTAGTAAAAAATTAAGTTTCCCTTGAATTTTTATTTCCTGTGTTTCAGCTCCATCTCCCTACTTTTCTTCCTCAACCACTTTTCCCTCTTCACCTTCCTCAGTGAATGGGGAGCCTGATGATCCATTTCAGTATAAACCAAATATAAAATATCCATTTTTACACTTTACAGCTGCATCCCACAACTCCTAAATGCAACACACCACGAGAACTTCGTCTTTCCAAAAAATCCTGTAAAACACTTTTGGTTGTTTTTTTTTTTAAAGATAATATCATCAATAAAAACAGTGTAAAAACAGTGTCAGGTCAAGTTTACAAAAAAAATTCTGGACATTCATCTACGTTTTACAGCTCAGCAACAAGAACAATGCCAGTAAATTTCTGGAGAGCAACATGAGGTACAGGATTTTATGGCAATCCTGGGGATCACAAAGCTGCAGTGGGGGAACCTCACTTTTTTTTACACACAATTCTCCAGGCCGTGACATTTTGGGCTGAATGATATGAGGTGTGATAAATGCAAGCCCTTTTTTGAATACAAACAGATTCTTAAAATATTTTAACTAGGTCTATAAGTGAAAATAAATTAGGCCAGTGGGATTTAGGGCAAGAATTCAGATTCTGTGGGATTTTCTACGTTTACTGCTGAAGTTAGAAATTACACCAGCTTTCAAAGCTTTTGGCTCTGCAAACAAGCACTTCAAATTAATTCTGAAATTAAATCGCTCTCTTCTGACTGGCAGCATAAGAATAAACAAAAATCAGTGTATTTACTGTTAACCACACCAGAACAGGTGCTGTGTAAACTTCCCCAAGCAGCCACGCTTTGTTTCCCAGCTCCTGCTTTGCTTCCATAGGAAATCCAACCTCTCTTTCTTCTTTTAGTTTTGTATTTTAGTCTAACAAGGGCAAAGAGATGGAGGTGTGGAAACTGGAAGCTGTGATCTAACTTTGACTTTCTAACAAATCTGACTCTCTTTTCCTTGTGAAGTCACAATGAGAGCCTGAAATCCCCAAAGAATCATTTGGACTCTGTGCAATTGCATTTTGTTGCAGTTCAGCCTTCATGTCTTTCATAAAATCCCAGAATGGTTTGGGTTGGGAGGGAGCTGAAAGATCACCCAGTGCCACCCCTGCCATGGCAGGGACACCTCCCACTGTCCCAGGCTGCTCCAGCCCCAATGTCCATCCTGGCCTTGGGCACTGCCAGGGATCCAGGGGCAGCCACAGCAAAGCTGGGAAATCCAGCCCAGACCCTCCCCACCCTCCCAGGGAACAATTCCTGCCCAAAATCCCATCCAGCCCTGCCCTCTGGCACTGGGAAACCTTTCCCTGTGTCCTGTCACTCTGTTCCTTGTCAAAAATCCTCTCCAAAACCCCCTGACCATAATGTGGCCATCAATCAAACTCAACATGAAATCACTTGGATGCTTTAATATTATTCTGTTTTATCTGAATGCAGCCTTCCCAATACATCCCTTTCTCAGGAATATAATCATTGCTCTGATGATTATAACAATTATAATGAAGATGCTCGGGGGAAAAAATGCAAATCCAGGATTTGTCCGAGCTCCAAGCTACTCCTGAGGTTAATTAGGGTGTGGGGAGGTTGATGCATCTGATAATATTTTAAATGCCCAGCTTTGCTGGGGCTGCCCCTGGATCCCTGGCAGTGCCCAAGGCCAGGTTGGACACTGGGGTTTGGAGCAGCCTGGGACAGTGGGAGGTGTCCCTGCCATGGGATGGATGATCTTTAAGGTCCCTTCCAACCCAAATCATTCCACGATTCTGTGATTAATAAGATCCTGAGTTTTTCTATGCCATGCCCTCCCCTTTATAGGTCCAATCACTATCCCACTGATTTACGGCTGGTTTTGAAGTTTTTAAATTAGTTTTAGAAGCACATGACTTAATATTTAAGACTAAATTCTGATCTGAGCTCCTGTAAAAGGCAGTAAGTTGGCAATTTGATGAACACAAGGGTATCTTTCTCAGTGAAGTACAAATAGTAATCCCTGAGTACTTCTGGGTAGTTTAAGCTTCGGCAACATTTCCTAAATTAAAGTTACAATTCAAGAGCAAAATTGACAGCCATGGAATTAGCAAACCAACAGCAATAATATACACATAATATGTTGCATTTCATATTTCATATAACAAGATATTATATTTAATATGGCACATTGTATTCTGTTACATGTATCATGTGCTTCAAGTTAATCCCCCTCTTCACGAAGCTGTGATGATTTGAAACTTCAGTATTCCCTTTTTACACTTTATTACCAAATTCCAGTTTTAAAATGCGGGCATGAAAACAGCACCGTGTAAAACAAAGCAGCAAAATGTGACTGAAACCCTGCCATGACCATTCTTTCACTCTTGTTTTAGCCATGCAGCCTGCCAGGGTTTCCTCTCAGATTTAGGGAATTACTCCCCTCAGATTTAAGGAATAATTCCCCACAGATTTAAGGAATTATTTCCTTCGAATTTAAACAATGATTCCCCCTAAATTTAAGGAACATTTCCCCTCAGATGTATGAAATGATTCCCCTCAGACTCAAGGAATTATCCCCTCCAGATTTAAGGAATGATTCTTTCCCTCAGATTTAAGGAACTATTCTCCCCAGCCTGAAGGAACACCTCACCCCAGATTTAAGGAATTATTCCCCTCAAATTTAAGGAGTGATTCCCCTTGGATTTAAGGTGTAATTCCTCTCAGATTTAAGGAATTACTCCTGTAAGATTTAAACAACGATTCCCCTCAAATTTAAGGAACATTTCCCCTCAGATTTGAGGAATTATTCCCTTCAGATTTGACGAGTGATTCCCCTCTGATTTAAGGTGTAATTCCCCTCAGATTTAGGGACCAAATCCCCTCAGATTTAAGTAATTATTCCCCTCAGATTTAAACAACAATTCCCCTTGGTTTTAAGGAATGACTCCCCCAGATTTAAGAAATTATTCCCCTCAGATTGAAAGACCAATTCCCCTCAGATTGAAGGACCAATTCCCCTCAGATTTAAGGAATGATTCCCTCAGATTTAAGGAATGATTCCCCTCAAATTTAAGGAACGATTCCCCTTGGTTTTAAGGAAGGATTCTCCTCAGACTTAAACGATTTCCCTCAGATTTAAGGAACATTTCCCCTCAGATTTAAGGAATGACTCCCCTCAGACTGAAGAAATTATTCACCTCAGACTGAAGGACCAATTCCCTTCAGATTTAAGGAATGACTCCCCTCAGATTTAAGGAACGATTCCCCTGAAATTTAAGGAATTATTCCCCCAAGATTTAAGGAGCAATTCCCCTCAGATTTAAAGGATTCCCCTCAAATTTAATGAAAATTTCCCCTCAGATTTAAGGAATGACTCCCCTCAGATTTAAACAACAATTCCCCCCACATTTAATGAATGATTCCCCTCAGATTTAAGGGTTCTCCAAGGCTGTGTCTGTCCCTGTGATAATGGGGATTGTTCAGGAACTTCCAGCAGCAGGGAAATCCAATCTCCCATCAGAGTTCAACACGGGTTAATTGCTCTGCAAAACGGGTATCTTTTTTTTATGACTAATTCCCACTGGGAATGCCAAACCTCCCGCTGCACTCCAAGCAGGGGGCCCACTCCTTAACAGCAAGAAAATCCACCGATTTTCCACAATAAAAAAGAAAGGAAGAAGGGCAGATTTTGCCTTCAGTTCCGTGGAAAATCAGGCGCACGAGGTGCGTGACAGGAAAACTGGGACCTGATTGTTCAGTGCCCTCTGGAATGGGGCACGACAGGTGGGAGGAAAATCAGGGAAAACCAAGCAAAGGAGACAAATCCCAAGAGAGGAATCCTTCAACCAGAGGGTCATGGACAATCGAGTGGCAGGGAAGAGTCTGGGAATGGCACAGGATCAAATTCAGTGCCCGAAACTTCCGAATTCCTCCCTTTTTACAGGCGAGGGAGGCTTGGCTGGGTCACAAAAATTCCTGCGGGATCTTTTGTTATCAGGCTGAGCTTCCTCCAGCAGGGCTGGTGCAAATCACTGCCCATAAAGGAATGGCAGAATAAAGTATGAAATGTTATACATTTAAAAGTAAATTAGCACAAAAACCCTACTGTTGAACTTGATTTGATTTGATTTAAGGGTGACAAACTCTGTTATCTGAACTGATCTTCAGCACCAAAGGAAGGCACAAAATACTGGATATAAAAAAACACCCTTAAGGAAGAAAAGCAGAGATTTAATGCACCAAATGTTTTGGTTTTGAGGATAAAAGACCTTCAACCATATAAATAAATTAAGAAATTACATTTAAAATTTAGTAATTAAAGTGATGGAAATAATGAAGGAATGTGCTATACATAGATATATTCCTATATCTAGGAATGTAAAGAGCAGATCTATTGCTCTTAGTATCTCATTTTGGATTTTAAGTAAGACATTCATCAAGCAAAGCATTCCTATCCCATCCCAGCTTAACAAAATTAAGGGATCTGAGCTTTAAAAGAACTAATATGACCTTGATTTCCAAACTGACAAAATATTTTTTGGGTTATGGAGCTGCCGAAAAGAATGAGTATTGAATATGTACAGTAAATGCATCTCACCTGTGGAACAGCATTTGGTTTTTAAATTTCCTATTTAAATTTCCTATTTCCTGAGAGAAAAGCATTTTTACTGCAAGGAAGAATCCTTCCTGCACCCCATAGTATTCCCCAGCTCCCTAACTGAAATTCCTGGGGGAAGAGGGGATTAATTTATAAAAACTGGTCATGTGGGTAATGAAATACTCATTTTTAGCATGCTAATAATGTACTAGGAGGGTCTCACCATAAAAAAAAAAAATACAAAGATTATAATGGAATCATGGAATGGTTTGGGTGGGAAGGGGACTTGGAGATCATCCAAATCAGTTTTTTAAAAATCCACTTTCAATGGAGAATAAGAGGTATCACCAAGGTGCAAGGAATAACTAAACAGAGTAAAACATCACAAGGATTTGAAAATCAAATTAAAAACCCCCCAATCCATAACCCAGTTTGTCAAGCTCAGCCTGTTGGCCCCTGAAGTGCCATTCCCATCTCTTTCAATCACACACTGATTTTCCTTAACTCAGACCTGCATCAGCATCATCCATATTTCAATTCAACTCAACCAAGAGTTTTCAAATAAAATGACTCTTCATGCTCCCTTCCCAAAATCAGAGCTGTAGTTCAGTATTCTCAAAATTCAGCAGTGTGAAAAGTAAAAGGGCACCAACAAGGGAATAGATTTTCTTCTGTGAAGCTTTTGGCTGTTTGGAAATTGTTTATTCTCAATTGACATTTTATTTAAATATCCTATTCAGCAGTTATGAAAGGAACCCCAGCCCACATTTCACTTCCACTAAAATTCACCACTTTTGTGTCAAACTTTCCTTAACAATGGCACTTTGTGCTTCTTAAATATTGGGGAAAAGGATCCACAATGGCATTTCATACAGAATATATCCCTTGCTGGCTTAGTCACGTGTAAATCAAATTTTCTGCCAACTAAAATACTGAAACAGGATCTAAGATAAAGAATAAAACTGAAATTTATACCTAATTAATTTAATCTTAATGAAATGCTTGTAACCATTCCAGCCAATTAGGGTGTGGAGAAATATTAGAAATAGAAACATTTCTTTGTTAATCTCAAGTGTTACGAGTGTAAAAAGTGTGTCTCTATAATACAACACTTATACCACTACACCAGCCCCAAAAACAATAATTTCATTTTAAAACCTGCACTCCCAGAGATGCTCTGGGGAGCCACAGAAAGTGGAACTGCTCCTGGCAGGGTTAACCTGGTCAGGTGGAATTGGGATAAACATCTGCGAAGGAAAAGTTGCTGAAATCACAGAAAAAA
>JAHLSL010000075.1:1355543-1369744 GCA_025920805.1 Petroica traversi
GCTAAACCAGTTTAAAAAAATTCTAATTTCTCAGTGAAGTATGTGCTAAAATGGGTTATACCCTCAGCTGAGGGATGATTTACTACTATTAGTACCCATGAAATAACTGCTCCCCACTCACTCTTTCTGGAGATAACTTTTTCTACCCTGAGGGGTTTGATATGAAATGTTTGCCACATCTTTAGGAACAGCCACAAACACAAATTCTGGGACTTTCTGCTCATCGTGCAGCTTCAATTTCCAAGAGCCAAAGCTCTTCCATGATAAATAAAACCACCCCAAAAATTGTGGTTTCAGTTTGACCAGAAATAACACACTCGTGATTCCTGCCCTTTAAATTCCCAAGAGGAGGAGATCAGATTTTTGGATAAAAAGGTTCTACCCAAGCCCAGAGCCCTCATTCCATCCCTGCTGGATCTGGGAGCTGGAACACATTTCCTGTGCTCTCCTGCCCTTGAACAAGGCATCTCTGAGCTCTTCAAACCCCACCAACCTCAAATGGAGAGCAAACTTCCATGAACAATTATCCACATCCAAAGGAAGGATCCTCTTTTCCACACCCCCTGTTCCACCTGAAGGAGGAAAGGGAGAAAGGCTCCTGTTCCCCACACCTTTCTCTGGATTTTCCACCCCCAGCAAGGACCTGTTCTCCAATTTCCCACTCCTCATTTCTTGCTTTCCTCAAGCTCCCTCTGAATATTTGCTGGGGAAATTCCTGGATAAAATATCTTCAAATATTTCCTTTTCTACCCCTTTTTTAAAATTTTTTTTGCTCTGCATCATAAAGGACGATGTGATGATGATTAAAGGTTTTGTGAGCATTTCTTGGACTTGCACCTTCCCTCAGTGCAAACCAGAGCTCTGACAGGCTGAATAAATTCCTTACACGACATCCTACTTGTTTTACATCCCCACAGTAACTGATTGGCTGTAACTGATATTTAGAAAAATTAGGGGCTTTCATTTCTGTCAGGGAGAACATGGAAAAATTGTGCTTAATCACAGAGTGTTTTCCTATTGCTTTCCAAACCCAGAAATGCACTCAGCAGAGCAAGTCCTACACACAGAAATGGAATTTTAACTCCCTGAAGGATGGGTTTACAGAAATTCAGCTACAAAATAAAGGTGATTCAAGTGGGGTGACATTGTAAATGAATAAAGAAAGTGCTCCAGGCTGTGCCAGAAATTTTGGGGTGTTTTTGCCACAGAATATTTTCTGAAAATAATAAAATACCAAATTTTTTTGTGATATTCAATTATTATAAATATGCCACACAGTTCCAAACATTTACATTATTTCAAGGGATGTTTCCCCACAGATTTTTGGGCAAACTTCTTGATTTCATTGCTTCTATGACTTACTGAACCATTTAAGAATTCTTATTTGTGTATAATTCTCAATTTTCCCCCATATCATCCACGTGCTTATTGAGCTGATCAAAACCATTAACACATAATCAAGGACAGGGATTTTTACAAATTCCTAAAAAAACACTGGTCTGCACATTTAACAAAATTCCAGGTGCCGATCACAGCAGAAAAATCAATTTTTTACTCTAAGAATTTACACAAAGTTCCAGGAACAGGGATGCTGTGACTTGTGTCCCCCACAATTATATTCTATTAAAAACCCCAACATTACTGTACAATAAAATAAAGTTACACACAAAGCCAGGCTTAATTTCTGCTTCAAAAGGAATCCAATGATGCCAGAATTGTGTGATTTAAGCTGAGGATCCTGCTGGGATTCCCAAGCTCTGCTGTTCCTGCAGCATCTCCCGTTCTGCAGCAGCCTCTGGTGGCCACTGCCACCACAAGTGACACTTCCAGACCCTCTGGGACACCCCAAGTGCTGGGCATGGATCTCCCTGGCCTTTATGGGAATCCTGGAAGATGCTGCTCCAAGGTTTAAATGGTTTTGGATCCCAGAAGCTGCAGCTGTTCTGTGTTCAGGATCTGCAGCTCCTCACGCTGAAAATCAGGGAAAATCTGCATTTCCCAACCTGCCAGTGACACACTCTGTAAATTGAACAGCTAAACTCGCTGTAGGGTGGCACAAATAAATTCTGAAAGTGCTGTTCACCAGCTCTGGGCAGGGGAATTGAGGTCAAGCTAAATTTAATTTAATTTTGTAGAATTGTGGAATGGTTTGGAAGGGATTTGAAGGATCATTCCACTGTCCCAGGCTGCTCCAACCCCAATGTCCAACCTGGCCTGGGACTCTTCCAGAGATGGAGAATTTCCACAGCAAATCTGGGAATTCCAGCCCAGCCCCTCCCCACCCACCCAGGAAACAATTTCTTCCCAATATCTAATTTAATCCTGTTCTCCTTCATGCTAAAGCCATTATTTCCTATCAAACGGTGTGGTTTTCCTTCCAATCACACTTTTCCCATTCCCTAAGGCAAAGATATTCCCTTCTTTCTCCAAGTAAAAAATTAAATTTCACATCCCAACCAAACAATTCGGCGGCCAAAAAAAGCTACTCAGCTTTTCACAGTTAAAATATTCAACTGCAGGTTTAATATTTATAAGGAGAAATTGTTTTACCTATACTTTAAATGGTAAAAAATGTAATTTCAATGTATTATTAAAAAAAAAAAAAGTCACTAAAGTAGAAAAGCACCAACAAAACCACCCAGCACCTCTCACTAATAAATTCTCACCACTCCAAAGCTCAATTTAAATCCTTTAAAGGGAAGCAAAGAGAGTTTGGGAATTGCCAAGCACTGATTTGGTACCCAGGAACACACCAGGAGAATTCTGAGAGTGCCAGTGAAGGAAAAGTTCTGAGGAAAAGGGAGATGGAGAGGACATTAATTCCCAAAATCCCCAGAAATACAAAATTAAGCTGCTCCACCTATCAGCACAAATTGTGGGAATGGTAACATAAAGAGGGAAGAGCAAAAGCTGCATTTTATCCATGATTTCCCATCTGCTTCCCCTGATTTAAGAGTTTGCTCAGGTGTCTGCAGGAGCTGCTCCCCAGCAGAAGTTTATTTTTGCTGGTTTTAAAGTAATTTTTGATTTCATAACAATTAAGTTTCACTTCTCCCCAGTGCTCATTTTGAGGCTGAGCTTGAACGAGGAGGGAAGAGGGAGACAAAAAGCAGCTGCATGTGGGCCCTTCTGTGCTGCAGGATAAAATAACACCAAATTACTGCTCCTGATGGAGAAGATTTTATTTGCACCTGGGCTCTGTCAAACAATGAGAGTTCTGCACAACTCCTGCTCAGAATGCTGAAAATAACCCCAAATCCACGACTTTATTCTTACAATCTGTTTATGCTGATAGGATTTGGGTGGGGTTTTTTTATTTTTATCCGTGTGTTCATGCAATAAATGAAATTTATCTCTCACTGGGCAGATTTGGGAGCTACCAAAACTCCAGTGATGGGCCTGAAACTCCCCATCAATGGAATTCTTTGTTGGGACCAAATTCACTCCCAGCCTAAATTCATTTGGTTCCTATTAAAAACGCGGAGGGGAAAGGAAAAGAAAGCTAAAAATTCGATTCCATAAACCCAACATTTTCCATCAGCTCCCTCCTCTCCTGTCAGGAAAGGAGATGATTTCAACCATGAAGCTCTACCTGAACACTCAATATTGGAATTTAAATATTCTACTTTAGCTGTGCTGGTGAGGAGAGACCAAATATTCATTTTCTGGATGGACAGAACACGATTTAAAAAGTTATTTCCTTCCTTTGCATAAATTGTAATGATTTCCAATGAACCAGCTATTCATGAAATGAGTATTTTTGCCCCATTTTTGCCTTGATAAATTTGCAGCTGAGGCACTGATTTATAGATTATCTGATGATGGAGTGATTAAAGAATATTTATATTTATATTTACATTTATATTTACATTTATATTTACATTTACATTTACATTTACATTTATATTTATATTTGTGAACTGCAAGCAATTGAAGATTACACAGGAATAAAGCACCAAATATTTAGAGGAGCCTGTCTGGAGCAACACCAGACATTACACCTTCTGTATGGCTAAAATCAGCTTTTTTTCCCCCAGAATTGCCTGTTCCCAAAGGAGTATTCTATAATTCAAATAGGATCTCCAATGTAATTTCATCCCTATGGATTCTCTGGTAGCACTGATAGAAAAGGACAAATTTTAATGAACATTTGGCCTTTTGAGTTTAACTTGAAATAGAAAAATTCACACACACAGACAAAAAATATCTCCATGTCCTCTTTGTCTCACAGAGCTTTGCTCAACAGCCCTGCAAGCTTCAATTAAAATAAACAGGATTTAGATTTAAATTTAAATTATGGAGAATTTCCATAGCATCTCTTGGATCTAACTGGAAAAAATATTTAACGCCACCAAAAATAAAAGCTAAAAAACATGTAATGTATATATAAAAATAAACAGAAAAATATATTTACTTACTGTAAATACACATTATATGCAGGAAACATGATGTTATCTACTATCTTCATTAATTTCAAATCCTACCTTTTAATGAGGCTTTGTAAAATACTATATATTAAGTTTACTCCCTCAATCTTTCACTAAAATTTATTGTTTACCCTTAAAAGCAAAGGACACTTTTCCTTTAGGAAAAGACTGGAAAATGAGAGCAAAAAAATCACCAAAACACGAAAATTTGATAGAGAAAGAAGGAAAGATGGTCAGTTGGTGATCACAGAGAAAGTGGAGAGGATGAAGAACAGGTATTAGATCTCATTAGATAATAATGCTAATTACAATTATAATGGTTATAATAATAATTATACAATTATAATTGTTATAACAATAATTATACAATTATAATTGTTATAATAATAATTACACAATTATAATTGTTAAAATAATAATTTCAATGCTGATGTCATTAATATTTAATAACATTCCCAAACTGCCCATCTAAGTCTGGAGTTCTTAAGGAAAGCCTGAATATGGATTTTCTAACAACTGAAACAAAGGGAACAAAGAGAACTTTTAAACACAAAAACTTCTTTACAACCCATTCAGAATCTGTTTGGAAATACATGGAGCACTCAAATTAATCCAGATTTTAGGAAGCATTTAGAAAACTCTTTTAATATTAACTGCTCACAATTAATTGCAACCATTATTTTCACCAGTGGTGTTTTAGTTCACAGGGTAAAAACCTTTTAAATCCCCATTTCTCCACTCCCTCCTTTCCCCATGGCCTGAAGAACTTCATAAAGATTTTATTGTCCTACAACTGAGGCACATTTTCATTTCATGTTCTCGTGAACTGCAGTTCCTTGGCTGGTTCTTGCCTGCATTCCCAGCATTCTGCACAGCCTGGAAATCTGTTTCAGTTTATTAATAATATTTTTATATTTCCTAAACTGAGACACGGGGCAAAGCAGGAGATTTTGCCTGCACAAAGCACAGACCAACATTCAGGGCTGGCCACTTTCTGAATTCCCAACCAACCTGATTTTTAGGAATCTCCAGAGCTTTGGGTGATTTTTTTAGCTGAAGAGAGGCAGAAAAAGTTCATAATTTTAAAAAGATCATTCCAGGAACTTATTCAAGTGCCTTATTTTTGTCTCCACTCCTCGGTGTGTTTTTAAAAACAAGTATTGCATTACATAAACACAGTGCATCATCCCAGCAGAAACAGCCATGGAGAGGAGTGGATCCATTTTCCCAGCTGATATGTGGAATACTTCATCCAAAAAAGGCAAAGATTTTTAACAAAGTGCTGCAAGGTATCCTTGTCCCTTTTATTGCAGCCCCAATGCTTTGAACACGAAGCATCTTAGATTTCAACCCGTTCAGCAACTGCTCATAAATCCCTGCCCAAATCTGAATCCAGAATTAAATTTAGCTCTAAAAAGCACTGTGTGTAGGCAGAAAATTCATTTATCCAACGGGCAGAAGCCCATCCTGGGAAAGAGGGAGCAGGAAATCTACTTTTTGTAGAGAAAGCAATGAAAAATGAGAGCAAATAGGTTAAAATTATAGATAAAAAATTAATTATAGACTTCACAGCGAGTTTGTTATATCTGTAGATATTTCTGGCTCTAGCAGAGCATTCCCCTTGGGAATTGGGATGCCAGAAGAAGGATGAGAAAAGGTGCTGGAGGTTTGCTCAGCACAACCCAGATTTGAAGGGAAGAACGAGGAGGAGGCCGTAAGGTGCATCCCAGATTTTTTTTTGCTTCCCTTCCTTCCTCAGCTTCGGCAGAACAGTCTGGAAACAATCTTCCCAGCAGCTGCTCTCATCAACAAACTGTTTATTGTAAGAAAGTGCCTGGGTCAAAGGCTAAACGTCATCCAGAACTGAAAGCATAGCTGTAAAAAAAAAAAAAGCAAAAAAATCCATGCATGAGGAAAAAAAAAAGCCCATGACATTAGGAAAGGAACCATATTCCATCTGAAAGGCCAACAGTCTATTTAAACAAAAACTCCTTAATTTGGTAGAGGAGCATTTTGTAAAAATGCCTTAATTTGGTGGAGCAGGGTTTTATAAAAACTCCTTAATTTCGTAGAGCAGGGTTTTATAAAAACTCCTTAATCTGGTGGAGCAGGGTGTTATAAAAACTCCTTAATTTGATGGAGCAGGGTTTTAGAGCACCACACTAATTTCTCGTGGCTCAAGCTGAATTTGAGGCCTACTCGAGGTTTCTGTTAAAATCAGAAATTTTTAGCCAGCAGTCTACTTAGAGAAAAACTCCTTAATTTGGTAGAGCAGGGTTTTGTAAAAATCTCCTTAATTTGATGGAGCAGGGTTTTAGAACACTGCACTCATTTCTTGTGGCTTGTGCTGAATTTGAGGCCTACTCAAGGTTTCTGTTAAAAACAATATTTTAACCAGCAGTCTACTTAAACAAAAACTCCTTAATTTGGTAGAGCAGGGTTTTACAAAAACTCTTAATTTGATGGAACAGGGTTTTGTAAAAACTCCTTAATTTGATGGAGCAGGGTTTTAGAGCACCACACTAATTTCTCGTGGCTCAAGCTGAATTTGAGGCCTACTCGAGGTTTCTGTTAAAACCAGAATTTTTTAGCCAGCAGTCTACTTAAACAAAAACTCCTTAATTTGGTAGAGCAGGGTTTTGTAAAAATCTCCTTAATTTGATGGAGCAGGGTTTTAGAACACTGCACTTGTTTCTTGTGTCTGAAGCTGAATTTGAGGCCTACTCGAGGTTTCTGTTAAAACCAGAATTTTTTTAGCCAACAGTCTACTTACTCCTTAATTTGGTAGAGCAGGATTTTACAAAAACTCGTTAATTTGGCAGAGCAGGGTTTTATAAAAATTCCTGAATTTGATGGAGCAGGGTTTTAGAACACTGCACTTGTTTCTTGTGTCTAAAGCTGAATTTGAGGCCTACTTGAGGTTTCTGTTAAAAACAAAACTTTTCAGCCAGCAATCTACTTAGACAAAAACTCCTTAATTTGGTAGAGCAGGGTTTTATAAAAACTCCTTAATTTGATGGAGCAGGGTTTTAGAACACTGCACTTGTTTCTTGTGTCTGAAGCTGAATTTGAGGCCTACTCAAGGTTTCTGTTAAAAACAATTTTTTAAACAGCAGTCTACTTCAACAAAAACTCCTTAATTTGATGGAGCAGAGTTTTATAAAAACTCCTTAATTTGGTAGAGCAGGGTTTTACAAAAACTCCTTAATTTACGGAAGAGGGTTTTACAAAAACTCCTTAATTTGGTGGAGCAGAGTTTTAGAACACTGCACTTGTTTCTTGTGTCTGAAGCTGAATTTGAGGCCTACTCGAGGTTTCTGTTAAAACCAGAATTTTTTCAGCCAGCAGTCTACTTAGATTAAAACTCCTTAATTTGATGGAGCAGAGTTTTATAAAAATTCCTTAATTTGATGGAGCAGGGTTTTAGAACACTGGGCTCATTTCTCGTGGTTTGTGCTGATTTTGAGGCCTACTCGAGATTTCTGCTCACAACAGAATTTAGAGTTCAATCTTTGTCTTGTGGTTAAAAAAAACCAAAATGAAATTGTGTTTAAATATTCTGAAATGTTTTATGAGCGCTAAGTCAGCTCCATACCACATACAACAATAAAGTAAGGATTCTCTAATTTATTACAAATACACCATTGACGTATTATGCCAAAAAACCCCAAGTTTAGGCTCAGTATCAGTAAACAAAAACTTTAATTTAAAGCAAAGGATGCTAAAAATCACCAGGCAAAATCTCATTTAGCTCTGAATGTCAGAAATTAAAGAGTGCAGAGCAGCTCTGAGGGGAACTGGTCCCACAAGAGCCCCATAATTGGGACACGTTCGCTGGCCCAGCCCATAAATCTGAATTTTGAGGGGAAAGGACCCAGAGGAACAAGGTCCACCTTTGCCACAACATCACCACGTAACACTTCACAAAAAGGCTGATAAATCAGCATTCTGCGGGGTGGTGATTTATCCTACCAGAAAAAGGTGTGAGAAATTACGGGTCGGGCGTTTAATTCCTCCTGACACCTACTTTGTAACAAAATTGCAGTTTTTTTCTGAAGGAAAAGGGTACAGTAAATTAAACCTATGTGCAACTGGGCTAAAAATAAGCCAAGCAGAAAGGAAAAGACATTCCACTTTCACATTAAAATCTGAGCATTATGCATATTAAAGTGGGCTGACTTTTTTCTTTTAAATTATATAATCAAAGTCATGTTTGGAAGAATAAATTAAGATATAAATCTAAGCTTAAATGCTGTACACATATATATTAAATTACTCTCAAAAGTATGCTGTATGGCCTAGGAAAAAAACACAGAAGAATTTTGTTCTCAGCTAATAGGGCAATAAATTAGATGCAATATATTCAGCAGCTGAAACTGCCTCTCTTAAACAGCTATCACAAAATACTATTTTTATTCGGTACCAAACCTTTCTTTTTTTTAAAACAAACAACAAAATTGTTTGTTGAAAATCTTGGAATTAGCAGCAGAATGAGCTAAGTAAATAAAACCTAAGAAAATATTTTTTCTTTGCCCTGATAATACCCAATTCTTAGCTGCAGGTTTGTTTTGCCTTTCAGCAGAGTTCCACACATCAAATGTGAATGAATTTAGTGTTCATGAATATGAAACAGCAGCACAGGAGCCAAAGATCCTCCTCTCAGCACTGCAAACACACTTTAAACTCCACCAAGCTTTCAGCTGGACCTCATTTTTGCCTCTTTTGAGGGGGAAAAAAAAAAACTTTCCCCACTCTGTCCCACTGGAGGGGTTTTGGAGTTAAGAAATGTCTGTGAAATATTAAGGTGAAACCACAACACTTTCCACAGGGATCACAACTCGGGGATTACAGCACAGCCCCGACCCCAAAACTGCATGGCCAGGGACCTTTAATTCATATTCCTCTCCAAAACACATCCAGGCTGACAGAGGGGTTTGTAAATTATAAAAGGAGCATCTTGGAAAAGAAGAATTTCTTGGAAATTGTACAATGGCCCAAATACGCTCGGTCTGTTATCCTGCTCCAAAGACAAAACCCAGTATTAAGCTGATTTTCATTTAAGATCTCTTTGCTAATCAAAGGTATTTTAAAGAAATTAACATGGCAGCATGGGATTTTTTTTTAAAGTTAAAAAAAATAGAAAGCAAAAAAAAACCCAGTTAATAAAGGTAAATCTGCTTTTTATTTAACAGAGTATCAAAGAAGCTTCACGCTTCAAAAATACACCCTATGCATCTACAGCACTGTAAAACCTGGATACCAAATGGAGAACCCCAAAAGAAGCCTCAGTCATGTCCAGTTTATCAGAAATAAATATTTTTTTCTTACAAAACGTGGTTGAAAATGCAGTATTTAAACCCAGTACTCACACAATGCTCAGCTGTGAGAGTGGACGACACAAATTCCATTTACAGCTATCCCAGCTGCAAGGTTTTTAACCTGTAGTAATTAATTTTCAACTTTTCAGATGTAACATTTTTTCCTGCTGGAATTCAATCTTTTTTAGAGCAAAAGGGGTAAAATTTTTCCCTTACAGGAAACCCAGGAAGATGGAGATCCAATCCTATGCTGTACTTTGAATTTAAGAATCCAAGGATGAGCTCCAGAGCCTCCGTAGGGAGCTGAAAGTATTTCAGGGAGAAATGGGGAAAGAAATACCCCAAATTTAATTTTCCTTTAAAGCTGGACACAAAATTTATTTAATTCTCACAGAAAGAAGGCCAAATTTCACAGAACAAACCCAGGATTTGCCTCACATTGAATGCACCACAAGCTCCTACTCCACAAAGCCACGTTTGGATTTCCACACCCAAAGTCGATTTTCAGGACTGAAATTCAGCATTTTGGGGGAAAAGGCACTCAAAGAATCCAACAAGGACAGACCCAAGGCATGAGAATTGTTCTGCAGACCCAAACCCAGGCAGGGAGGAGCATTTCTGACAATGGCACATTCTTTATTTTGAGGGATTTTGGATTCTCCTGACTTTTTTCTGAGGACAACCACCTGTTCTGCCCCTGCAGAAATCTGTGCTCCACCACTGAGCACAGGAGTTAATTCAAAATACAACACAGCCCAAAGAGAACCCAAATTGCCTAAAATCAAACCACACTGTCTGCAAACATCTCTCACTTTTGTTTTTTCAGACTCATCTGAATTGCACACCTGAAAAGATTATTTTTCCCACTCAAATTTATTATTGATCACACAAGGATTCATTTCATTGTGTCCAGGTTTTGACTTCAGAAGCAATTCCTGACTCTTTTTCTGAGGACAACCACCTGTCCTGCCCCTGCAGAAATTTGTGCTCCACCACTGAGCACAGGAATTAATTCAAAATACAAAACTTTGTGCAGGAAACTGCCCAAAGAGAACTCAAATTGCCTAAAATCAAACCACACTGTCTGCAAACAACCCTCACTTTTGTTTTTTGAGACTCATCACACCTGAAAAAGATTATTTTTCCCACTAAAATTTATTATTTCATTTCATTCTGTCCAGGTTTCAACTTCAGAAGCAATTCCTGACTTTTTTCTGAGGACAACCACCTGTCCTGCCCCTGCAGAAATCTGTGCTCCACCACTGAGCACAGGAGTTAATTCAAAATACAACACAGCCCAAAAAGAACTCAAATTGCCTAAAATCAAACCACAGTTTCTGCAAACAACCCTCACTTTTGTTTTTTCAGACTCATCTGAATTGCACACCTGAAAAGATTATTTTTCCCACTCAAATTTATTGTTTCACTTCATTCTGTCCAGGTTTGACTTCAGAAGTGATTTTGTTTCAGTCCTTGCCTTTGTAAGACTGTCCTGACCTTGGTTATTTTTCTTTTCAGGGTCACAAAAGGATCCAAAATTTTTAATTGCACCACAAATCCACCCCAAAGATAAACTTTTAACTGATTAAATACGAACCAACTTTGTTGAAAGTCATTATAATATAATAAGTATTCCCAAATCAACTTGTAAAAATAAATTATTCTGAAGGAAAAATTTCAGGGATTACTAAAACGCAAATAAAAGGAGTCTAAAATGCACTTCCAGAATAGCTGCACACAAATCAATGCACTCCAACCAGACAAATTCTATATCAATAAATGACCTTTAGAGATTAATTTATTTTTGGTTAAATAAGGATCTGTTTCTTGAACATAATTGCTGGGGAAAAAGAGAGCAAAACAATTATTATTTAATTTTGAGTTTAAATTCTGATACGTGGTTTCAGTTTATCAAACCATTGAAAAAAAAAATCAGGATTGTGAAGTGGTTGAGAAAATTAAATTCCAAATTATCAAATTCTTCCAAGAGGAGGAAACGTCTTTGAAGAGGGGGAAGAAAAAAAATTTTATGGAGCAATAAGGGCAGCAATAATTACAATAAAGTTTACTGCAGCTCAAAAATGCCAAATTTGCTAATCCTGAGCTGCTAATTAGACAGAGTGGGTTGTGCAGGACAGAAAAAAGCTTGAAAATATTTAGAAAAAATTCCATTTTCACCTCCAAAAGTGCTGCAGAGATAGGAAAAGCAAATCCTTATCTTTTCTGTCTAGTCAGAAATACCACTGAGCAGAAATACCAAAGCCTAGATTTAACCACCCACAAGTCTTTCAATATCAATATTTCTTATTATCAATATATGTTCATATTAATTTGTGTTGTTAATATCAATATGGCTAAAACAGGGAGAAGGAAGAACCTCCCATAATTGCAACAAATTCCCAATTATGTTCATTTAAATTAATGACAGAAATATTCTAAAGGCAGAAGTACAGCTTTAAATATCTCCAGGTATTTTATGGAAATTTAGATATTTATATTAATTTGCAGCTCAAATTGCTCAGGGTGACTTTGGGGAAGAGCCCCTCTCTTTACAGAAGGAAAAAAAAGAACAATTACCATTTGCTTTCAGCTACTGAATTTTCCTTTCCATCAGCAAATAATTGTAGTGATACCAACACCTGAAAATCAATTTAAAAAATGGAAAAGCAACCAGATAAAATTCTCTCTGCTAGTCCTGACAGGGAGCTTGGTACATTCACTATTCCCAATACCAACAATTCCATCTTGGAAAGAAGAAATGTCTTCCAGACCAGAAAAATGCAGGGTAATTGCTCACTTCATGCAATAAGTTCTAAAGTCAAAACATGCCAGAGGCAATTTTTTATTTAGAGCTTGACAATCGCGCATCAAAACACAATTATTTGGCCTTATCTTGCAGAAGAATTTCAGCAATACCTCCTGGGATTGATTTTCATTGATTTTGACTCCATGGAAATGCTGACATGGTCCCACAAAATTGTTCTTTAAACTCTTGAGGATCTCAAAGATGGTTTTCAGTTCCTAAAACTGGACTTTATTTTGTGGGCAGCTCTTTAAACACTTTTTTCAGTTGAGCTGCTTGGCCTTTAAATTATATTAATAGTGAGACTTTTCCTACTTAAATTATGACCCGTTCATCAGTTGAATGGTAAATTACAAAAGGAATTATGATTAATTTCTTTGTAGCAAGTGTAACATTATGGAAAAAAAAAAGGAGCCATAATTGTTCAGTAATCCCCATTTTATATCCCTATATATCCATAATTTCTTTTTCTTCCCCTCAGCAAATGAAAATGGTCTTATTTTTATTTAGAGTCTCTATCTGAAGTTGTTAAAACATGGAATTTTGTAATTAAGTCCACATTCAAGGGCAAGAAGTTGACTAAAAATTTACATGGGGGTTGTTTGCCCAGCAAATGTTTTTGAGACTCAGCAATCTGTGCACCCACTTCAAAAGACTTCGCTTTCTAAATGGCCTGAACTCCAAATTTCAGTTCTCCCCACGTGCAAAATTCATAAATTTATTACAATTAATACCCTCAAACTGAAGAAAAGATTCTTTCCCGTGTTAAAATCTCCTCGATACTGATCCTGCTAAAGCTGGGCTTTTTGCTATTATTTTAATTATATATATAATTTATTTGTTTTTATAGATCAAGAAGTGTATTCTGAAATGTTTCCTGAAGTGGTTCTTAAAATATTTCTTAGATAAATCCAGCAGCACAATTTAGGACAGGCTTGAGAAACAACTCAGACCAGAGCAGGAAAACAATTCTCAATAAAACAAGCTGCAAAATCCCAGCCTCATCCCACATTTTAGTGAAACCAGCCCAAAGTAGCCCCGTTTTTACAGCTAAAATTATGAAAAATGTTCACAACAATCAGCAGCTGCAGGGAGTGCTAGAAAATGCAGCAATAAAGTGATTTTCTCCATGTTTTGCTCCTTACCTCTGCTCTTCAGCTGCTGCCCCATTCCCCTCTCTCCTCCTCCCACTCAGCCTCTGCTTTTTCATCTGCTATCAAACCACATTCACCAGCTCTTCCTCCTGCATTTTTTCTCTCCCCCCCAAAAAAAAAAAAAAAAGGTTCTTATCCTCATCAGTCAAGGAGCATGCTCTGATTTACACACTCCATGGAGACCTCTCATCCCAACTTTTCTCAGGCCTGCAGTTCCTCTCTGGGCTCCTCTGGGCCTCTGGACCTTGGCATGTTTTTATTATTTTATTTAGTAAGACATGGGTTAAAAAAGAAAATTATTTCTGAAACTTGAGGTGGTCAATATGGATAATATGGATAATAAAATTATATATGGATTTAAATGATTGCACGTTTTAAAAATATATTAACAAACCTAACCACATACACAAGTCTGTATGTATAGAATTAGGGAATCATTCTGTATATAGAAGTATGGAATAATTCTGAATATAGAATTAGGGAATAATTCTGAATATAG
>JAHLSL010000075.1:1488597-1506797 GCA_025920805.1 Petroica traversi
TTTCCCTGGGAGCGCGGCTGTGCCTTCCCGGGCCTTGGGAGCGGCGATGGAGGAAGGGAGCTCGCCCGGAGCCTCTCGGTGTTATGCGCAACGCCCTGCGGTGGGCGGGTGCGAGGGCTCGGGCCGTGCTGGCGGCGAGGAGGGCGGCAGGACTTGGAGCATCACCTGTTGTAGGGGAGGATTGGGATGCCCCGGCACCTGTGAGGGGCCGGTGGGGCGGCTGGGGAAGGTGGAGGGAGATGGGGAAGGAGTTACCTGAGCGAGGTGCCTGTCATCCCTTCGGTGGGGGTGGGGAGGAGGAGGGAGCAGCGTTGGGAATCGGCACAGGGACACGCAGGGACACACGGGCACAGGGACAGACAGGGACACACCGGCACTCCCCAGGGAGCTGGCGGAGGCACCGTCCCTGGAGGTCTGTGAGGAAAGGCTGGACGTGGCTCTCGGTGCCATGCTGTGCTTGACAGGGTGGCCGTAGGTTGGACTGGATGATCTCGGAGGTTTTTTCCGTCATTAATGACTCCCTGGTTCCATATTTCAGTAGCTGGCCGCAGCCTTTTAGGGATTCAGCTTTGTGTTGCTGGAGGACTCGGAACTCTCCTCGGATACATTGGGTGCTCCTCTGGAGTGGCCAGAGTTCCCTCCCGCCGCCGCGGGAGCACAAAACGCATTTAAAAGTCCTGGAATTCGAAATTTAGGAATTGGCGTGGTTTATGAATCTCAGTCGGCTTTGAAGTTTTGGGTTTAGCCCGTCCAAAGACCACGTAGGGGTTCTTTGATCATGTCTCTAGATTGCTGCTGTTACTTAGCTCTCCTGTTACTCCACAGCCATCGGGGGAAGTAAACATTTATTGTTATTTAAAATCAACAAAGACAGAGTAACCGACTCCAAAATAAATCGACAAGCGTGTTTTTGACAACTGTCCTGGTTGAATCCGAACGAGAGTGTGCTGTTAACTTTTGCCAGGAGGTGCTTGCAGTCACACTGAGGTGGATGGAGTTTCATGGGGGCCTGGATTTGGACAAGTTAACAACTTTTTTTATTATCTTCTTGGTATCTCCTTACCTTTTCCTCAAGAGAGGGAAAAGTTGAAGAACACAGGGATGAGACCTGGTGATAGACTAGCAAACATTTAGTTTGTGGTAGTATTGAATTCCCTGCCTGTAACCAAGCAGAATTTAACTTCCCTCCTTGGAATAGTCTGTAGCCCTAAAAAGTTTTGGTAAACTTGTTTCTCTCTTTCTCCACGCCCCCCTCCCCCTCAACCTCTGTAGGTTGGATATTTTTGGAAAATTAATTATACTTTATAGAATTAGAATAATAACACTGAAAATAACTCTGAGCCAGTATTTGTTAACTATTATCTATATATATTTGGCGTGTGTATATATAGATACTTTTGTAGGCTACGCTTCATGTTTTTGGCTTACATGAATTATTTAGAACTAGACTGTTTTTATTTGCAGTCTGAAGTCGAATATGTGTGTGAAGTGTTAAATTTACATTTTCTGCTGCGAATTAAAAATTCCGTCCAAGTTTATGAAGCTTATTGAGTTTAATTCATGGCTTCGGAATATTCCTTGGGTAAGGCAAGGACATCTTGTTGAAAACTGAAAAAGGAGCGGGGTTTTTTTTTAAGCCAGGAGGGCAATAGGTCAAGAGTTTGATATTGTTTCCAGGCTCCCAGGTAGGGAAGGCAGTCGGGTACAGGAGTGTTACAATTCCTGCACCAATCCTTGGGTGCATTTAGCACTTGTCATTGGCGTCCCCTCCCCCCGGCTGGACAGTGACAAGGATAATTTTACCTCGTAGCAGCCAAGAGTTCTCCGTTTCAGTGCCGATTTATGGGCAGGATTCCCTTCCTTGTGCGAAGCGAGCAGGGACTCACCGGGAATTGATCCATTTGGGAAGTCCGGGGGGTTGTGTGAGCTGGGATCAGCACGTGATGGCCATCGGCGACTCCTGCGGGCCGGGTGATAGTTTAAACAAAGTAGCAGAACACCGCTGGTGTCCGGGAAAAACTGTGCCTTGCCGAGCTTTTCCAGTGCCATTTAATTAGGACAGCCTTGCTTCCATGTGCCACATCTCAAAGTGGCGTTTGAAACTGGACCACCTGCTCGGATGGTGTGTGAAGGGAATAAACACCCAAAACCCGAGCCTTTCTGTGCCATAAAGGCGTTTCACAGCTTCATCTCAGCTCAAATGGGTGCTGGTTGGAAGACTAAAATCTACTGGTACCAAAAAACCACTTTTTGCTGCTATAATTAGATGATCTTTTGGGCATTCCTCTTAGAACCTCTTCTTTTCAGGTGTTTTAAGCCTGGCTGTGGGGCTGCAGGTTGAAAGTTGTGGTGCCAGTTTGTGTTTTTGAGTGAGAATTGCAACTTGGGGTCTGTTGTGCCTTTCCATGGTCATTTTGAATGCCATTTGGAGAGCTGTTCTCCACATTGAAGTACAAAACTTTCTGATACCTTGATTTTATGGGAGTTGTATAACTTCTGAAATCCTTCTGTAAATAGATCTGTTGTTGTAGAATAGGATTATTTACAGAGAACTGCTGCTTTTGTCTTTATAACTGAGTACAATACATTATTTGTTGAGTTTACACTTTCATCTGCTCTTTGCTGAGAGGTTGGTAAGAAACACATTTTCACAAAAATTATGTAATAACTTTCTGGCTCCTCAGACTTGAAGAAGTCTGAAGTTCAATGCAGTCAGAGTCCTTTTTTGCTCTAAGATTGTTTGAAATAATAACAAAAATGGCTCAAACTGCTTTTCTTGTGAGCTTCTGAAGGGAGAAAGAAATAATCAGGAGAAGGGGAAAACTCTTCCTTTCCTTGCTCACCTCCATGGGTCCTTCAAGAGGAGGCTGATGGGAACTGCAGTTTTGGATGGCTTAAAAACACCAGGGAAACTTTGGAAAATCAGGAATTGTTACTTCCCAAAACCACGATCCATATGTGGAGTTATCCAGTGCTGGCTCTTCAAGGTGACACAGTAGAATTTCTGTGATTATCCGGGTTTTTATCCATCTTTTCCTCCTTTGGGGAAGGAAGATAAAGTGCTACATTTGATTCTCATTTATCCCAGCGAACTGGAAAAATAACTGGAAAAATAACTGGACTGCTTTTGCTGGTACCAATGGATTTCAGAACAGAGCTCTGGTTTGTCCTAACTCTTGGTATGGCTCAGTTTGAAAGGCATTGGCTTTATCACCTCCTTATTTATTCCAAAGTGTCCTGTCCTTATGATTTTCAGGGAGAATCCCCACAGGAGGAGCAGGGAAATGTGGGAGACAATTCCCAGGCATCCATACAGAGAGAAACTCTGGTGCTGGTTCAGTTCCCCTTCATGAAGGTAAAACCAGTGAGAATCCAACTCTGAATTTTGGAAAAACAGGGAAATGCTTCTGGAATTGAAACGCCACGAGCTGACACCTATTTGTAAACATTCCCCATGCAAAGTTTCCAAGGGCTGGGTAGCAGCAAATACCTGAAAGTGAAACTGAGTAAATGAAAGTAAAATTAACTCCATGAAGTGTCAGTTTTGTTCCAGCTGTGAGAGACCAAGCTCTCAATTGATGTTACATAAAGTTCCAAAGCCTCCTTGTATTCTTCCCCCCCCCCTTTTCCTTTTCCCCCAGAGGCAAATAAAAATAGACTGTGTTGTGAGTCAGTTAAAGGAATAGTTAATAATACATTAATACCTCTTTGTGTTGAAAAGTTTCCTCTTTCTTTTTAGTAACTGTTTGGAAGGTGAAATAAGAGGGGGATGGAAATGTACAAATTGATTTCTGATTGCAGAGTTGTTCCTTCAGAAAATAATGGGGAAAAATTGAGAGTGAATTTTGTTGAGTTACTTGAAAAAAAATCAAGTTTATAGGATGAGTAGTTGACAAAGTCATAGGTAAATATTTTTAATTAATTAATTGAGCTTGCCAGTGAAACTTTTCAGTCCTGGTGTCCCAAAAACCTGTTGTTCACTGGTTTTGTGGTTTCCTGACTTCAAACACCTTTCTCTCCAAATCCCCTTTCCCTATATGTGTTCAGCTCATGATTTGTGCTTGTGTGACCTCCATAAATTGCTAAAAACTCATTTACTTTGGGCCTGTTGGAACATCCAGCATCTCCTTTATAGAGTGAGCAGTTTTGTGCCCCTGATATCAGTTCAAACTTGAGGAAGGGGTTAAAGAGCAGAGAAATATTGTCAGGGAAGTGAATGTGTTGGAACGTCCTCAGCTCTGTATTTTCCTGGTCACTGTGAGTTCCCTCACACTGATCTCTGCCCTGCCTGGTTGTAACTACAGCTTTTTCCCTGCTTACAGCTGTGTAACCACAGATATTCCTGTTTTTAAATGCAGTTTTAACAGGAATTATACATTCAATACATAGAGGGGGTGTGTGTGGTCACAGACAAATCAGCTTCCATGCACTCTTTCAGAATGTGATTGGTACTGGAAGCTCAGTAACTTTCCAGGATCATGTCTGATTCTGGCTTCTTTATTGTTATTCTTTCCAACTTGTGGATAATTAGGCATTAATGTAGTGCTGTGCCAGAGTTAGTGTTGGAAATACATTGATTTCTTTGTTAATGTTACCAGATCTCAGTAGTTTTCATTTCTATAGAAGTTACTCATAAATACTACAAACACTGGGTCAGTGTTGTGGAATAACAGCTTAATGCACATTTTTCACCATCATCAGATGTTCCTAAACTTAGAATTCTGTGCTCTTGTACTTGGGGTGACTTTCTGTCAATGTCAGAGTGTTCCTTCAGACACTGAGATTGCTTTGGCAGGGCCTGTGCAGGAAAAGGAGCTTTCCTGCAAATGCTGCAAGTGTGTGAGTGCACCTATGGAAACCTGTCTGACAATAAAATCAGATTTTTCATGGAATCCCAGAATGGTTTGGGTTGGAGGGGCCTTAAAGCCCATCCAGTGCCAGCCCTGCCATGGCAGGGACACCTCCCACTGTCCCAGGCTGCTCCCAGCCCCAATGTCCAACCTGGCCTTGGGCACTGCCAGGGATCCAGGGGCAGCCACAGCAAATCTGGAATTCCAGCCCAGCCCCTCCCATGCTTCACAGGGGAGGATTTGATCCCAATATCCCATCTAAATTTATATTTTTTTCAGTGTGCAGCCACTGCCTGTGTGCTGTCCCTGCAGCCCTTGGGAATTGTCTCTGTCCATGTTTCCTGCAGCTCCTTCAGGCCCTGCAAGGCCACCCTGAGCTCAGCCCAAAGCTTCTCCTCTCCAGGCTGAACAATCCCAGCTGTGCCAGCCTTTCCTCCCAGCAGAGCTGCTCCATCCTCTGCTCATCCTGCTGCCTCCTCTGGGCTCTCTGCAGCAGCTCCAGCTCCTCCCTGGGCTGGGCTCTGCAGGTGGGGTCTCACCTCAGGGGGCTCAGGGACACAATTCCCCCTTCCTAGCCCAGGGCACGGAGGGTTCTGAGTTAAGAAAACAAACTGAGCCTCTCACCAACCAACCAGCACCCCCAGTCCTCCTCTGCTCTCCTTCACCCCCCTCCCAGCCTGGTTTGTGTTTGGGATTCCCCATCCTGATTCAGGACCTTTTCTCTTGGTCCTGCTGAGCTCCAGGAGGTTCTCCAGCCCCACCTCTCCAGCCTGTCCGGGTCCCTCTGGATGCCATCCCTCCTCTCCGGGGTGTGTCCACCCCTCCCAATCTTGTCACAGTCCCACTGTCCCTGCCAGGGTTTTTAAACTTCTGCTGAAGTCAGGCTCTAACCAAAGGCTCCAAACTTTCCTTGCTCTTTGCCCCAAAATCAGAAGCAACTCTGGGTAACAGTAACTACCCAGCTACTGCAGCTTCACTTGGAATGACTCTTGGAGCTCCTCAAACTTTTCTGTGGTGCTTTATTGTTTTTAATAAGCTTAGTATATATTTATTAATTATAAACTTAATTATAAAGCTTAATTTAAAAGTGAATTGATTTCTTTTGTGAACTGTCTCTACTAGAGGCAGCATCACAAATGAGCCAGTTGAAGTCTGAGTGAAAAGAGTGCTACACAAGTCAAGTTTTTATAAAGACAATTAAGAACTTCTTGGGTTTGTGTTGTGTTAATCAAAGACCTTTCCTGGGATCTGATTTCTGTTTTGGTTTGTATTTACAACATGGAGTAAGTGTTATTTATTTCTGTGTCAGATTTTCTGACTTGGAGATCCCTGTCCATTCCTCATGTACTGCTCTACAGCATTTCTATGGGAAATCCTTGTGTCTATGGTTTGAGTTTTCTTCTGTAAATAAAAGGGTTGTGAGTTATGGTAATTACTGTAATTTGATGATATGTAGTACAAAAGCTTAATGATAGAAGGTCTAAAACTTATAATTGGAGGTGTGAATGGGAATCATTTCTGTGCTGTGGCCCTGCAGGAAGGTTGGTGCTTTGTCCTTTAGGGCTCTCTGGGGATGTTCCCTGTGTGTTTTCCACCTTGCAGTGCAGTGTCCATGTGAGCCCTGAGTCTCTGACCCATCACAGGTTCATTTCTGGATCTCTGTGGAGTTCAATTAACCACAGTCATGTTCACAGCATGGACATTTTAAAACTTTATGAGCTCGGTGTTGAAACCTTGAGAAATGCAGGAGCTCAGATGGAGCACAGGCTCTGCAGTGCCTTCCTTGGTGCTTTTTGGCAGCTCTGACTGCTTTGGGTCTCGCTCTGGAGTCCAGAGGACTTTGCTCTGGTGATGGGCACCAGAAATGCTTTTCTCCTCTAAGGAACCATTGGATTTGGACACAGATTTCTCAAAGTGGGATTGAAGGTTCTACCCATTGCCCATTGCCTCGATTGCTGCTATACACTAAACCCAAAAGCAATTTTTTGGTAGGATATTTCCATTTAATTTCTTACAGAAGCCAATAAAGCAAGGAAAACCAGTTGACCAAGTTGTGGAGTTATCAAGTTCTCTCTTCTGAAGCCTGATTTAAAAACCCCACTTTTTTCTCTTCTTATTATGCAAAGAAAGAGTTGTGTAACTATTGTATAATGGTTGTATTACACCTGCATAAAGTGAGTATTTCATTTTGCTTTTCTGCTGGATGTTCTTAATCAGCACCCAGTTATTGAAATGAGAAAACAACTTCTCCTTACAGCTCACAAGGCTCCAGGGTTGCACCTTGAAATCACCCCCTCCTGCAAAGCCTACAAAAACACTTAAATCGAACAGATTGATTTTAAAACCAATCTCAGGCAGCTCTAAATGCTTTTTAAAAAACTGAAAATAAAGGAAAGACCATGTTGGAGCAGTTCATGTCATTTAATCTCCTCCAGGTACTGAGAAGTTCATGGTAGATTCCACTCTGAGGCACAGGAGGTTTTCTGTCTTTGGGCTTTTTTTCCTTTATTTTTAATTCCTCCCTTTCTATCCAATGTAATAACTTCTAGTTCTTAATTTATTTTTTAAATCAGGAGCATATTCTGATTGGGATCAGTAAATAATTGTGTGTGTGTGTCAGAGATTTCCTCAGCTTGTATTTGCTGTCCTTTAATGTGCATTTCCAAAGTCTGCTAAGAGAGAGAGGGGACTTAACTGACTTCCCTTCCTTATGTCATTCCTAATTTTTAAATATTTATCATGATTTTTTTCTACCTTAGAAGTATAATCCTAGGCCTACAAAATATAAGCCAGTATTTTGTAATAGTGTTGGCCTTACTCTTTTGTTAAGATTTTGATCCTACCTAATTTTATTGAAATGTGAGATATGTGATTATTTCTATGCAAAAGTTTGAATATGGGATGAAGAATTTAATGTTCAGGCTTGCCCATTTGAAAAAAGTCCCTTGGTATTTTCTGATACAGGTTTCTTTAACTGCTTTGCTGTTATTTTCTTCCTCTGGACCACTGCTACTTTAAAAAATGAATCTCAATTTTTATCTTTGCGCCATCTTTGTTTGCATAAAACAAAAGACTTTGAGGGCTGTGGTTTGAGGTGAGGCTGAAGCTCAGGGTATGTTTTTAGTCATTAGCGGGTTCAGATTGCCCAGAATGCAATTTCTGACTTTTGTGTCAGTCATTATGTGTGTCTGAAACCTCTGAAACCCCAGCCTGGCTGCCAAATACATAAAGTTCACTGATGTACTTGAGAAAACAGGTCTGGATTATATTCTGTAGGTTGGAAGCTTGGTCTTCCAACCTGCATTTCAATCTTGATTGTTTCTGTGGAGTTACACCTGACTTTATTAATTATTCCCTTAAAAATTCCCAAACTAAGTCAAGCACTCAAGCATTGACAAAAATGGCAGAATTCTCTCGTACTTTTGGTGGTCTGAACTATCTTCTATCATGTAGTAAATATATACATTTAATTTTTTAAAGAAAAAGTTAATAATTGCTCACTGTCCACACCCTGCACTTGGTTTTAGGTTTGGGACTTTCTCATGCCACGTTTTACTGTCTGAGTCAAGTAAATGCTGATGGATTTTTCCAGCATCCCATGGAAGAGTAAAGTTTTTCAGTGATTGGGATGTAGCACACAGAAAACTCCCATCCACTGAAACTTTCTGTGTCCTACTGGCAGCCTGGCCTGAGGCACTGAGCTCCTGTTCTTTGGGGTGAAGAGAGGGGATTCAGGGGTTTTAGGAATTTTGTAGAGCTTTGTGTGCTCTCCTTGCACTCAGCATGAGCTAAAGAACTCCTTGAGCTGCTCTCCAGCAAGGGATTGAAAGCCAAAAGGTGAAGTGGCAGCTCAAAGTCACCAGTGAGAGCCCTGAGTCACTGGGTGACAGCCCAAAGTCACTGGATGAGTGTGCAGAGTCAGTGGGTGAGTGCTCAGAGTCACCAGTGAGAGCCCTGAGTCACCTGGTGAGTGCCCAAAGTCACCTGGTGAGTGCCCAAAATATCAATGAGTGCCCAGAGTCATCAGTGAGTGCCCAGTGTCACCTGGTGGGTGCCCAATGTCACCTGGTGGGTGCCCAGTGTCACTGGGTGAGTGGCCAAGGTCACTGGGTAACAACCCAAAGTCACCTGGGGAGTGCCCAAAGTCACTGGATGACAGCACAAAGTCATCAGTGAATGCCCAAAGTCACTGGGTGAGTGGCCAAAGTCACCTGGGGAGTGCCCAAGGTCACCTGGTGGCAGCCCAGTGACACCAGGTGAGAGTCCAAAATCAGTGGGTGACAGCCCAAAGTCATCAGTGAATGCCCAAAGTCACCCAGTGGGAGCCCAAAGTCAGCAGTGTGTGCCCAGTGTCACCTGGGGAGTGCCCAGTGTCACCTGGGGAGTGCCCAAAGTCACCTGGGGAGTGCCTGAAGTTACTGCGTGACAGTCCAAAGCCACCAGGTGAGTGCACAAAGTCACCTGGTGACAGCCCAGTGACACCAGGTGATAGTCCAGAATCAGTGGGTGACAGCCCAATGACACCAGGTGATGGTCCGAAATCAGTGGGTGACTGCCCAAAGTCACTGAGTGACAGCCCAATGACAGCAGGTGACAGCCCAGTGACACCAAGTGGTAGTCCAAAATCAGTGGGTGACAGCCCAATGACACCAGATGATGGTCCAGAATCAGTGGGTGACAGCCCAAAGTCACTGGGTGACAACCCAATGACACCAGGTGATGGTCCGAAAATCAGCGGGTGACAGCCCAAAGTCACTGAGTGACAGCCCAATGACACCAGGTGATGGTCCAGAATCAGTGGGTGACAGCCCAGAGTCACTGGGTGACAACCCAGTGACACCAGGTGACAGCCCAAAGTCCCTGGTGCCAGCCCAGGTGACACAGCAGGCAGAGCTGAGCTGAAGGGTTCCTGTATCAGGTGCTCTCTGCATCTGCAGTTCCTTAGCCTGGAGTTTGCATTCCGGGTGCTCTGGAACTTGGAGGAGCAGCCTCTTCAGCCTGGAGAGTGACTCAGCACATCCACACAGAGAGGTCTGCTCAAGGAATTTAGGATTTAGTGGGGAATTTGGGGTTTGAACTAATTTTTCCCAAATGCTTTAAAAAATGCTGATTTTTAATTTGCAATCTTTTTTCCCGTTTGATCCGCACACCTCAATTTTGGGAAGAGTGATGGTGTATTTCATACCATTCTGGGATAGCTGGATTGTCTGGGCAGGTTGTTTTCTGTGTGCTCTCCTCCTGGGGCACATGAGAAGCATCTGTGCAATGAATAAAGGTGAATTTCAAGGGATATGACATTTATACAGATTATTCCATATGGAAGGGGAAGGAGGCGTTTATGGGGTTTGCCCACTTTGGGTAATTGAAACACAGGATCATGGAATGGTTTGGGTTGGAGGGGACATTAAAGATTGTCCCATTCCAGCCCCTCCCATGGGCTTTGGACACTTCCAGGGATGGGACATCCACAGCTCCATTTCATTCATCCAGAGGCTCCAAGCTCTCTGGCAGGGCTGAGTTCTGAGCCTTTGGGAGTGAGCCTTTGCTTGGATTTTAGAGGAAAAATTGGTTAAATGTCTGAAATAAAACTCTTTTACAATAACAACGTGCTGTAGTTTCAGCTGCCCAAACTTGTGACAGAGTCCTTAGACACTACTGGTGGTGCTGGCAGTGGAGGGAAGCAGAGTGACAGGAGCTGGGGAATAAAGATTGGAACTCTTGGTCTTCTGCTGCTGTTAAATTTGGGGGAAATTCAAGAAGACTTCATTATTTCATTCATCCAGATCAGTTCAGAATTCTAGAATCAGTTCATTCTTCTAGAACGAGATAAGGCCACAGGCTGGTTCTTCCTTCCTTTGCTGAGAGGATGCTGAAGGGCAGCCCAGCAAGAACAGGATATTCAGTGAAAATCACAAGCAACATTGATTTTCTCCCCCTTTTTTCCTTCCACCCACCCAGATCTGTCCATGTTTTGTGGGGCTGCTGAAAATCACCTTGCTCTCCCCAGACCCGTACCTATGCCCAATTTAAAATCATTGATACAAAAGAAGCATAAAGATAAAAAGAGAGCTTTTTTGGTTTGTATTTATCCACGAGGAGTGAGAGCCTGGATGAACCTGATGATGTTACAGTGTTGGCAAAGCAATGGGAGCTTCCTGCATGGGGTGCAGATCCCAGAAACACTCAGAGGGAATTGTTGGAAGAGTTGTGCCAAGCAAAGAGTGCACCCAGCAGTGACCCCTCGAGCAGCTCCCGTTCCCTCCCCTCGTGCTTTGTGCTGGCCCAGCTGCTGGGCAGCCCCACAGTGAAGGAGATTTGTGGAGTGACTTGGCTGAAATGGAGAATTTTGTATTTTTACCATTGGGGCGTGTGTGGGGGTGGGAGTTGGGTTACAGCACAGGGAGCCTGGAATGGGCTGAGTGGGTGGACAGGAGCAGGGCTTGATGCCCCTGATAGCCCTGGCACTTGGAGAAACCATTCCCAGGAATTCTTGCCATCCCTCTGTCACTCTGTCCCCTCCCCTCTCTGGCTTTTTGCTGTCTCAGACTCCCAGCTCTGCTCTGTGTCCCTGTGAGTGCCCTCCCAGCACGGCCTCAGCTTGGGATGGTTCTGCCTCTGACTCTCCTGATGCTTCTCTTGCTCTCTTTTCCCTTCTGCTCCTCCTCGAGTTCTTCCTCACCTTTTTAACAATTTTCTAACTTCTACTTGTGCCCTTTTTCTCCCAGGTCGTTTCCAGCACCTCTCTTATTCTCACTTGCTCAGTTGTTTGTTCTTTCTACTTTCTCTTCCCCTATAGGAAAAATTCCCCATTTTAAACACTAAAACCTCCTAAGAAACCCCAAGTTCTTAATTTCATGTGCATTCCCCCAAAAACATCACCACAAACCAGTACTACACACAGGTTTCTTCTGTCTCATTCACTTTTGAATTTTCACTTGAATTCTGTATTGCCTTAAGATAGACCTGCACACACAAAATGTGTTTTTCCTTTTTGGACAAACTGAAAGATGAACTGGAGTTCCCAAAGTTAACTTGTAATAAAAGATATTTTCACTGTATAAGCTGTGAGCAGAACCTACTGATACCAAATGCTGAATTGTGGAGTGAGGATGTTTTGTTTTCTTCTTCCTGCTCTACAAAAGAGACAGAAAAAATGTTTCTATTCCACAGCTGGGCCAGTTATGTTAAAAACCAGCCCAAACTTTTGGAAATTCCATGCTTGCTTATCCCCTTAAAAAAGTGACCAGTTTCACATCCATGTCTTCAAATACACAATATTGTAGCCCAAATTATTTAAATCTTGTTGCTAATTATTTACCTGTTAGTTGGGAAAGCAGACAGAAGTGCTTTTAATATCTGAATCCATCTATTTTAATACCCACCCATATTTTAACAATCCAAAGTGACTTCAAATAAAACTGTAGAAGATTGGGCAGTGCAGTTACACTTTATAACAGGAAATAAATTTTTTCTGCCCATCCCCTTTGCTTCTCTGAGATTTTGGGTGGACTGAGGGCAGGAGCACTGGGAGTACCCAGCAGGACCTGCTTTCTTTTGGGGTTGACAACATCTTTGGAATTCTGATGGGATAATAAACAGAAGTGAGAGTGTGAATCACCATGGTGGTCTTTGGAGATGTTCAGTGCTTCCCTCTCAGTAAATAAAAGTGTCACTCATAAATTCTGTATCTCTGGTGACTTGCAGCTTCTCTGATGATTTTTTTTCTCAATTTTCTTAATCCCTTTGAGTCGTTTTCCAGTGAACTCCAGTCCCTCCTGCTTGGTTTCTGGGTGGGTTTTTTCATGGCTAAAGAACTTTTGTCTTGTTTTGAACTGCTCAGTTCTGGGAGTAGCTGAGGTTCCTCAGGCACAGAAATTCTGTTGTTGCTTTGGTGTTTGGTGCTTATGTTCCCCTCCATCCCCTTCTTTGCCATTCCATTGCACCTTTCCTAAAGGCAAATTTCTTTTCCCTGAGTTGCTTTGGGTTGACTGTCCATGAAATATTTCTGACAAAAATATCTGTGCAAAAAAGGGCAAGTTCCAGGCCTTGGCTGCTGGATCAGAGAATCACAGAATCATTTGGGAAATGGTTGGGAAAGATATCCATGGTCATGGAGTCCCAGCTGTGCCCAGTGTCCACCTTGTCCCCAGCCCAGAGCTCTGAGTGCCACCTCCAGGTGACACCTCCAGGGATGGGGACATCAAACCTCCCTGAGCAGCCCCTGGATTGTCTCAGAGCACACTCAGGACCCTCTTCTTGAGCTATTTCACAGAATTAAGTCAAAAGTTCCCCTTTTTTCCAGCAATCTTCCCTAAAAACCCATCTTTTCATGGAATACACCAGCTTAGTATTGTTAGTCCAAAAGTAAAGAAAAAATCTGCTGGAAAAGTGGCTTTGTTTTGTGGTATTTCCATCCATCCCAAATGTGAACTTCAGTGGGACACTAAAGGTTTTCTTGCTTTTTTTATCTCCTGGATACTTTGGACCTGGTGATTCTGAGTGCTCTTTGGAGGGCCGTAAGGTCAGGATTTAAAAGCCTTTTTTTTATTATTATTTGTCCTCATTTCCTTCCTGCAACCTGCCTTATTAAAAACATTTTTATCAGGGGAAAAAAAATGCTACAGGAAACCAAACTTCTCTGGTAAGGTCCTTATCAACTTCTGATGCTGGCAAGGATACTGTGATTTAATAAAAATTGTGTAGTCTTCCCATGACCTAAATACTTAAATGGATAATTTTTAAAGATTTAGTGCAGTGTCTACTTCTTGAACAAATGAGAATTATCTTGGAGAAGATCAGATTGCTCAGTGACAGCTCCACATTGGGATGCTGGAATTGGTGAAGTTCACATCAACTTGTCCCAAAATTTCAGCTTTTTCTATTTCTCCTCATCAAAGTTGACTTAGACCAAATGAACCTGAGAGGGCTCTGTTAGAGAGACTTTTCCTGGGCTTTTATCTCACTGAGAGTGTTCAAAAGGGAATTCCAGGCTTCTCCATGGAATTCTCTACTCAAAAAGGGATTCCAGCCAACGTTATCCCAAATTTCCAGGCTGATCTGTCCACTCTGGATTGAGTCACCTCATGGCAGGGCAGCTCCAAATCTTGTTGGATTCCTGATGCTCTGAAAAATCATTGTTTTCCATATTAATAAGCAGGAAATAATGAACTTCTGGGGGTGATTTGCAATCAGTTTGTTTCAAAGAGTGTCATGGCTTTTTGGCTTTATAAATATATTAATTCTTTTTGGGAGGTATCCATACAGTGATGATAAGGAATTCCTGGAGGGAATTCTAAAGAATTTGGGTACAAATCAGATTATGATGAGGACGTTCTGGGCTGATTTTTTTTTTTTCACATTAAAGACAATGGCTTTATCTAAGACAACAAATATTCTGGAGTCTCCAGTGAGCTACCAGGAGCTGTATTTTTGGGGGTGAATGTTTGATGAAATCTCTGTTCAGTGTGATATTAAATGTACCCAGCAAAGCTTTTGCTGCTTGTTCTGCACCCAGTGTCTGAACTGGCTTTCCTCCCTTGCATCCACGTGCTTTTATCACTTGGACAGGATGCCTGAATTATTCTTGTGGATTATAATACCACTTAAAACAGAGGAATTTGCAGCTTATTACCTCCCCCTGCCTGTATCTCAGAATACCTTGGGATATACCAGGATTTGCTTTAATATTCTGCATACCAGCAGGGATGGAGGCTGAAAAGACAATGCAACAAGACCTTGGAATTGTGAGTGTGAAGAAGGTGTTTTGACTCCATCCCCAGATGAGGTGAAAATTTCCTGAAGTTCCTTAGTTGATCTCCTTCTTCAATGAGAGTTTTCTAGGTCAGTGCTTCCTTAACCAGGGACTAAGGCCATGGCAAATGCGCCACAGATGGAACATAAACCCATCCTGAATTACTGGAAGTTCACAGATATTATCCCAGGGATGATTCATATTTAGTGAAAAACGTTTTGGAGCTGACAGGGATGCGTGTGGTGAGAAATGGAAGGGCTTGGAGTGAACAATGTGAGAGGAAAATGCAGCAGCTTTATTTATTCATGTCTTTCATGTTCGGAGAATCTCCCCCTCTGCTCTCGAGAGATCCCACCTGGGATGCTGCTTCCAGCTCCAGGCCCCCAACATCAGCAGGAGGAGCTGCTGGGGAGAGTCCCAGGAGGGACAGAGAGATGGGCTGAGCCCCTCTGCTCTGGGGAGAGGCTGGGAGGGCTGGGGATGGAGAGGAGAAGCTCCAGGGAGAGCTCAGAGCCCCTTGCAGGGCCTGAAGGGCTCCAGGAGAGCTGGAGAGGGACTGGGGACAAGGGACAGAGGGACAGGACACAGGGAATGGCTGCAGACTGATAAATAACAGGTTTAGATGGGATTTTGGGCAGGAATTGTTCCCTGGGAGGGATGGGAGGGCTGGGCTGGAATTCCCAGATTTGCTGGGGCTGCCCCTGGATCCCTGGCAGTGCCCAAGGCCAGGTTGGACATTGGGGCTGGAGCAGCCTGGGACAGTGGGAGGTGTCCCTGTCATGGCAGGGCTGGCACTGGGTGGGATTTTAGGTCCCTTCCAGGCTGGGAATCCCAGAGTGTCAGTGAGAGTGAGCAGTGGAGCAGGACAGGGCTCTCACAGCAGTGAGGCTTTGGCAATCTGGGCAGTGCCAGCTGGGCCACAGGCAGGGCTGGGGAGCATCATCTCTGGCTTTGGGGCACTTCAGCCTAAAAATTCCTATTTTAATGAAATATTTCCCATTTATTCCCATGGATTTGAATGATCTGGATGTCTTAGAGCCTGAACTTGACCACTGTCTGTTTTCAAAGCTGCTGACCTTCATAGGAGCTGCTGTTTCAAAGTGTGTTCAGCAAGGATTTTAAACCTGGTGCTTCTATTGTGGAATGCCTGGAGAAAGCTGCAGCTGGGGTGGTGTTTTCCAAGTTAAGAGGAGATGGAAGAGCAGTTTGAGAGAACCCAGTTTTGTCTGTCCAGGCTGAATCTGAATAAGGAAAGGCAAAGGTTGTGGCTTTGCACTTGTCAGTGGGAGTTGCCAAAAGGGTGCAATTCAAACAGCACTTCCTGGTGTGTTTGAAAAGGTCCAAAAGTCCTTGAAAATGCTCACAAACCAATACATGGCCAAAAAAACCAAATTTTATATGTATAACCAAAAATCTTACAAATTAGCATCATTTCTGTACAGAGCCAGCCAGCAGTTACACCTTGGTGTCTTTGCTTTTGTGTGTTTGGTTATTTTATTGTGGTTTTTGTTTCTTTGAGGTTGTTTTTTTTTTTTTAAATTAATTTGGGAGACTAAATCTGGGCCTATCTCCACGTATTAAATTATTTTGGAAGCCTTCAAGATTAAAGATACTACATTTACATTGTTACACTTGAAATAAGCAATTTACATTTTTGGGAGCAACACCAGAACAATCTGCTGCCAAAACTGAGCTGGAGAAATAGTTTTATTTCATTTAAACTTGGGATAGAAGCTGCACAGAATCTTCATAAATATACAAGGTGTTTGTTGTGGTCTGAGCAAGGTTGATTTTGATTTTTCCAGCTCTAGTCCTGAATGAAAAAGTTCGGGTGGCTGCACCTGTGAGTCCCTGAGAAACAGAGCCCAGGTTGTAAATAAATAAAACAACAAAGAATGGGAGGAGCAGTGACCACTAAATTGGAGCAACAATCAGCTGTAATATCAAACTTGTAGTAAAAATCTGTAAATTGAGTGGTTTGGCCACGTTCTGTGGAAACTTGAGGCAGCTTTAGGTGGTCCTGTAATTCTTCTTCCTTCATGGCTCAGAAATTCAGGGAGATGTAGGGAGGTTGTGCTCTCTTGAGACTTCTGGCTCTGAAGTTCTGAATGCAATTCTGTAGCAGGGCATGTTTGGCTTTGCATTTCTCAAGTTCTTTTCCCAACCACAAGGAACAGAAACAGTTCTTGTACATGGAATTATTGGCCTTGTTGAGGACATCTGGAGGAAAAAAAAAATACCTGCAGAAAAATCCCTGCTCTGCAAAAAACATTTTGTGTTCCTCTGGATAAACTCATTTACAGCCCTGTGGAATTTGACTTTATTTCCATGCTCCTGATAGTGCAGGGGATGGGCAATTCAGCTGGAGCATCTTTTCCTTTTGTTTGGTGGAGGGAGGGAAATTCAAATCCAGTGGTTTGACTTTTGTCTGACCTTATTAAGTGGGTGGAAAAAAGAGCCACTCCCCCCTCTAATTGGAAGTTCCTTATAAGGGCAGTGGACTGAAAATATTTGAAGTTTGTGCTGCTAAAATTAATATTTTTAGTCAGTGAATAAGTAAAGCATCACATGCAAATGATCTCAAAAATCCCAAGTATTTCAACCTTTATTGTGGGGTTTCTCTTCCCCTCCTCTCCCCACTCACTGTGTCATTTTAATTCTTCCTAAAACCACAGGTTTTATTTGGGGTTCACATGAATTCATGAATATTTAAAAACACAAATCCTGACTTCTCTGGCTGGACGGGTCAGTTATAAATTTGACATTTTGGGATGCAGCACATGTTTAGAAATGATGATCTATTCATTTCATAAATAGATTGTAAGAAATTGTAATTTTAAAAATGGTGTGGTGTAAATCAGGTATTTCAGAGACTCTGAAGTCTGCCTGAATTTACACTGGTGTGACACCACTGTGGGTGATAAAATCACATTTGGATGTATTTTAGGTGCATTTGGGGGGGTGTTTTGACCCTCAACCACCACCCCTGGCCTGGCCAGCCCTGTTTTGTTCCAGCTGGGATTAATAATTGTGGCCTTGGATTTCTGCTCCCCATTTTTCCCAGTTTGCTGAGTGTCCTGTCCCATTCCAGCAGCAGGAAGGGCAGAGGCTGCTTCAGTTCTGCTGCTGCTGCTGGAGAGAAATTCCTGCTCTGCTGCAAGTGCAGTTCTGCTGTGCCAGGTCTGAAATGGGCTGAGAAACTCAGATTGCAGGGAAGCTGCTCCACAAGCTTTCACACCTCACCAGTGGCTTCCTGCAGCACGTGCTGCAAATTTGGCATGAGTGAAACCAGTCATCCACAGCATCTTCTCTTCAGAGGAACCAGTGCTTTTGGGAGCTCTGAAAATCATTTGCAGCACACAAAAAAAAAAATAGTGGTTGGGCACGTTTTGGTTGAGCTGAGCTTGGTTCATCTCACAAATCCTGATCTGGAAAGTCACACTGCAGCTCCTCAGATGTGTTGGAAAGTCTGCTATAAACTCATTTTTGCTTGCTGTTGACTTTTCCCCAGTGATGTAGGAAAATAAATGCCCAGTTCCCAAATTTTTGACGTGTTTAAGAAGGAGAAACGTGTACCCCATGTGTGAGGGGGGAGCTGC
>JAHLSL010000075.1:1506807-1523779 GCA_025920805.1 Petroica traversi
TGTTTAAGAAGGAGAAACGTGTACCCCATGTGTGAGGGGGGAGCTGCCATCAGGAGGTGACTCTGCTCATGGTTCTGTAGAATACACAAATTCACCTGAAAAGAGAGACTTTATTTGTACTGAATGATGAATTTTAAAGCCTGAAAATGGTGGTTTTAAAACCTTTCCCCAGAGAAGCTGTGGCTGCCCAGTCCCTGGGAGTGTCCCAGGCCAGGCTGGATGGAGCTCGGAGCAATCTGAGATAGAGAAAGCTGTCCCTGCCCATGGATGATCTTTAAGGTCCCTTCCATCCCAAAGCATTCCATGATTCCCAGACTCTGTGGTCTCAGTGTAGTTGCCTTTTCAGTGAAAACATTCAGGTAATAAATATTCCACAATCCCATTGCACTTAAACCTGGAGAAAGGGATCTGTGCCTTCTTTGGGAACAGGACCACGTGATGCTGATCCCAAATGAATTACCTGGGTTTTAGGACTCAAAACATTTGCTGTGGGGCACACAGGAACCTGCTGTGGGGCACACAGGTGCCCAGAAAAGGCAAGGGAAACACTGGCTTTTTATACTGAAACCACAACCTGCTTTTCATTTGCTGCTGTGATTTTGCAGGCGACTCTGAGTTGTTGTACAAAGCAGAACTCAGTACCAGCTTGGCCATTTTTTTTTTTTTCCTTTTCATTCTGGTGAATTTTTCCTTAGCTGGATCATCACCTGTGCTGGTCACAAGAACAGCAGCATTGAATTTGGGTGTGTTTAGCTCTCAGCTCTGTGTCAATTTGGACATGAAACACGTGGGATTTCCCTGGTAACAAAGCACTCTGCGTGTGCTGGGTGCTGGCAAAACAATGATTCTGGAATTCCTCAGCTTTGTCCCTCTGGGAAGCTGTCAGTCACTGAGCACTCTGTAAGATTAATAAATCTAATTCCAGTTGGATTGATTGCACTTCACAGCATTTGAAATAAAACACCAAATCCGTGTCTTTGAGGAATCTTTTGCTCAGTCTGTCTTACATCAAACCTCATCACTGGTTGCCTCTGCATAGTTCAAATGTCTAAATCCATTATATTCCAGTATGTTAATAACCCCAATTTCATGCTGGATACCTCAGGATAATTTTCCTAGTAAATAAATAAAAAAAAATTTTGGTTTCTAAGTAAGTATTTATATTTTATGTTGCTAGCAACAGGCCTGCCTGTGTTCACCGAAGGTCAGTGACCTGAATTATGTTCAGCTCTGCCAGCAGTGTGTGTAGCCATGAGAAATGCAGGGGTTTCTCTGTATTCCGTGAGTGTGACTGTAAAAATTACAAATAATCTTTTCACAGAGGAAAAACTTGAACCTGGCTTTGCAAAAAGATTCCTTGTTGAATCTGATAATACAGGCATCCCAAATAAGGAAAATAAATCCCTCTACAAAGGGTTTTAATTAGCAAAATGTTAAAAGTAACCCCCTCCCCAGCAGACTTCTCTTTTAATTAAATGCTCATGTTGATAATGGTTTAGGCATTTTCACTTTTTGGGGTTGAGCAATTGGATTCTCTGAGCCCAACTTTGATCTGCACTGAACCTCTTGATGTGCACTGGGTATCGAGGGTTTTGCAGGAAGAGCTCCTGAGGAATCCAGGGAAAATAAATCTGGAATTATCAACGAGGCCAGCAGGGAAACCAGGCTGGGGTGTGAGGAGAAACCAGAGACACGACAGAGTTTTGTTGTTCAGTGTCTCCATGGCCGGGATAATGTGGATTTAACCTGGAGCAGGAGGTGCTCAGCACCCTCGGTGAGGCTGAATAAGCCTTGGGTGACTCCTCGCTGGGATTGCTCATGAGCAGGGAGTGGCTCTGCATGGGAATCCCATTCCTTGTGGGTGAGAGATCACAGCAAAGCAGCAAACAAAAGCATCAGGTAAAGTTTTAGCAAGGTGATTTCTAAGAACTGCTCTCTCTTTGTTTAAATAAAAGACTTGGGCTTTTCTTCTTTTTGCTCTACCACTTTCAATAATTTGCTTTTTAACACATTTCCTGTCATCTCTTCCTTCCTCTCCTCCTTTATTTCCAATTCACTTCTGTTCTATACTGGTAAGGAGATCAAACTGGGTTCTTGAAGCCCAGTAAATGTTATTACTGAGGGGATTCTTCTGGTAATGATCTTACAGACTGTGAGATGAGTAGGATTTGCTCTTGCCTCCTCTTATCATCAATTTATTATCTAAACCAGAAAGCCTCTGTGCAGGCTGCCTAAAAGGCCTTTTGCTTTAGGAACTTGGCAGTGCAGACACAGCTGAGAACTCTCAGTACTGAGCTCAAGATGCTGCCCCTGCCTCCATTGGTGCAATTTGCTTGTAGCTTAAAAAAAACGTAAAAAATAACAAACCAAAGTTGTTTATGTTGTGTGTCAGTGACACTGGAACTGTCTCAGGGCTCTGCTAAGGTTTCAAACCCATCCTTGGAAAACAGGGCTCCACCTGCTTTTCCACTCTGGAATTCCTCAGGAGCTCTCCAGGACGAGCTGATTATTGGAAGTTGGAAGGAGGCTGAAGGAACTCCCTGGTTTGGGGTGGATCTGTGTTCCTGCTGAACTGAAACGCACGGGTGTGTTGATTCCTGTTAATAACCTGTTAATGACTTTGTCACATCAGCAGCTCTCCCTTAGTGTTGGTGGCTCTTAAAGTGTCTCCTAAATTCTCAAATAACTCAGGGCTCTGTGGGTACCTCTGCAGCAGCTTTGGGAGCTGAGCATTCCTGTTATGGGACGAGCAGAAGGTGATTATTGAACACTCTACGATATTTTGGCTGAAAATTGCTCAAATTCTGGTGATGGTTTGAACTAAGATGGGTTAGGATTGAAACTGGTCTTGCACTGGTGGCTCTGGGAGGGGATTGAGCTGTGCTGGAGCTGCAGGGGGGTAAAGCCAACAGAGTGATGCCTTCAGTCCTTGGGTGCTGCTGGCAAAGGCACCCTGTGATCCTGCTGAGAAAGGGAAAAAAGGGATACTGAGATTCCAGAGATGGGACTGGAGCTCTCTTGGACAAACCTGGAGCTGCTGCAGAGAGCCCAGAGGAGGCAGCAGGATGAGCAGAGGATGGAGCAGCTCTGCTGGGAGGAAAGGCTGGCACAGCTGGGATTGTTCAGCCTGGAGAGGAGAAGCTTTGGGCTGAGCTCAGGGTGGCCTTGCAGGGCCTGAAGGAGCTGCAGGAAACATGGACAGAGACAATTCCCAAGGGCTGCAGGGACAGCACACAGGCAGTGGCTGCACACTGAAAAATTACAGGTTTAGATGGGATTTTGGGCAGGAATTGTTCCCTGGGAGGGTCTGGGCTGGAATTCCCAGCTTTGCTGTGGCTGCCCCTGGATCCCTGGCAGTGCCCAAGGCCAGGTTGGACATTGGGGCTGGAGCAGCCTGGGACAGTGGGAGGTGTCCCTGCCCGTGGTGTCTCTTAAAGTGATCTTTAAGGTCCCTTCCAACCCAAACCACTCTGGGATTCTGTTACAAAGAAGAGTTTGCTCTTCCTTTCTCTGTTCCTGGTGAGTGCCAGGGTGCTGTGCTGGCTCCGTGGGGCTCAGCTCAGGGTGGGAGATGTTCCCTCAGCACCAGGCCAGTCCTTCCACCCAAACTGAAGTGGGAATTCCCAGTTTGCAGGATCTCATGGCAGCTCTGGATGTGGCAGTGCCACTCCTGGGCTCTGGGGAGCTGCAGCCATAAAATTCTGTGGATTCCAGATATGGGATGGGCCACTTTGGGATTTTCCTTTGTCCGGGGACTCAACAGCTCCTAAAACCCCAACACAACAATGCAGCACCTGATCCAAACTCAGCTCCTTGTCCTGCTGCCCCTGCCTGTGCTGTGGGTGACACTGGAGTGGCACAGGGACAAGGGCAGGGGGTGGCAGCAGGGCAGGGTGGGCTTTGAACTCTCATTTTTTTGGGGGAAATGGAGCGAACGGCACCGCTCGCTGCTCAAATTGCAGGGTCTGAGTGCATTTTAGGCTGCTCACAATTGCCTGAAATTCCATATTTCAGCAGGTGTTTAAATGATAATAACTCTCCAATTCAGCTGGTCAGTAATTTGCAGAGTTCTCTGAAATTCTCAGTAATTCTAAGTGGGTTTGATATTTCCATGGCTTGGAGAGTACCAAGGATTGTTTGTTGGAGAGCAAGTGGAAAGCAAATGCTTGAGAAATACTTTGACCCGTCTTGGTTGCTGGGTGTTGTGTTTTGAGTTTTAATTTTATTTTTTTGTTCATAATCCTGCTGTTCTTCTAAACTTCTGTTGAAGTTTTCTTCCTAGAAACTCCTGTCTTTGTATCTCTTTGTCTTGTGGAAAGTACAGTTTTATTTTTCTGAGTGTATTTTAATTATTTGCAGCAAGGTGAACCTAATTCAATTTCATCAGGGTATGAGGACAAATGAACTTTAACATTTAGGAATTTATATGCATTTATAGTTCTATAGCTTGTAGATTTGGGGAAATCCCACAAGTTCAGTTGTGTTCTAGAAATATTTTCTGGAATTTCTGTAAAAATCCACACATTTAAGGCCTTGGCAACAATGGGTAACTGTCAATTTTTTGAGATGACCTTAATTTTCAGATTTATTCAATGTCCAGTGTAAATTTCAGTTAATCCTTGACATTTTGACACTTAAAAACTTTTTCTAAAACCAGGCATCAGTGGAAGATAAGTGTCTGTTTCTGCTTTACCTGTTGGAAAACCTCATTTTCTGTTTGGAATTCCTTGGTTTAGCTCGGAGTTGAACTGAGCACTTGTGGCTGCAGTTTAAGAAGTTTATTGTTATTTTTTTTTCCCTTTTTCAGTGTTGTTTGCTGCTGGACTCCCCCTGTCCCCACAACCCCGCAGGATGATATGAGACTTGAAAGAAGACGATGCATACAGGTGATTTGATATTTTAAATTTTTACAGTGCAAAATTCTGGGTGTTCTTGATGTCCTTTTTTGTTGCTGCTCCATTCTCTGTCCCTCCCCAAATGATGTTGAATATTTCAGAACCTGCAGGATTTTGAAATCTTTTAAAACTCTTCTGCAGCTTGGAAAATTCTTCTTCCTCCAGGAAGAAAATGGTTTTCCTGAATGGAAATATTTTCAAAGTTTTTATGGGAATGCTTTTGAAGGTGCCAGTTTAATGGACTGATTGATATTTTAGGAAGTTTTTCCATTTTTCTAGCTAATCAAAAATCCTGGAAGTTCCAAGTGTATTTGCAGATTTTTAGTTTTGCTGGAAATCCAATCCCCATTTCCACACAGAAAATCACAAGCAGTAGAATCAGAATAAAACCAAGTTCATCCAAGAGGGTTGCTCTAATTTTTTATCCCCAAATGCCTTTATTTCAACCAGATCTTTGCTTGTTCGGCTTTAAACCCCAGGAATCCTTGGGGCTGGGGAAATAAAAAAAGAAAGAAAAATTTGGATAATTTCCATGTGTGCAGCTCAGTCCTGATTGACAGTTTGCAGTTGCATCAGCTGTTGGTGCAAAAACAGCTTTGGAGGGTAGATTTACATGGAGCCTTTGGATTAGGACCAAGGTGCTGGAAGTGAAGATTTCATTCCCTGAAAACCAAACATTGCTCACTCACTCCCCTCTTTCAGAGTCCTGTGCTGAAAGTTGGTCTGGAGGATTCTAAAATTAGGTTGGGCAAAGAAGTGGAGAAGGAAAAACTTCTGCATTGGTTTTAAAATATCCAGATCTAGAGAAGTATTAAAAGTCTCAAAATTGATGTCCCATCAGATTCAAGGAGCTCTGTCTAGTAGGCAGTGACATGAAAATAGAACTTAAATATTGAGAAAATGTTTTGAAAGCTTTAAAAATATTCATCCCACTACTGAAAGGAGAGCTGATGTTATGAAATTGTACCTTGTGTGTGACAGTGTTTGAGGGATTTTAGTTTCATATTGCAATGCATTAATCTGATTTCAAACTTTCAACTTAAGCACTTCCAGTTTTGGTCAGGATTTCTGGTGGTGTTGAGCTTGTAGAATGATGAACAGAATAGAAATGGGTACAGGATTCTGAAATTTAACTGGAAATTCTGTCTTCTGCAGCCCAAATTCTTCATTGATGGGTCCCTTGATAGATACAGATCAAAACCAGGACAAAGACCTTTATGCCTCTGATGTGTTGAAAGTTAGAAAAGTCAGATTTATTTGCATTTTTCTGTTTATTAGGAGAGCCAAGCTTGGTGTGCTGAGGTTGGGAGGATGAACAGGCCTTAAACTGAGACCCTGCCCTGTGATTATTTTGTGGTGCAGTGACAGGAGGAGTCATTTGGTGACTTTGCTGATCTTGGTCTCAAATTCAGAGTATCTGGGGAGAGCTCAGGCCCAGAATTGAAAGGTTTTGTGGTTCTTGAGGATGGCTCTCCTGCATTTTCATGAAGGTTTCTTGAGGGTGGTTGATCAGAGTTGCCTGGTAATGTCTAAACTACCTTTGGTTAAAGGGTGAAAGTTTCTATATTGTCAGGAAATTCTTTGTTGTATTGGGCATCACTTCACTGTCCTGGAGGCTGCTCTAAACCCCTACAATGAACCTCAGCAGAACTCGAGAAACAATCCCCTAAAAAAGGGGATTTTTTCACTTTTTCTACTGTGGAATAGTTTAATTTTAGATCAACCCTTAAGCTGAAAATACAGAAATGTATTAAGGTCCACTGCTTTAAAAAAAAGTGAAAATTTGAAGAAATGGGGATATTAAATGCTGTTTTCCTATTTGACTCACAAGAAAACAAACTTGCAGCACATTGAACTTCTCTTTTTGCCTTTATTAAATGTGGGCACCCAGCAAAGGGCCCTTTAAGGTGCTGTTTGGAGAACTGAAAGATTTTCAGTAATTTTATTGATGATCTGGAGCAGGGGATTGAGTGAACCCTCAGTGAGTTTTGGGCAGCTCCAGTTTGGGCTGGAGAGTTGGGAAGGCTCTGCAGAGGGGTCTGGCCAGGCTGGATCCATGGAGTGAGGCCAATGGTGTGAGGGTCACCAAGGCCTCTCCTGCCCTTGGGTCACAGCAACCCCATGGAGTTCCAGGCTGGGCTGGAAAGCTGGAACAGCCCTGGGGGTGCTGGTGCCAGGGCTGGACAGAGCCCAGGGGTGCCCAGGTGGGCAGGAGGCCCCTGGCAGCTGGGCTGGGTGAGGAATTGTGTGTCCAGCAGGAGCAGGGCAGGGATTGTCCCCAAGGGCAGGGATTGTCCCCTCCAGGGCTGTGTCCAGTGGTGGCTCCTGCAGGAGAGACCTGGAGGGGCTGGAGGTGTCCAGGGCAGGGAAGGGAGCTGGGGAAGGGGCTGGAGCCCCAGGAGAGGCTGAGGGAGCTGGGAAGGGGCTGAGCCTGGAGCAAAGGAGGCTCAGGGGGGACCTTGTGGCTCTGCACAAGTCCCTGCCAGGAGGGGGCTCAGGGGGGTCGGGCTCTGCTGGCAGGGAACAGGGACAGGAGGAGAGGGAACGGCCTCAAATTGCAGCAGGGAAGGTTTAGATTGGATATTTGGAGAAATTCCTTCCTGGAAAGGGTGCTCAGGCCTTGGCAGGGGCTGCCCAGGGAGTGCTGGAATCACCACCCAAAAATATCCAAAAACTGTGTGGATGTGGCACTGGAGTTCAAGGTCTGGTGGTGGATGGGGCAGAATTGGGGTGATGGTTGGACTGGGATGGTCTTAGAGTGATTCTCTGATTCTCTGTTCACTTGAGGAGTTTGTAGGATCTGTTCTGCTTTTCCCTGACAAACTCTGCAATGAGCAAAGCTGGGCTTCAGCTCCTTCCAGGAGAAGCCAAGTTTGTATTTCTGTCGTGTTGTGGTAACACAGGCAAAGCCTCAGAATGTGATTTGTGACCAAAAAGTGTCTTCAGAATGGGAATTTTTCACTTTGTCCTTTGCAAGTCCCTCCAGAAGCTTTTGGGAAAAAAAGGAACCAAACAGTTTTGGGTTCAGTTAGGCTGGTGTTCAATCATCCCACCCATATTCACTTTTCATGGTGTGGTGGCACCAAATTTGGGATTGTGCTGGGTTCCTACAAGCAAGGATTCATCTTGGATTTAAAAGTTGGTTTTTCTTACACTTGTCCTGCTTCTGTGTAACTCAGTGGTGGATTGTCCTTTTTTTTCCTCCTCTTCTTTTATGGAAATTCTTTATAAAAACTTTGGTTTTATAACAGCTTTCTGGGTTTGACTTTTCTAGTTAAGCTGGAGCCTAAGGAATGTGGATCTGAAATTACTGAGTTGTCTGATTTTTCAGCTTTTGAAGAGCTGCTTTTTGTAACCTCTAAGAAAACACAGTAACATAATGGTTACAGCAAATTATTCTCATCAAGGTGGAATTATCTTGGATGCACCAGAGATGTTGAGAACCAAGGAAATGTGATAATGGTTGGAGTCAGGGTTGATAAAACATTGGAAGTGCTGAAATTGCTCTTAACTTTTAAAAAATAATCATTATTGGAAAGGAAAGAAAAGCCAATCCAGTACTTTTCAATAAGGATATTGCAAGAGCAGTGAAATAATCAATTCTCACACAGATTCCTGTCCTCCCTCTGCTGCATTCCTTACTAAAATATAACAAATCCTGGATTGGGTTGAGTTTAGAGCCTGCAAGTGTCCAGGTGTTTGTTTTAGGGAAGAATCCAATGAAAATGTAGAATTGGGCCATGCCTCTCACATCTATTTCTGATATTTTAGTTGCTGGTTTCATTGAGCCTGTGTTTAAATGTTGCTTTTACATGTTTTAAACTGTTTTAAATCATATTTTTACATGTCAGTAGTAAAAAAAAAACCCTCAGAAAATTCCTCTGTGGCTCTGCAGTCAGAACAAAGTGTAGAACAAAATGTGCTCATGCTGCTGCTCTGTGTTTGGAGCTCACCTGAGTTACCTGAGCTGGTTCAGTCACAGCCACTGGAAGTTTTCCCAGGAAAATGCAGAATTCCTGGGCCAGCACCATTTTATCCCTTCCCTGGATGTTCCTGTGGAGGTGGAGATGCTGGCCCTGAGGTCACTGCACTCCTGGAGGGTTTTTGGGGAGGTGAAATTTGGAAAAAAGCAGAGCAGGAAAGGGCAAATCTCTGATTCCCACTGGGGCTCAGTGGCTCCCACTGGTTTTGTTTCTGGTGGGGAACTGGTCCCAGTTGGATCCTCCCAGGGGGTTTGGTGGATATTCAGGTCCTGGCTGAGCACAGCAACACGAGTTTGCCACCAGCAGAAAACACCACGAGAATCCTGTCAAATGAAGTTGGAAATACTTGGATATTCCCAGGATTAACCCCTGGTTTTCCATGGATAAATCCCTTTGCAGCAGGGCTTGGTCTGGTTTTTGTGAGAAAGCTGCTCAGACTGAAAGTGGAAGTTCTGCTTTTCAGAGATGGAGTCATTGACCTCAATGAATGATAACCTTGAAGTCAACAGACTAAATTAATGCTCCACTTTCTGTATTTGAGAGCAGCAATGTGCAAACCTGGACAGCTAAAGTTAGATTCCTGCATCCATATTTAAAAAGAAGTTGCCTATTTAAAAGAAAAGGGATTTTTATTTTTTTTTTTGCCTTTCCCCTCCTCCAGGATGGCTCAGTACCTGTGATATTGAAAATTGAAGTTTTCAGCCTCAGCTGAGAGGAAACAAAAATCCAGTTCCAGGGTTTTGGCTTGGAATTACTGCCTGGTGGAGGATGCAGCTTTCCTTATTCAGGAACAGAGCAGAGTATCTAAACCAGGAAATCTTTAGAATCTGCTGTTCTTATATACATTTTAATATTCTGGAAGAGTAATTTCTATTAATTTTGCCTCCTAATACTTGTGACCCTCTTTTAAAAAGACCTTTTGAGGTAACTTTCAATGAAGTTTTAAGTTGGGAGGAGGGAGCCTTATTGCAATTTATTTCTCTTGCTGATTTCTAAGAGCAAGGACTCACTTAGACTTGAGAAAAATTCGGTTTTGAACAAAACCAAATTAAAATTCAGGTTAAAATTCGCAATAATAATTATTAAACATTATTTCCCATTTTCTGAATGATTGAGAATACCTGAGGTGTAGAATGGATATAACACTACAAATACAGAGTATTTCTTGCAGCCTTTAAATCAGGGTTCAGTGAGGGAATAAAAAAGGAAGTTTCTCTTGGGCAAGGCAGCAATGAGAGACTGAGTTTGGAGCTGCCCAGTTTGGAATTGTGCCCCATCCCAGGGATTTACTGGCTCAGGTGGCTGCTGGGAGTGGCCCTGGCTTGTACATCCCATTTTCTGCTGCTTTGGGCAGGAAATGTTCCTGGATTGATCCTGGATTGGGAGGGTTTGGAGTGAAGTTTGGAGTGAGGAGGGTGAATCTCAGCCCTGTGCTCCAGGGAGAAGCTCCAGGTTCACCCACAGGGAGTTTCTTCCCATGGGCTCAGCACAGGCAGCTCCAGTTCAGAGCTTTTGCTGAAATTGGTGCTCCTGAGGGTCCTCCAGGGGGAAATCTGCACCCAGCAGCACCTCATGGGTGTTTCATGGAATTCTTGAGGTTGGAAAAGCCCTCCCAGCCCATGGAGCCCCAGCTGGGACCAAACCCCACCTTGTCCCCAGCCCAGAGCTCTGAGTGCCACCTCCAGGTGCCACCTGCAGGGCTGGGCACTGCAAAGCTCCCTGGGCACCTCTTTCCAAGGCCTGAGCTCCTTTCTGGATTCACAAAACCCAAAATTCATCATCCCTGCACCAGCTTGACTTCAACTGGCACCACTTCAGTTCCTGAGCATGTTCTGTGTTGGATCCCTGAGCACAGGAGCAATGTCTGCAGGAGGAATCCTGCTTCATAAATCATGGAGCCAGCTGGAAATGACCTCTCCCACATCCAGAAAGTCCTGTTCCTTTGGGGTTAGGTTTTAAAACACACAGACACCACAGGATGGCTCTCAGAACAGCCAGGCTTGGGTAGTTCTTGGTAAGAATTCCATTTCTAATACTTCATCAGGCAGGTGGAGGCAAGAACTGGGCAAATATTGTTCCTAAATCTTGCTGAAATTGGACATTCTGACTTGTAAGATTTGTATTTCTCTTTTCCTACTCAGGCTGGTGCTTCCTGTTCTGTTCAATTCACCCTGTGATATATGGATTTTAATGTTTATACCAAATGCTCTTGCAGGCAGTGGTGCCCAGTTTGCCTGACTGGGATCAAACTGGTGGATTCCCAACTTTCCAGAGCACCACAGGCTCTGCCCATATTGGTAACAGTTTTTATCCTGGGCAGTGAGTTCCTCTCACCAGGTTTTAGCAGAGTTTCAGTGTCTCAGTGTTTATAACAATTTTTATCCTGGGCAGTGAGTTCTCTCACCAAGTTTTAGCAGAGTTTCAGTGTCTCAGTGTTGATTCCAGAGTTTTTATGCTGGTCAGTGAGTTCTCTCACCAGGTTTTAGCAGAGTTTCAGTATCTCAGTGTTTATAACAATTTTTATCCTGGTCAGTGAGTTCTCTCACCAGGTTTTACCAGAGTTTCAGTATCTCAGTGTTTATAACAATTTTTATCCTGGGCAGTGAGTTCCTCTCACCAGGTTTTACCAGAGTTTCAGTGTCTCAGTGTTTATAACAATTTTTATCCTGGGCAGTGAGTTCTCTCACCAGGTTTTAGCAGAGTTTCAGTGTCTCAGTGTTGATTCCAGAGTTTTTGTGCTGGTCAGTGAGTTCTCTCACCAGGTTTTACCAGAGTTTCAGTGTCTCAGTGTTTATAACAATTTTTATGCTGGTCAGTGAGTTCTCTCACCAGGTTTTAGCAGAGTTTCAGTGTCTCAGAGTGCAATCAGCTCCGTGGATGTTCCCACCAGGCAGCTCCAGGACACTTTTGTCAGCCCTCTGATGTCACTGGTGCAGCTCAGTTCTCATCTGGGTGGCTCTGCTTCAACCCTGCTGGATTTAGGAACACAATTAAGCTTGGCAAATGTAAAACTGGGAATTTTTCACTCTCAGATTTCCTTGTGATGCCACAGCCTCCAAACCACGTTGCTGATCAGCTCTTAAGGGCAGAGATGAGATTAGAGAGCAAGAAATACCATTTGTTTTTAGGAGTGACACATCAGATTTACAGCTCTGACCTTCCTCTGTCCTGGGAAGAGCAGGAATACCCAGCCCAAGGGGAAAGCCTGGTTTTTGAGCCCTCACTGACACCCAGCCCCTGCTTCCCCCTGGCTGAGTAAAATCCTAAAATATCCTTGGGGATCTTTGAGTTTATTGCACACAGAGCCAGCTGTGGAACATCTTTGCTGCAAAGGTGGGACAGGTGGCAGCAGTTTTGTTCCAGACTGAGAAAAGAGATCTGGTCTTGATTTCTTCCTTCCCTGTGGGAATCTCTTGGTGCTGGCATTTTCCTAAAAAATTTGGGTTATAGTCCCTTAAAAAAATGGGGATCCAAGCAGAGTGCAAAATATAAAATTCTTCTTTTACTGGTTAATTCTGGGTCTTCTGCTTCTCTTCCATCTCATTTAATCAGCTTGGGGAACAAAGAATCCAACCTCAAGTTTGGCAAATCATCCAACACTTTATCTTTACTAAAATCACTGAAAATTTTAATATTTGAGCATCTTGCCTATTTGAGCTATTTTGGGGTGACCTCACTACTTCTTTGTGCTCCCTCAGATGTGATGGAGATGTTCTGGGCCAGGAAATAAATAAAAGGATGTTGTTTGTAAAGGTGGGGGAGATTGTTTCCTTTTTACTTGGTTTTGTAGGCAGTGAGGCCTTTAAATAAAGAAAATATCATAATATTATGGTTAAAGTCCACAGTTCCTCAGGACTTCCTCAGCACTTCAAAAAACTTCAGTTTTGGCAACTCATGAAGATCCAGAGATGGTTTTTAGTTTAGTTGTAATAGGACTGACATCTTCATGCTCCTCCAAGGTCCTGAAGATGCCTCAATAAAATGAACTGGTTCTCCAAGTTTTTATATGTTGGTAAAAATATCTCTGATTTCACCTGCCCTGTAGAGTTCTGACTTGCTGTTAATGCCTCTCACTAAACCAGATCCTCCTCTTGAGTATAAAACTGGTTTTATCTTCATGCAGGGATGGAATATGGATTACATACATTATAGTAGCTTCTAAAATCTAAAATTAATTAACAACCTCCCACCAAATATATTCACCAAGTTTTTACCTTCCAGTAATCCAGGGGCTTGGTGCTAATTTGGAATAAAAGTGGGAATTAGGCCCTTTGAAATATTTCACTTAGTGGAGCTTGGCAAAATATCTGAAAAGCAGCAGCTGCCCATTGAAATTCCATTTACAGCTTCACTTGAGGTGAGTTCCAGATGTTCATGGTAGGCTCTGTGTCAGACCCTTGAAAAAAGCAGCAATCTGGTAATTGATTTATTCTTGGTTCTTAATTTTGACCTTCCTAAAACCTCCAGCTGTAAAATCAAGTCATCATTTCAGTGCTGAGGAATTCCTGGAGAATTCCCTGAGTCCAGGGTGGAGTTTGAGGATATTTTTGGTGCTTAGGCTCAGAAGGGGATAGAAATAAGGCTAAAAATGTTCACATCTCTGGAGTTTTCTCCAAAATTCAGCTTTTTCAAGATTGGCTGGTTGAGGTCATGGAATCCCAGAATGGGTTGGGTTGGAATTGGAATTTAAAGATCATCCAGTCCCAGGCACCTCCCACTGTCCCAGGCTGCTCCAGCCCCAATGTCCAAGCTGGCCTTGGGCACTGCCAGGGATCCAGGGGCAGCCCCAGCAAATCTGGGATCTTCTCTGAGATTTTGAAGGAAAACTTTAATCCCAGCATTAAGATCACTGTGATAAATAAATAACTGAAAAACGAAAATCCAAGTTATTCTTGTGTGCTTTAATTTTGACCAGTTTGTGACCATCTTGTGTTTTGTCATTGGTCATCTTCAAAATCAAATAATTATTCCTCACCTTTCAGGTGTTTGATAGAGCATGAACCTCTGTTGAACCTTGCAGAGAAGCAGGGTCACCCCCAGAATCTGGAGGTGAGCAGTCAGTGCCTGATCCTTCTGACGTGTTTCCCTTTCCTCACATCCCAGGATTTGCCAAAATCCAGTTCCCAGCTGAGCCTCTCCTGCTCTGCCATTTCCACTCATTGGGAGGAGGCTTTCTCAAGGAAGAGATTTGTAAACTGGGCCAGCTCAGAGCTGCAGGAGCAGCTGTGGGCAGGGGAGCTTTCAGAACACAAATTCCCAGACCAAAAGAGTTTCCCTGTTGGTCCCCAGAGCATTCCCAGCCTTGAGCCCATCCCATGGAGCAGCAAAATCTCTGCTGGTTCCTGGTGCTGGCTGCCTGCAGGGAAGGATTCCTGGGATCTGCAGGATCCAGGGCTGTTCAGCTGCTGCTTCCCTGCTTCCTCAGCTCTTCATTCATTCCACTGCTGTCCTTAAATCATTTTTCCTTTCTCTTTGGACTTAGGATGTCTCTGGAGAAAATTGCTTTTTTTCCCCCCTCTTGTCAAAGGAAAAAACCCCAGGGTTGTTCCATCTCTTGTTATATATACATAATATATAAATATATATCTAGAAATATAACTTCTTTTTTTTTTTTCCTGACCTGCAGCTGCAGGAATATTCCTTTGCTTCTTTCTCCCTTACAAAGCCTAGGAGAATTTTATGTTGTTTTCCTTCGAAAGTTCAGCTTTTCTTCCATCTTCTGAGAAATTTTATCTGTAAAGTTGTTCTTGTCCTCTGGCTCGGGCTGACTCCATGGACTTCAGGAGTCTTCATGACTTCTCTTGTGAAGAAAAGAGATTTTCCTCAGAAAAAAAGAGCCTGTTTCACACCCAAATCAATGGGTCAGTTTTCAAGTTAGGATTCTACACCTTCAGCTTAAATTCCGTGTTCAGCTTTGTTTCCCTACAAAGATTCTGGTAGCAAAAGGCCCCGGGCAATGACTGTTTGGATCCTGAGAAAGGCAAAAAGTCTTTTTATTTGTTTGGTGTTTTTCTTTTATGTCTGGAGGCATGAGGAGCTCCAGGGGAAGGCAAGAAGCACAACTTCATTTTTTCTTGGGAGAAATCCAGCCCTCCATAGGCTGCCATCCAAATGCAGAAATTCTGACACTTCTCTGCTCAGAAAAAGTGCCACCAAAACGGAGCCAGCTGAATACTCCACTTCTTCAACAGAAGGCCTGAAATAGAATTTGGGAGCTGACTTCGTCTGGAGCAGGGATTTGGGTTCAAAACCCTTGCAGAGCCCTCCTGACGTTGCACTTGGAGCCCTTGGCTCTGGCTGCAGGGATTAATGAACTCAGGGGATATTCAGGCACCTGAGGAATCATTTGTGTCCTGGAATTCCATCAGTTATAGCTGGGATAACGGGAATGAAAAATCTGCTTCACCCTTTTTTTTGGGAAGGCGTTGGTAGAGAAGAGAAAGGGAATTGTTGTTTTTGTGGAATCTCGGAGGGATTTGGGTTGGAAGGGACCTTAAAGCTCATCCTGTTTCATCCCAGGTTCCTCAGAGCTCCATCCAGCCTGGCCTTGGGCACTGCCAGGGATCCAGGGGCAGCCCCAGCAAATTTGGGAATTCCAGCCCAGCCTCTCCCAACCCCCTCAGGGAACAATTCCTTTCCTACAAAAACACAGATACTCTCGCTCAGCATTCACAGATCGGTTGCAATATTTTATTTTTTGACTGCATGTTCTCCCACGAATCCCAGTTTATTAGCAGTATCTTCTGGCCATCAAAAATCCACATTATCCTGCATAACAGATTAGCAGGAGCTTGGTCTTCCCAAGGAGCTGCAGGAAGCCATTAGGAAGATGGTTAATCTCCCTCCTGGATAAGCTTTTGATCAATTCAGAGAACAGTGAATTGATGTCTTCTGAGCAAGTCTGGGGAGCAGCCACTCAAACAAAGCCATTTGGGCTCCTTTCAACATCAGCTCCTAATGAATTGTTGGAATTTCATCAAAGACCAGGTAATTAGACAGGGAGGCACCTTTGGAGTGCTGGCACCTCTGACAGAGGCCTGGCTTTCCTCGTTCAGAGATAGGAACTGATCAGTTTTGGAGAACAGGAGATGCCCCAGGAAGGTTTTGGCAGCATCTGGGCAAGATGCTCCATGGAGAAGCACCCTGTGCTCACCTTTGGAGAGTCAGGGAGTCTCCTCTGGGGTCATCAGCACAAGAGACAAAGGAGGAGAAAGGCCAGGAAATTCCGTGTGTGACTCTGCCTAATGAGCTTCAGGCCCTCAGGAATGAAATCCTGTGAGCTGGGGACACAGAATTACTGAGCTTTCCATGGAACAGGAGGCTCTGCTGGCAGGGAGCAGGGTCAGGAGGAGAGGGAACGGCCTCAAATTGCACCAGGGAAGGTTTAGATTGGATATTTGGAGAAATTCCTTCCTGGAAAGGGTGCTCAGGCCTTGGCAGGGGCTGCCCAGGGAGCTTTGCAGTGCCCAGCCCTGCAGGTGGCACCTGGAGGTGGCACTCAGAGCTCTGGGCTGGGGACAAGGTGGGGTTTGGTCCCAGCTGGGGCTCCATGGGCTGGGAGGGCTTTTCCAGCCTCAGGGATTTGGGATTCTGTGGAATTGTTGCCCTGTGAATTCAGAGGCAGGATCAGGACTTTTCTCTGTGGTTTTGCTCTCTCTGAGTGTTCCTTTCACACCTCCATGGTCTTCAGGCCCTGCCCACTCTGTCCCTGATCCTGACAGAAATTATTTGGGTTTGTGAGTCTTCCCTCAGGCTCGGCTCATAAATCACAGAGTCATGGAATGGTTTGGGTTGGAAGGGACATTAAAGCCCACCCAGTGCCACCCCTGCCATGGCAGGGACACCTCCCACTGTCCCAGGCTGCTCCAAGCCCAATGTCCAACCTTGGGCACTGCCAGGGATCCAGGGGCAGCCCCAGCAAAGCTGGGCACCCTCAAGTCCCATTCCCCTGAGGTAATGTTTGATAACTGCCCTCGCTGCTGTCCTGCTGGGGGTGACATTTCTTTGGGGTAACCAATTTTTTTGAGTAACCATTTCTTTGGAGTGACATTTCTTTGGAGTAACCAATTCTTTGGGGTGGCATTTCTTTGGGGT
>JAHLSL010000075.1:1530756-1540912 GCA_025920805.1 Petroica traversi
CCCTCAGAGCGGGCTCCCTCAGAGCGGGCGGTGCAGGCCCTCAGAGCGGGCAGTGAGGGCTCCCTCAGAGCGGGCTCCCTCAGAGCGGGCAGTGAGGGCTCGCTCAGAGCGGGCTAGCTCAGAGCAGGCTCCCTCAGAGCGGGCGATGCGGGCCCTCAGAGCGGGCAGTGACGGTTCCCTCAGAGCGGGCGGTGCGGGCCCTCAGCGCGGCCGGCCGAGGGGCACCGTAACTTCACCGCAACTTCACCGCATACTGCTTGCCCCTAGTTTTTCCCTGTTTCCCCCCCTATTTTCACTCTAATTTTCCCAAGTTTTTCCTATTTTTTCCATATTTCCCCCCTATTTTCGCCCTAATTTTCCCAATTTCCCCCCATATTTCCCCCCTATTTTCCCTCTAATTTTCCCAATTTTTCCCTATTTTTTCCTCATCGCCCCCCTATTTTCACCCTAATTTTCCCAAATTTTTTCATATTTTTTCCATATTTCCTCTTACTTTCGCCCTAATTTTCCCAGTTTTCCCCTATTTTTTCCCTATTTCCCCCCATTCTCGCTCTTAATTTTCCCAATTTTCCCCTACTTTTCCCTATTTCCCCCCATTTTTGCCCTAATTTTCCCCATTTTTTTCCCTGGTTTTTTGTCTATTCCCCCTATTTTCACCCTCATTTTCATTATTCCTCTCTAGTTTCACTCTAATTTTCCCAATTTTCCCTATTTTTTCCGTATTCCCCCCCTATTTTTGCCCTCATTTTCCCAATTTTTTCCTTATTTTCCCCATATTTCCTCCCATTTTCGCCCTAAATTTCCCAATTTTCCCCTACTTTTCCCTATTTCCCCCCTGTTTTCGCCCTAATTTTCCCATTTTTTCCCTATTTCCCCCCTACTTTTCCTATTTCGCCCCTATTTTTCCTATTTTTTCCCATTTTCTTGTATTTTTTTCTTAAATGCCCTGAAGTAGCCAGCTCCCCGCAGGAAGCACAGCTTTCTGTGAAACACTGATACTTTCACCTCTCTTATCAGCCCCTTCCCTCTGTCCAAGATCAGGATGGGAACCTGGTTATTCTGTAGAATTAATCTATTTCACCTTTCAAAAATGGCATATTCACATTCCACCCCAACAAAAAAAAAAACCCCAAAAAAACTCTACACCAAAAACCAAGCCCCTCCTCAGCTGTAAGTTGAGTCCTGGTTTTTTTTTCTGTCCTAAATATCATCCCTGCCTAAGAATATTGGGGAATCTGAGCTTAAAATATATTCTGCTGCTTAAATCTGCATCTGTGTCTGTCCTTTTTTTTTCTTTTCCCAAGCAGCTTTTTCTCCTGTTCAGTCATGGATCACTTTACCTTCTTCAGTCCTGTTCCCATCCTTCCCTCTGTCTTCCTTAGTGTCCAATTCCTGTATTTTATTTCCATAACTGCTCACATTCTCTCCTTCCAACTCACTCAAACTGACTCTGAGGTTAATAAATTATTTAACTGAGTAAATCCAGCTACTTTCCATGATATTTTTTCCTTTTTGCCCCCCCCTTTTCTTTAGCATAATTATCAATTTGTATCTGTGGTTTGATACCACGTATCATTTGCTAGTAATGGTGGGAATTCCTGTCACCATCAGATTTTTGGTTAAATCTGATTTTTACTGTGGTGGAATTTTAATTTTCTGACTGTTTTCTAAACCCTTCAGAAAACTTCAGGTTCAACAGAGGGAAATTTAATATCTCTTGGATGAAGCCAACCTTTTCATAGAGAAAATGGGTGATTTCTACCAACAAAAACTCAGATTTATTATAAATTGTGTGTACTTGGAGTTTGCTTGAAGCCTTCTGAAGAGCGAGTTTAGAGGTTCTTTTATAGCACATTTAAAGGATAAAATCATGGCAATTTAAATTTTGTGTCACTAATTTTCTGCTGTATCAGGAGATTATAAAGAATTTCCTTCCTTATATACTGAATTTGACAGAACTTTCTGGTTTTCTGTTTGTATTTGTGGTTTTCACTTGTGACCGAGGGATCTTTCAGCAGGATTAAATATGCAGAGGTAGTTGGAGTTAAGTAATTATTGGAGAACCTGTGTCTGGAATAATATTCACACTTCAGTCTTTATTTCTGTGTGTTTGTTCGGTCAAAGGTTGGACTTGATGATCTTGGAGGTCTTTCCAACATAATTGTTTCTGTGATTCTTTGAACTTTCACCACGATCATAAAAAAAGTTTATCTCCATTTTCCCTCTCCTTTATAGTTCCTCTTTTTAAATGGCAGGCTTTCCATTCAATTAGAAAAATTAAAAACCTTAGAATAACTGCATAAAGTCATGAAATGCACATAAATTTGTAGGGGGAGAGGTAAAAAAAGTCTCAGAACCTCAACCTTGGCACATTTTCACCAGCTTGGTGACCTCTGGGAAACGAGGATTTGGATCATTTTTAGTTGTCAGTTTGAAAGTAAAAGTCAGGCCTGTTCTTGAAATACAGGTTATTAAACATTCCATAATAAAGTATTGACTGGTGTTTCACTCACCCATTTGTCATAAAATAAATAAATACACGTGGGGGTGAATCACCAGCCAAAGTTCTTGAGTTCAACTGGTGCTCCTGAGGAGTTGGACAGAGTTCCAGAGTGCCTGAAAAACTTGGGAAGAACTTGAATTCTGTATTAGAAAAGGGGAAAACCTTCAGTAATAATTGTTGGGGTGTGTGCAGTTGTTTCCTCTCGAAATCCTGGGATTTTGGAGGATCACATGAGGGCAATGTGTCAAAAAGGAGCTTTTTTCCCCTAAACTGTAAAGCTGAGGAGCTCTGTAAGACAGATTTACCTGCATGGATGCATTGCTTGTCTTTGCAAAGTCCTGAATATACAAAAATTCAAATTACAGAGTGAATTTTGTGTCTATCCCCTGTCTCTCTGTTTCTCTGCAGAAAATCCTGACCGCTGCAGAAGGAGATGAGGTTTGGGAATTCCAAGGATGCAAAAACAATGAGCACTCTATAGAATCCATAGAGCCAGGAATAATTTTATTTGGAGCTGGGTCCGAGGAGTGGTGAGGGATATTATGTTAAACACAATGCAAATCAAAAGCTCTATTGTATGGGCACCTATTCAGGCAGTGCTGCTTCCATCCTGCCCCCTAAAACAAACAGGGCATTCATGCAGCCAAACAGAATCATAACTTATTGACATGGAGGCACTGAATTAAAGCTGGGCCTTTCCTCATTTCTGGGCACAGTTCTCCTCATTTTAGTGTTTCTTTTTTCAGTCCTTTGTAGGCCTGTCTGTAGGTTCAGTTCTCTCCCTGTTTAATTCTGGAATTCCAGGTGTTTTTTAGCTGCTGTTTCTCCAGGGCACAAATGGAAGAGCAGAGGTCTCACAGAGCTTAACTTGGGCTTTGAAAGTTCTGAGTGCTTGTGTTTCCTGTAGGTTTTAGCTGAGAATTTTGGCAATCTTGGGCTTCGTTTATTTTTAAAAAATGGTTTTGCTTTCACAACATCTTCTCAGTTCTAAGGTTCTCTGGAGTGTGCTCAAAGTCATATTTACAAGTTAATGAAACACAGATTTGTGTCGTGTTGCCTGTGGATTAAATGAGTTTTAGAAACTTCTTTCTCTTGTACTGGGAGAATGATGAGTAGCAGTGTCCAGTCTTTCTGCTACCAGATTTTTGAAATGGCCTTTTATTTTTGAAGATATTTCCCACAGTCTTTCCCTGTGACAGGTCTGAGTTTTTTCTCCAGGAAGGGGAACTGCTGTGCTCTGACCGCACAAAATCCACAAGTCCTGCCCAAAGTCCACCTCCTGCTGCAGCTCATCCAGGGAAGGAACCTGTCCAGCAGAACAGTTCATGAACCTGCTCTTGGCCTGCTTCTTCTGCAGTCTGGGAAAAAATGGCACCCAGAGGTTTGATGTCACCTCCTGAGCTCTGTCACCTCCCTGGCCAGCAGGGAAGAGCAGGAGCCAGGAGCAACCGTGGGTGTGTTGGCCCATGAATGGATTGGTTTCTAAGTTTAGGGCTTCGTTCTGCTCCCAGGGAAGGAGTCTGGCTCACAGAGTTTGGCATTTCTGTACAGGGAAGTTGGCTGAATGGTTATTGTGGGATAACTTGAGAAGCAGCCATTCTTAATAATCCCCCCACAATAATAAAGTTCCTCCAGAGGAGGAACTCGTGCAGGATATTTATAACAGGATTGTTCTCTGGTACCCCCCACAGGTAATTCCCTTTTGTTCCCTCAGTTCTCCCAGCTTTTCCCTGGGTTCTCTCAGCTTTTCCCACTCCAGACCAGGCAGAGAGAGGTCCCTGCACCCCCACGTTCTCAGGCAGTCACTCAGACCCTGCTCGGGGCTGCAGGAGGTCACTCAGAGTTCAGGTTGGTGTTTCTCACTGCCTGAGAGGTGACTGTGCAGAACTGGCATTTGTGATGCTCAGGCAGAGCTCTGCTGGGTCCAGCTCACCTTCAGGCTGGGTTTATTGGAGCACAGCTCAGCCACAAGTGCTTGTTGCTGGCTGCTCCCTGTCTGTTTCAGGGTGTGCTTGTACAGTACAGGGGTGGTGTTAGAGCTGGTGGGATTGGGTATTAGAGCAGGGCACAGATCCAGCTCCCTTTTCACTCTTCAGTACCTGAACCATCAGCTCGTGGGTGCTGAGAGCTCTTCCAAGCTGAGATTTTGAAAAATAAAGTTGACTGGAACTTTGCAAAACAATTAACTTCAAACAAACAAACAAACAATCCACCCAATGTGAAGGAAGAGGGTTGTGCAGTTCCTCAGCTAGCACAGGGTTTTCTTAGGGGGGACATTGGGCTGCTTTCAGGTCACTAAATACTGAAAAAAGCAACAAGGAGTGCTTGCCTTCACCTCTGGTGGCTTAGCAGGGGTTGGAAATAAAAAGATTGAAAGTCTGAACCTGTCCTGTGCAGTAAAAACTGTGCTTGGTCTGTGGTGCGGCCCCACAGGCGCTCGAACTCTGAGTGTGGGAAGGAGAACACCCTTTGTGGGCAACGAGACTTCACACTTTTATTCTCTGGTGGTGTTTTCTGCCAGGTTCTCACTCAGCTGTCAACGTGTCCCTGAGAGGGAACAGAGGGATTTCTGCACGTGGCTGAACAAAAAACATGGAGAGGGAGGGTGGGACAGGAGGGGGACAAGGGGAAAGAAACTCAAAAGATTTTGTGTCAAAGCAATGATCTTTAGGGGAAAATGTTGAAGGAAAGGAAGAAAAGGTCTAGCAAGGCAAAGGGAATGGAAAAGGAACTGTGCAGAGGAACATGGGATGGTTTGGGATGGAAGGGACCTTAAAGATGATCTTAATTCCACCCCCTGCCATGGGCAGAGACACCTCCCACTATCCCAGGGTGCTCCAAGCCCTGTCCAACCTGGCCTTGGACGCTTCCAAATTTGAGGAATTCCTGCATTTAAACTTTTGGAAGTATGAAATAAATGCTGATGGGACTTTTCACTGCTTTTACCTGCTTCATCTTGCACGAGAATCAGCAGGCAGGGAGGTGTTTCTAAGGCTGTTGCAAAGGTTCTGTTATCAGCAGGATGATTCTCTATCTCCTGGTGTCATTAAACCAAGATCTGCTGCTGCACTTGAGAGATGCTTTGTCTGTCCTGAAGCCAAACTTGCAGCACTCAACAATGTCCAGATTGTCACAATGGTCCTTTTTGGGGGCTAATTTTTAATTGTGAGCTGAGAAGTATGAAGACCTGTTAAGGAAATGGCACTTTTTTTAATGCCCTGATGATTTTGGTCTGAATTTTCCTTCTTTTTTTTGTCTTTCACTATGAATACACCTCAGTAGAACACTGGGGTAGAAACGTGACAGAGGGACAAAAAAAGTCACAAAGATACTTTGGGAAGCAAAGGGGATCTTTAATGAGCTGGGTGTCAGGAATGCAAAGTAACCTTGGATTTAATGTTGACTCCTTTTCAGAGAGAAATCTGAATTGTGAGGACTTTTGTGACACAGAACTATGGAAACCTTGAGGTTGGAAGAGTCCTTTGGGGGTGGCCCAGTCCTGTGGCCAGTTGGGCTTTGGCCACAATTCACATTTTTTTCCTGGATTGATGATCCACTCTTGGGATCACTTGGTCACCTGCAGCTCTTCCCCAGCAGTCAGGGAATGTTTGTGCCTCGCTGTAGCTCACAGGAGAGGCCAGGGATGTGTTTTACCACCAAAAAATACTGTGCTGGGGAGGAGGTTTAATGTCTGAAAGAGTTTTGTGGACTGAGGTCAAAATGGGAATTATGGGATCTCAAATGGATGAGGTAGGAAATTTAATCTTGAAAAAATAAGTTGAGTTCTTATAAATGAATGCAAAATTTAATGCAAACTTTTCCAATATTACACCAATTGTGTTTAATTTACAGACTTCTAAATAACCACCATCTGAAATATTTTTTATGTTTGCAGTTAATAATTTCTTTGTTGCTTGGAAAAATCACAAAATCCCAGAATGGTTTGGGTTGAAAGGGACCTTAAAATCATCCAGTTCCATCCCCTGCCATGGACAGGGACCTTCCACTGTCCCAAGTTGCTCAGAACCTCATCCAGCCTGGCCTGGGAGACTTCCAGGGATGGGGAGTCCCCAAAACATCCTTTAAAAACATCCTCACCAAAGAAATAAATTCATTTTTGAACTTCTTCCACTGTGTTGAGATGGTGTTTTAAAGAAATAAAATCCTTTAGGAGGGAATCCATTTTTGCAGTGTCTATTTTCAGAGAGTTCTGAGCTGTGAGCCTCTTTGGAGTGCAAATACACATCAAGGTGGGTATTTTTATGCCTCCCCTGAGCTAACATTAGGTGAGGCCTCTTTGGAAGATAATTCTACCCACTCCCAATCCATAATCTCTTCCCTTAATGGGCTTCATGCTTGGAGATTTTGGCGTGTGTTTTGGGGTTTTTTTTACTTTACTTTCCTCTCAAGGTGCTTTCCAAGCTGTGATCACTTGAACTCATAGTGGTTAAAAAGGAAAATCAATGTTTGACTGCACCTTGTTGATATTTCTGTCCTGGGGAAGTTCTGGATGTGCTGTGCTAACAAGTGCTGGTGGATTTTAGCCCTGCCCTGGTGGTCAGCAGATCCCTGACTCTTTTGGGATGTCTGGAGCTCTCCAGATGAACCAAAAACCAATCTCTGAGCCACCAGAGGCTTTGTGAGCCTCAATTAATGACTGTGCACAAATGTCCCTATTTCTGCAGCAACTCCTCGACCTGAAACTAAAGGAGGTCAAGATTTCTATTCTAACCAGTCCTTCTTTCCCCCTCCTTTCTCCTGTCGTGTCACTGGGAGTTTCTGGGAGTGTTCTCCTGGGGTGAGATGTCCTGGGACAGGACTGAGGTGTGAGGAGCAAAGGCTGGGCTGTGGCAGGGGTTTCACCAGGGACTGGGGCAGAGCAGGACCTGTTTGTGTTGGTGGCCAGAGCTGCTTCCAGCACGGGCTGGGAACTCCTGGAAGTCCAGGAACAAGGAATTCCTTGGCTGCTGCTCCTCATGGTTGCAGGTCCTGGACTTGTCAGGCTGTTCTGAGGTCATGACTGAAATGCTTTTCCATTTGGGATGAGTTGGCCAATTTCCATCCATCTCCTTTCACGTCATGAGGCTGCTCAGGCTCGAATCCTGTCCCTTTTTCTGACATTTATTCTGAAGCCATTGCTGTTCCTGGTTTGAGAAGGGTCTTGTTGGATTCGTGGCATCACATTTGGTGTGGGAGTCCCCTCCAAGCCAGCAGGGACCTCTTTGTCAGTCACAAACAGCAAATTCCAAAAAAAAGTTAAAGTAAAAAAGGAGACTTCATGGTCAGCAAATCCCAGAAAATGTTAAATTAAAGAATAAAACTTCATGGACAGCAAATTATAAAAAAATAAAAATTTAAACTAAGAAATGAAATGTCATGGATAGCAAATTCCAGAAAATGTTACACTATAATATGAAACTTCATGGACAACAAATGAAAAGAAAAAAAGTTAAACTAAAATATGAAACTTCGTGGACAGCAAATCCCAAAATTGTTAAACTAAAAAATGAAACTTCATGGACAGCAAATTCTGAAAGATGTTAAACTAAAAACCGAAACTTCATGGACAGCAAATCCCAGAAAATGTTAAATTAAAAAATGAAACTTCATGGACAGCAAATTCTGAAAAATGTTAAACTAAAATATGAAACTGCATGGACTTTGATGCAGATGGGCTTGGGAGGAAAAGGTCTGCAAGCATGGAAAGTTTCCAGCTGAACCAAAACATCAAATTACAACTGTTGTTTTGTGGGATAATTGTGCTTTTAACACTCTTCTGCTTTTCTTTTTTACTTTATCTTCAATGTGTGCAGTGTGTGATTCAGTTTATCCTCAGATTTGTTGTGATTTTTGGAGTGTCAGAAGATCCTGTGAAGTAAATGAGAACCTCATGGTTCCAGGATTTTGGGGTTTATATATTTGAGCTGCCTGCTTTTTTAGATACTCATGGAAAGGCAGAATTTTTGAAAACAAAATTTGTTTTTATTAAGTTATGTAATTGTCAGGTATCTCTCTATTGGAAACTTATGGCCTGGGGTTATAAAATACAAGATTTAAACCTTTAAAAGTGGCTCTGCACTTCAGAATTAGAGATATTTTTGACTCTCTGATTTAAATATTGTTTTGACTTTTACTTCAGTCACCATGATTTTGCTAAGTGAGATTATGATTTTTTTTCAGGTTAAGCAGAACCTCAGAAATTAAAAGAGCTGAAAGTAGAGATACTGGATGATGTCTTACATATGTTCAGCCATCCTTACAGGAGTGTTCAGTGAATCTTGAAAAGGAAATGTTCACTAAATCCACCAAGTTGTGGAGATGGAAGATTAACTCTGATTCTCAGTTTTTAATGGACATTTTGTAGAAGAGTTAAAAGTAATTTTCTGTGCAATGTTAGCTGGAAATGGTTAATATTTGAATATAATCAATGTCAAATGGTGTTTGATTTCATCTGTGCAGTTCTTCTGTTGCCCTGATAGGTGCTGAGTCAATGGTGCAGCATCAATTACAATATTTTAATTTTCTTTTGACAGAGTTTATTTTTAAGAAAGCCAAATCTTGGCTGCTCTCATTTACTGTTTTCTACTGCTTGTATTTTCTTGCAAGGTTTGGGCTGTGAAGGAAGTGGGGATTTCCCTTTTCTGGTCAGGTGCTTGGCTCTAACACCTTCCTTCTAAATTTACTCCTCAGTGATAATTTTGCTTTCAGATTGCAGCTGCTCTTTGTTTGCTGCAATAAACACAGAGGGCAGGGAATCGGGGATTTATGGGATCACTGGGCTGGAAGAGCCCTTTGGGATCCTCCAGTCCCAGCATCATCACCCCTAAACCTCAACCCCAGACAAAGATCAGCTGATGAGGCTGGACATTGGATTTTCCTTTGGTGCAGGAAAGTACCAAACTTTCTCAGAGCAGAAAGGTGCTGGGAGCTGCCCTGAAAGGCAGAACTTGTTTTTTTTTCTGGTTTTTGTGGAATCCAAACAGGGAATTTGTGTTTGGAGTAGCCCCTGCCAGATTCTGACTGAGTTATGACCCCCAGGTGCAGATGTGAAATAAGGGGTGCTCAGGATTAGGGTCCTGGGATGGTTTGGGTTGGAAGGGACCTTTCAGGATTGAGTTCTGGTGGTCAGGGACACCTCCCACTATCCTGGGGTGCTCCAGCCTGGCCTTGGGCACTGCCAGGGAGCCAGGGGCAGCCACATTCTCTAGGAATTCCCTGCCAGGGATCCAGGAGCTTCTCTGGGAATTCCAGCCCAGCCCCTTCATCCTCCCAGGGAGCAATTCCAGCCCAATATCCCACCTAACCCTGCCCTCCCTCAGTTTAAGGTCATTCCCCCCATGTCGTGTCTCTCTAAACCCTTGTGAAAAGTCCCTCTCTGTGCATTTATTACACAACCAGAAATTACAGAATCAAGACATTTATTCTTGTAGGTTTTTTTTTTTTAACTAATTAACTCCTGACTCTGTAAGGAATGGAGTTATACAACTAAATACTTAAAATATTTTTATATATATATATAAAGATGGAGTTAATATACAACTATATACTTAAAATACTTATATGTATATAAGGATGGAGTTAATATGCAACTATATACTTAAAATATTTATATATATATAAGGATAGAGTTAATACACAACTATATACTTAAAA
>JAHLSL010000075.1:1540922-1565922 GCA_025920805.1 Petroica traversi
TTATATATATATAAGGATAGAGTTAATACACAACTATATACTTAAAATATATATATATATAGGGATGGGGTTAATATACAACTATATACTTAAAATATTTATATATATATAAGGTTGGAGTTAATATACAACTATATACTTAAAAATACTTATATTTTATATATATAAGGATGGAGTTAATACACAACTATATACTTAAAAATATTTATATATATATATTATAACTTCAGAAAAATTTTTGAAGTTGCTTTAAACTTCTGGAACATATTTATCATGGTAATTCTACTTGTAGCATTGTTTTAAATAAGGGAGGGACGATTGGCCAAAGAGAGCTGTGAAAAGCTGTTTTTAAAATAAGTACTGCTTTTAAAATTTTTGTGCTGTTTTTTTTCAAATGTGATTTGTCCATCAGAATAACTAATAATAACTTTATTAGTTATTCTGATGGACAGTCTTTTACTGCAGAGTCACTGGTTGGTGTGTTTGGAATATAGAAATCTGCACAAAATGTATTTTATGTGAGTAGGTAGAACTGCTGAAAAGCCCCTTACCTTGCAGTGCCAGGAGCCACAGAGCTGCTGTTGCTCTGAATAAGTGGGAATTCTGTAGGTTTTTAAGAATTCCACAGCCCAGTTGTGGAACCACAAGAACAGGTTGGTTCCCAAGCTTAAAATCCAGAAGCTGGAAGTCAGAACTTCAGAATTAGGTGCAGATTGATGAGGAAAGTTCCATGAAAGAGGATGGAGAGGAAATGTTTTGCTGCTTGAGATGTTTTAGGTGGAAAAATCTCCAGAAGCATCAGGAGATGCTCTGGTGCTGTGGGAAGCTTTGCCAGGAGGAGGAGAGGATTGGAGAGGATGAGAATGGTCAGACCAAGTGCCAGGGTGTTGGGTACCAGGATTTGGGTATTCTCCAGTGGCTGGGGCACAGGGGATGGAACTGGCCAAGGGTGGGTTTCCTTCCCTGAGAGCCAAGAAAAAAAAAATCTGCTCCTATATAATAATAGTCAGCTTGGGGATCTATAAAGACATTTTATGTGAGTCTTTTTGGGTTAACAATGCCCCAAAACTTCCCCAGTGAGGTTGGTCAGTCAAGAGAAGTTGCACCTGAATCCTTTCAAGGCTCTTCAGAAACAAACTGGAGGAACTTCAGGTTGTATGGACATGATCCATGTGAGGGAATGATCAGCTGGGCACCTTGCCCATGGCAGGGGAGCACAATTTTATATAATCAGTGTTCTTGGGTTGATGGTGGCCAACTTTGTGAAGCCTTCTGAGTCCTTGGCTTCCCTGCTTCCTTCTTCCCTGGAGTTCTGGTGCTTCTCCCATCACCCAGTCCCACCAAGAGTTCTCCTCACAGGTTCCTGATGGAGTGGAGGTTCTGTGTGAGCCTCTCAAGGGCTTTTTGTCTTTGCACTGCACTTCTGGTTTTATCTGCAATCCAGATCCAGCTGAGATCTTCCTGCTCAGATCATCTGCTCCAGACCTGGTCTCTGTGCAGAACAAATTCCTTGCTTTTTCTCTTGGAGTTGCCCTTTTACAGCTCTTGTTCATCTTGTTAAAAAATTTAAAAATTACTTTTTTCTTAGAAAAACCCTGATCCCCTGTGGCTGTGTTTTTTTTCTTAGAAAAACCCTGATCCTCTGTGGATTTGTGTTTTTCTGTCCAGATGTGATCTGCAAACATCTGGGGCTTTGTGTCCCATTTTTCCCAGCATCTTCCAGCTTCTTTCTTTATGACATTCCTACAGGAATCCTTTTCATTCAAGGTATTGCCATGAATGTGCCACCACTTGTATCTTTCTGGCCTTGAGAAAAGCACTTCTGTCCTGTAAATGTCAGTTCTGGAAAGGAACCTCGCAGAGAACATTTTTGGATCCCTCTTTGGGGTGGTTGTTTTGTTCCTCTGATGGAATCCCACCAGATTCTCTGTGTCATCTCCTTGCAGAGCTTCCAGCACAGACCAGGTTTTAATAATGGCCAACTTTCTTTGGTCACAGAGTCACAAAAGGTGACTTCTGCCTTTGGAAGTTTATCCCACAGAATTCCAGGATCACTGAGGTTGGAAAAGCCCTCCAAGACCATCAGGTCCAACTTGTGGCTCATCCCCACCTTGTCCCCAGCCCAGAGCTCTGAGTGCCACCTCCAGGTGACACCTGCAGGGCTGGGCACTGCAAAGCTCCCTGGGCAGCCCCTGCCAAGGCCTGAGCACCCTTTCCAGGAAGGAATTTCTCCAAATATCCAATCTAAACCTTCCCTGCTGCAATTTGAGGCCGTTCCCTCTCCTCCTGTCCCTGTTCCCTGCCAGCAGAGCCCGACCCCCCTGAGCCCCCTCCTGTCAGGGACACAAAATCTCCCCTGAGCCTCCTTTTCTCCAGTGTTTATCTTCCAGAAGATCCTGTTTTTAATGTGCAACAAAAGGAATTGGCTGTTGGAGAAGGTTTGATAGTTTAATTTTGATATAGCCATAAAAACAGGAGGAGGAAAAAGGTGGCTTCAGGCAGATTTGGGAAGTTTTTTAATCTTTTAAAGTGGATTCTTTCAATGCAGTGGTTCCCATCCAGTCCAGCAGACAAGGATTGGGTCCTGGAGCTTGAGTTTCCTGGAATTTCCTCACATCAGCACCCTGGACCATTGGGACACCTTGGGTGCTGCAGCTTTCCAAAGGCTAAAATAAAATGTTTGTGTGCCCTAAAACCAACCTGCTTGGGTGCCCTAAATTAACCTGTTTGGGGACCCTAAAACCAACCTGCTTGGGTACCCTAAATTAACCTGTTTGGGTGTCCCGAAAGTAACCCATGTGGGTGCCCTAAAAGTAAACTCTTAGGGTGCTTTAAAAGTAAACTGTTAGGGTGCCCTAAAACTTCTTTGGGTGTCTTAAAAGTAAACTGTTAGGGTACCCTAAAAACCACCTGCTTGGATGCTCTGAAAGTAAGCTTTTTGTGTGCCTTAAAAGCAAATTTTAGGGTGCCCTAAAATAACCTGTTTGGGCTAAAAGTAACCTGCTTGGGTGCCCTAAAATAACCTGTTTGGGTACCCTAAAAGTAACCCATGTGGGTGCCCTGAAAGTGACTTTGGGTGCTCTGACCTGCCCCATTTGGGTGCCCTAAAAGCACCCAGCAGCTCGCAGCTCCTTTGCTGCTGGTCCCCGATGGATGCAGCAGGGAGGGCTCGGGAAATGGGGATTTTCCCGGCTTGGAGCAGCCGCAGGGCTCGGGAAATGGGGATTTTCCCAGCCGAGGGAGCCTTTCCCGAGCTCCAGCCCCCCTCTGCTGGCGGCAGCACCGCGGTGCTGCTGCTGGGAAAGCTCCTCTCCCAAAATTCCCATCCTTGCAGGAGCTCCAGTAATCACCTGCTGATGCTCCTGCAGCTTATTTTGGTGTCTTTGCTGCAGACTGACTCATTTTTAAATTTTTTTTTTTAATGGAGTGTCTGGTTCAGGTTCCCGGAGTGATTTTTATTCATAAGCAGAGAAAGGAAGGGCAGGGCTTGAATGTGAATTTATTGGTTTTTATTCCTGCTCTGTCCTGCTTGGATTTGGGTTGCAGTTCATATTCTGGTGTTTGGGAATCATTCACAGCTGCAGATGAAAGGTTAGGGAGCAATAATGACAATTTATATTAAAATGGTACAAAATCTATGTGTTTATTACATGTAAGTAATATAAATAATTACATATAAGTTGCTCTTAAAAGATAATTTACATAATCTTCTCTTGCACTTATTCCTTTCTGGCTGTGGTCCCCAAACCCATCACTGACAAGAATCAGAGAATTCTAGGAAGATACTCCAAGACCAGCCAGATTGTTTTCTTTTTCACTTATTTATGAGGTTTTAAATTACAGTTAAAACCTTCCAGCTCTGTCTTTTTACATTTTTTTCCTTCCAGGGTTATTTTTTAAGGCTTTTATTTCCCAGAAAGTTTTGGCAGGAGGGGGTCCTGCTCTGCTGTGGCTGCTGAGTTCTTCATTTCAGGGCAGTGTGGGAGCACATGGTCCAGAGTGAACAGAAAAATTGGGATCTCTGAGATCTTTCTCCTGCAGCAAAAACAAATTAATATTTCCCTGTCCAGTTTTAACTGGTTCCATCTTGTGAGTTCAACTCAGCCTGATGGGAAGAAAATATAAGAGCTTAAAAGTTGTCACAACTTCAAACAAAGTTTCTTTTTTTTTTTTTTTTTGCTGCTCTGTTTGTCTCTGTAGTGGATGCTCAGATTGCCTGAAACTCTTTTCAGTTAATGACAAAATTATTAGAAAATTGATTTACCTGATAAAGGAGCTGAGGTGAGATTTTGGTAAGAAATTCCAGCTTTCATGAAACACCTGGAATGGGAAGGTCAGGCTGACTGCTAAACTTCTTATCTCAAATCACTCAGCACCTGCATAATCTGAGCTTTTACTGACCAGAGATTTTATTGATCACATCAAGATCTCTGCCAAGTTCATGCTGCAGCACCAGCTCAAAATCCTGAATTCAGATATTCCCTCTACCTATCAACATTATTGTTAATTCTGGTTTCACTTCAGTCTCTGTCATCAGGGTGCCCATGCAGGTCAATTAAACAATTACACTTGGAATTCCTGCTAAAAATTACCCTAACGAAATCTTCATTATTTAATAATGAATTTTTTGATAATTATTTAATCCATTACCCTTAATGAACTCTCCATTATTTATTCTGTTTGTGAAGTGGAACATGTGCTATACAAAAGTTGAATCTTCTTTTTTCTTTCTTCTTCTTAATTGTGGGTGATGTTGGATTTTTTTTTTTTTTTAATCTGAATTAAAGCATCTCATAACCAGCTCAGGATTCTCCATAATCAAAATACAAATAATTTTAAAAGGAGCAATGCCTTCTGTTTGGGACAAAAAAGAAAATATCCATAGAGAGAGAAATTCCAAAGGCTGGGAGCTCAAACAGCACATCTGAGTTAAAAGTCCCAGTTCCCACAAAATTTGTCACCAATGCATTGAGGACATAAATGGGACTTTTTGTGGGTATTTCCTGACATTTTAAATTGTAATTAAAGTAGTTTCTTGCTCTCAGACCTGAGATGCAGCATCTCTTTGATTTTTGTTCTGTTTTCAGGGAGATCTGAGCTTGCAGTGTTGCTGTCTGGCCACCAGATAGAGACTGAAGCTTGAGAAATAGGAATTTCCCTTTCCCCTTTTTCCCCTTCTTTTTTCCCCCCTTTTCTTTAGTGGTTGAGCATTTCTTGAATTCAGGACAGAAATCAGTGTAACCCCAGCAAGAAAGAATTTAAGATCATATAAAATGAGTCATGAACACTTCGTTCCATGGCCTTCCACCATCAGGAGAAAAGAATCTCTCTTGGAAAGGGAAGGGAATGTTAGAAATTTCTCAGGATAAAAGTGTGAGGGAAAAAATTCCAACCCCAAACTTTATGAACCCAAAGAAGCAAAATATGACCTGTGGGAAGGTTTATAAAGGTTCCAGAGTGTGCTCAGAAATATGTGACTGTTAAAATCACAATTTTTAAATAAGGCACTGGCTGCAGTAGCCTGCAGAATTTAAATTTTTACAATTATGGGATGAAATTTCTCAGGATAAAAGTGTGAGGGAAAAAATTCCAACCCAAAACTTTATGAAAGCAAAATATTACTTGTGGGAAGGTTTATAAAGGTTCCAGAGTGTGCTCAGAAATATGTGACTGTTAAAATGCACAATTTTAAAATAAGGCACTGGCTGCAGTAGCCTGCAGAATTTAAATTTTTACAATTATGGGATGGCAAAAAATCAGATTATAATTTTTTTCATCAGACTGTTTATTTCAGAGTGGAAATCAGTTTTTGTTTTTGAAGGAAGCAAGCAGATTTCACTTGTAAATTAGAAAACAAACATGAAGACTTGTCCTGCAAACTCCCTTTTCTAAATTAGAGGGTTTTTTATGGGAAGAATTGGGCTGAACTATGGAATTCTTCCACTTTGAGACTTTGAGACTCTTTCCTCAAAAATCAGAAGTCCCTGTGCTGGTGATGTAGCCCAGGACAGAGCCTGGGCCCTGCCAAAATTCCTGATATTCCTTTGCCACATCCTGGATTTCTTCACCAGCAAAACCCACCAGTGCTCCCACATCCCAATTCCTTCTTTGAGGCAGATTGAGGAATTGGAAGGAAATATTTGCATTTGAAGACCTTTAACAGTGACACTGGATCAGGACTTGCTGCTGCTCAGAGCTGTGGGAGGGAACCAAAAGATCCTTTTTAAGTGGGGTTTATTTCATGGGCCACATTTGTTTGCCAGATGAAAGGAAGAAACAAAAAATGTTTTGTAAATGCCCGATAGTTTGTTTAGGAAACTTTCAGACTGTTTCCTGATGTTTACAAAGTGCTTGTACTCATAATAAAATTGAATTAATGTCTTTTCCCCTGCCCACACAGGAGGAGAAATGGGAGTTTGGCTTTCTAGGGTGGTCCCTCGGGTACTTCAGTGCAGGTCCAGTTTCAGAAGCACAAACTCTCTAGCATTTCTTTCTGTGAGACCTTTTTTGGGTCCTTTAGATGTGATTCTTTATATTTTGTCATTGAGGGAGAAAAGAAAAATTAAAGTTATTTGTACAGCAACCATTATAAGTATTAAGTGATCCTATAAAAAATAGAAGAGCAGTTGGCAACAACTGACAGAACAAGAGGACCCAGTGTTAAGTTGCACCAAGGGAAATATAGGTTGGATATTCAGAGAAAATTTTTTACAGAAAGAGTGATAAAATATTGGAATGGTCTGCCCGGGGAGGTGGTGGAATCACCATTCCTGGAAGTGTTTAAAAAGAAATTGGATGTGGCACTCAGTGCCAGGGTTTAGTTTAGTTGAGGTTTGGGACAGAGGTTGGACTCGATGATCTTGAAGGTCTCCTCCAACCTGGTGATTCTGTGGCTTGGTAATGGCAAACTCTCAGTCACAAAAGGCAACTTCTTCTTTTTCAAATTCATATCCTATTCATACCAAGTTCATGTTTCACAGAATTCTAGGATTATCTAGTTTGGAAGAGAGGAATCCCAGCTGTTCCCATTGCCCACCTTGACCTCAGCCCAGAGCCCTGAGTGCCACATCCAGGCTTTCCTTGGACACTTCCATTTATTAATGGAAGCTCATTTATTAATTCAACAATCCTGATGGAAAACGTACATGGAACAAACTTTTCACCAGTGGAATTGCTTAAACTCACCCTGAGGTTTTCTGTTCTGTGGAGGGGAAGAACCCCAGGCAGCAGCTCAGGCTGGGGGTGCCCTGCTGGGGACGGGCCTGGGGGACTCTGAGTGTCCATTATAAGTATTAAGTTATCCTATAAAAAATAGAAGTTGGACTTGATAGTGACAAACTCTTCAGTCACAAAAGGTGACTTCTTCTTTTTCAAGTTCATATCCTATTCATACCAAGTTCATATTTAATAGAATTGTAGGAATATTTAGTTTGGAAGAGATCTCTGAAATGAATCCCAGCTGGTCCCATTGCCCACCTTGACCCCAGCCCAGAGCCCTGAGTGCCACATCCAGGCTTTCCTTGGACACTTCCATTTAATAACTTATTTATTAATTCAACAATTCTGATGGAAAATGTACATGGAAAAAACTTTTCACCATTGGAATTGCTTAAACTCACCCTGAGGTTTTCTGTCCTGCACCTACAGGGGAAGAGCCCCAGGCAGCAGCTCAGACTGGGGGTGCCCTGCTGGGGAAGGGCCTGAGGGACACCGAGCTGTCCCTGAGCTGTCCCTAAGTGTCCTGGGGCCAGGAAAGGCAATGGGAGCCAGGGATTGATGGGGAAGAGCATTGGCAGCAGGTGAGGGGTGAGGCTGCCCTGTGCCCAGCCCTGGAGGCACCTCTGGGTGCTGTGTCCAGCTCTGGCCCCTCAGCACAGCAGGGCCAGGGAGCTCCTGGAGCGGGGCCAGCGGAGGCTGCGCAGCTGAGGAAGGGCCTGGAGCATCTCCGTGCCCAGGAAAGGCTGAGGGAGCTGGGGCTGCTCAGGCTGGAGAGGAGCCCCAGCTGAGAGGGGCCCTGAGCCCTGGCTGTCCCTGGCTGTCCCTGGCTGGCCCTGGCTGTCCCTGGCTGTCCCTGGCTGTCCCTGTGTCAGGCAGGGGCAGAGCAGGGCCCAGGCTCTGCTCCGGGGCCCAGCAATGGCACCAGAGCCACGGGCAGGGACTGAGCCCAGCAATTCCCCTGCACAGGAGGCACAACTTCTGCCCTGGGCAGTGCCCAGCCCTGAGCAGAGCCCAGAGAGGGCTGCAGGCTCCTCCCTGGGGATATTCCAGAGCCATCTGTGCTCTGGGATGGAGAGAGGAGCAGCCTGAGGGATTGGGCTCTCTCCAAACTCCCCATCAGACTCACCCTGGGTGGGACAGAATTCTCAGAGCTCGCCCAGCAGTGCTGGATTTTTGTCTCTTGTAGTCCTGGATTTTGTTTTTATTTGGGATTTAGTGCAGTTGAATGTGGTGAGCTGGCCCAGTTCTCCTGTGCACTTCCTTTGGAACTTCCTGGGAAGTTCCTCTGGAGCTGTACCTTAGGAAGGGTGACAGTTCTTGTGTCAGTCCTGAGGGGGAGGAGTGATGGAGGAGAGGCTTTGTTGTCAAAGGAATCTTGGATTAAACCTGTTGGGTGTAGTGGGAGGACAGGTAGGAATCTTGGAATTTATTCCTTTAAATAAACAGTCTATTAAAAATTTTTAATAAATAATTTAAAAAAAATTTTTAAAAGTAATAAATTTTTTAAAAGGTAACTTAACTGGGTGTGGGTTTTTTTTTTTTTACTGTGAGTTTAAAAAAGCCCTTGCATTTAAATATTTAAGTTTCAAAATTTGATGCACTAACTATACAATTAAATTCCTATTTTTTGTTCTAATTTCTGCCACCTTCTTATTCCAGAGGCGGATGCCCCAAACTTTTCGTGATCCAGCCACTGCTCCATTGAGGAAACTCTCTGTAGATTTGATCAAAACATACAAGCATATTAATGAGGTAATGCTGCAGCTCTTTAATGTCCCCTGGTGTTTGTTACAATTCATGATTTAAATGTGTTTTCTACGAATAATCTCATCAGGAGAGCCAAAAATTCAAGTTTTCTCTGAATTGTTCACATCTTGTTTGAGGTCATGGCTGTTGGGGTCGTGTTTTCTGTCCAGCACACAGGAAATCTTTCATTGTGGGATTTATTTTGTGTTGTTTTATAAACAAATGTTGAGCTTGCAGGACAAGTGGCACAAGCACACTTTGAGCTCAGTAAAACTTTATTAATGTTTCTAGGAGCTTTTAAGGAAAATGCTGAAGTGTTTTCCCTAAATTATTATTATTATTATTATAATAAGTTATTGCATTAACTATTATTGACAAATGGAAAATACAAAATAGTTCAGGTTAAAACAGGAAAACATCAGTTCTTTTCAAACTTTGACAATAACAGGGAATGAAAAGGGATTTTTATGGTGATTAATGACTTCCTTGGAATTCTTTCCCAGTCTTGTGGGAAGATCAGTTGATAATTCTTGTTTCCAAACCACTTAACATTTTGAATTTTGCTGTGTGCACAGTGTGCTGGGATGTTTCCTTTCCTTTTGCACCTGTGAACTCCAGAGATCTGTATTGCTACATTTATTAATGTTATTATTAGTATTAGTACATTCCTAAGTGTTATTACTATTATATATTAGGGTTAGTACATTTATTAGTGTTATTATTTATTAGAGTTAGTGCATTTATTAGTGTTATTGTTTATTAGAGTTATTGCATTTATTAGTGTTATTGTTTATTAGAGTTAGTACATTTATTAGTGTTATTGTTTATTAGAGTTAGTGCATTTATTAGTGTTATTGTTTATTAGAGTTAGTGCATTTATTGGTGTTATTATTTGTTAGAGTTAGTGCATTTATTAGTGTTATTTTTTATTAGTGATAGTACATTTCTTTAGCTCTGCTTTCCCAGTTCTTCAGCTATTCATGACTTTCCTTTAGAATAACAACCTGACTTCACACACAGCAACAGGAGGAGACTTCTACTTGGTTTTCCTTGTAGAACTCACACTTTAAAACCACAGGACACTGAATAAAAGTTGATTTTCCTCTTTCCTGAGCTGCTGTTCCAAGCAGGGCTCTTAAGGAAGCTCCTTCTCCCCCTCAGGTTTACTATGCAAAAAAAAAAACGGCGGCATCAGCAGGGCCAGGGAGATGATTCCAGCCACAAGAAGGAGAGGAAGGTTTACAATGATGGGTATGATGATGACAACTATGACTACATTGTGAAAAATGGGGAGAAGTGGATGGACCGCTATGAGATCGACTCTTTGATAGGCAAGGGATCCTTTGGACAGGTAATGCTTTCTTTTCTGTTCCACTGTTGTGTTTGATTGGAAGTGCTGTCTCTGCTTCATTTTCAAATTAGAACTCATTTTTGCTCAGTCCTGGTATCCTGAGTGCTCTTCAGTCACTCACATTTGGTGTTTTCGTGTTACTGCAGAAAATATTTAATTCTGTTTCAGTGTGTGGTGCATTTTACAGTGAGAAACCCTCCACCTTCTGCCATCTACTGACATCTTTGAGTTTGCTTTTGCTTTGGATTAGGTTTTTAGTTTGAGTTAAGTTTTTAGCTTGTAAGGTTTTTAGTTTGAGTTAGGTTTTTAGTTTGAATCAGGTTTTTAGTTTGAATTAGGTTTTTAGTTTGAATCAGGTTTTTACTTTGAATTAGGTTTTTAGTTTGAGCTATGTTTTTAGTTTGAATGAGATTTTTAGTTTGAGTTAAGTTTTTAGAGTCAGGTTTTTAGTTTGAATCAGGTTTTTAGTTTGAATCAGGTTTTTAGTTTGAGTTAAGTTTTCAATTTCTAAGGTTTTTAGTTTGAATTAGTTTTTTAGTTTTGAGTTAGGTTTTTAGTTTGAATCAGGTTTTTAGTTTGAGCTGTATTTTTCGTTTGAGTCAGGATTTTAGTTTGTAAGGTTTTTAGCTTGAATTAGGTTTTTAATTTGAGTTAAGCTTTTAGTTTGAATCAGGTTTTTAGTTTGAGTCAGGTTTTTAGTTTGAGCTCTGTTTTTAGTTTGAATTGGGTTTTTAGTTTGAGTCAGGTTTATAGTTTGAGCTGTGATTTTCGTTTGAATCAGGTTTTTAGTTTGAGTCAGGTTTCTAGTTTGAATTAAGTTTTTAGTTTGAGTCAGGTTTTTAGTCTGAATCAGGTTTTTAATTTGAGTTAAGTTTTCAGTTTGTAAGGTTTTTAGTTTGAATTAGTTTTTTAGTTTGAGTCAGGTTTTTAGTTTGAGCTATGTTTTTAGTTTGAGTTAGGTTTTTAGTTTGAACTATGTTTTTATTTTGTAAGGTTTTTAGTTTGAGTTAGGTTTTTAATGTGAGTTAGGTTTTTAGTTTGAACTATGTTTTTAGTTTGAATCAGGTTTTTATTTCGTAAGGTTTTTAGTTTGAGTTAGGTTTTTAATTTAAGCTATGTTTTTAGTTTTAATCAGATTTTTAGTTTGAATTGGGTTTTTAGTTGGAGTCAGGTTTTTAATTTGAATGAGGTTTTTAGTTTGAGTTAGGTTTTTAGTTTGAGTCAGGTTTTTAGTTTGAGTTAGGTTTTTAGTTTGAATTAGGTTTTTACTTTGAGTTAGGTTTTTAAATTAAAACAATAATTCTGCATCTCACCTCTCACAAATGTCATTAGCAGCATTTTTTTTTTGACTGGTTGCCGCTTTAGTCAAGGCTGGAAGGAGGATGGAGATTTATTTTGTAGTTTTTAGTTTATTTCAGATTTCACCAGTCCTTTTACAATGTTGGTTTAGATGATTTTATTTGCATATAAAGTGACATCACTGCAATAATTATCACACAATCAGTTGTAGCTTTGTTGTATCATCAGAAAAAATAGCCTTTAAAAGGAGAACATTTTCTCTGCCTTGAGAAAGGGAGTTTGGGTGGGGTTTTTTCTGGAAACTGCAGGGATTCTCCTGATGGATTTGGCTTCTCTTGCAGGTTGTGAAGGCTTATGACCGAGTGGAGCAGGAGTGGGTGGCCATCAAAATCATCAAAAACAAGAAAGCTTTCCTAAACCAGGCCCAGATTGAAGTGAGGCTGCTGGAGCTGATGAACAAACATGACACTGAGATGAAGTACTACATAGGTACTAATTAATTACTCCTCATTTTGAGTTTTTAATTAATGGTTTAGGTCTTGCTCTGGAGCTGCTTGCAGCTGATCTCCAAATCCACTTGGGATAATTTGTGGTGATTTTTGGTGCTCCCTGCTGAGCTCAGGAAGCACAGGGAGGAGTTGGGATCAGGTTTAGGGAGCCCAGCAGGACATGGAGGGTGGGAGGAGAATTCCAAAGGGGAGAGAACAGGAATTGTGTGGCAGGAAGGGGCATCAGGGTGGGAGCAGAAGGTCCCACCTCAGCTGAGTTGTGAAGGACACAGAAAAAATAGGCTTGGGATAATGGAGAAGACAAATCCATGGACACCAAATTCACCAAAAATCCACCTTAGCTGAAACTCTGAATTCTCACTGTACTCATATTGTTTTTATTGTGCCAGAAAGGGGAATGTGCTGCTTTTTCTCTGGAATGTTCTTCCTATTTCCATTTTCTTGTGGCATCCTGAAGCTTTGACAATGCAAACCCAGCTGCCCTCTGAAGAGAAGAGTGTGATGAATATTTCACTTATTTAATAAAAAAAAGGGCTTGGATTGGTTCCTTTAATGAACTGAGATTGTGCCTGATGTAAATGAATACAATTCCTATGGGATATTGATCAGTTTTATTAATTGAAGTAATCAATTGCAGTCACAAAATATAAAATGCCTTGATGTGGTTGTATATTTTAAATTATTCTCAGAGTTAAATATTTCCTCTGTAAATGTGAGAGAGTGATAACTTATTTTAGTAATTTATCATTTCCCAAGTTTTTGCTTAATTCAGCTTTACTGAGGATGTGAAAAATGCCTCCCTGTATCCCAGGTATGGCAGAAATATTCCATAAATACACAGAACTGGGGAGAAAAACAATTCTCTTATTTCACTCAGCTTCCTGCACATTGATTAAAGTATTTAAGAGATTTCCCAAGTTTTTGCACACAGGGATGGGTAAAATGTCCCTGTGTACCCCAGGAATGGCAGAAATATTTTGTAAATAATCCAGAATCAGGAAAAAACCCCGGTGCTATTATTTTAATCTTATTTTGCTCAGCTTCCTGCACATTGATTAAAGTTTTTAAAATATTTCATGAATTTTTGCACCCAGGGATGGGTAAAATGTCCCTGTGTACCCCAGGAATGGCAGAAACATTTTGTAAATAACACAAAACCAGGAAAAAACACAGTGCTCTTATTTCACACAGTGCTCATCTTCCCGCACATTGATTAAAGTTTTTAAAAAATTTCACAAATTTTTGCACCTAGGATGTGTAAAATGTCCCTCTGAACCTTGGGCACAACAGAAACATTTTGTAAACAACACAGAACTGGGAAAAAAACCCGATACTATTATTTTAATCTGATTTTGCTCAGCTTCCTGCACATTGATTAAAGTATTTAAACGATTTCATGAACTGTTGCACCCAAGGATGGGTAAAATGTCCCTGTGTACCCCAGGAATGGCAGAAGAATTTTGTAAATAACACAAAACCAGGAAAAACACAGTGCTCAGCTTCCTGCACATTGATTGAAGTTTATAAAAGATTTCACAAATTTTTGCACCTAGGATGGGTAAAATGTCCCTCTGAACCTCGGGCACAACAGAAACATTTTGTAAATAACACATAACTGGGAAAAAACCCCGCTACCATTATTTCAGTCTTGTTTTGCTCAGCTTCCTGCACATTGATTAAAGTATTTAAAAGATTTCACAAGTTTTTGCACCCCAGGATGGGTAAAATGTCCCTCTGTGCCCCAGGCACAACAGAAACATTTTGTAACCAACCCAGAATTAGTAAAAACCAAACGACGCTCTGTCCTTTTATTGCCACTCCCGCTTCACCCTCCCAAGTTCTAATTACCCCCTAATTCTCGGCCTATTTTAATGACATTTCCCCTTTTCTCCCAGTGCATTTGAAACGCCACTTCATGTTCAGGAACCACCTGTGCTTGGTGTTTGAGATGCTGTCCTACAACCTGTACGACCTGCTGAGGAACACCAACTTCCGCGGCGTGTCCCTCAACCTGACGCGCAAGTTCGCGCAGCAGATGTGCACAGCCCTGCTCTTCCTGGCCACCCCCGAGCTCAGCATCATTCACTGTGACCTGAAACCTGAGAACATCCTGCTCTGCAACCCCAAAAGGAGCGCCATCAAGATCGTGGATTTTGGCAGCTCGTGTCAGCTCGGCCAGAGGGTGAGTTTGGGGGGGGGAATTGAGGGGAAATTCTGCTTGTGCTGGTGGAAAACTTAAGTTTTTTAAGTCTTAGTACACTGAAACTTCATTCAGGATGATTTGAAAACTGTAATTCTAAATACAGATCCACAGTCCTTAAATAGGAGTTTCACAATCACTGTGATGCCAAAATGATTTTTGTCTTTTTTTTATATATCTTTTAGACAGTTCTCTATATCCACAACTATTAGCATTACTTGCAAACTTTTACTTAGTTCAGTGCTCAGTGTTTTGTAAGTGTTCTGCAGGCCTGAGCCTGAAGAGCCCAGAGCTGCAGAGCCAGGGACACCAAACATTCTGCTGGCTCAGGAAGCCAAGGTCTCTGAGCAGGACAGATTCTGGAAACTCGAGCTGAGCCCAGCCCAGCCCCAGCATTGGGCTCCCTTGTTGGATCTGGGCTGTGGAAAGTCTATAAGAAGTGTAGAGTATAAAAAGTGTAGAGTATAAAAAGTGTATGTGTAAAGTCTAAATCTGTGTGTGATTGATGGGGGTGCATTTGCCACGCTGGCACCTGGGTGAAGTGGATGCATCCAACAGGATCCTGATTCAAATACTGAGGGAAAGACCCCAACCCCTTTAACAGTGTCTGGCTTCATTTTATAACACCAGGAAAAGGCATCACCAGAATTGTCAAATTTGGAAAGACCTTTAAGATCAAGTCCAGCCATGAACCAGCAGCACCATGTTCACCACTAAACCAAGTCTAAAAGTGCCACATGCACTCTTTATTTTGAACACTTTGACATTCCACCACTTCCCTTTAGTGCCCCAGTAGATAAAAATCTCCCACATGATAAAATTTCCATCTTTTTTTGTTCTCCCTGGCTGTGTTTTTGTGCCATGTCAGTGGAGAACGTAGCAGCACTTGGTTGTAGAAATCTGCAGTTCTAATAAATAAAAAAGAAAGTAAAAATAAATAAATAAAATACTCCTATCTTATTCCATCTAATTCCTCCTTCCATGAGCATTCCTATAGTATATCCCCTGTTCTTGATTAGTGACCCTGCAGATTGGATCTTCAGGAAAAGAATTCAGGAATTTATGGATTCACTTCACCAAAAGTGCCCAAATTCTCTCTTAAGGAGTTGGCACTGGACAACAGCACCCCTTTGCTTTTGCCCAGAATAAATTCAGGAAAAACAGATCAGAATATAGAATATTGTATTGAAAACAGCAATGAGACACAGATTTAGATTAATAAAAGAACTTTTTGCTATAAACTTAAAGGAAGGGCTGAAGGGAGGTAAAATGACCAGGAGGTGAAATGACACCTGGATTATTTATCCAAATTCATTATTTATCAATAATAATTTTCAAATGCTAAGAATCATAATTACAGAAACATTACATGCCTCAGGCTGAACTTCTGCTTTTCTTGTGTACATAATCCTTTCCTAAAAATAAACAATTAGCTATTTTTATTACTATAATGAATATATAGGTTGTGTTACCTCTGATACATCTTTCCCTCCAAAAATGGGATTTGATGACAGTTGTGTTTGATCACATGGAATTTTCATTCCCTTGGGATGCTGATTGTGACCTGGGGATGCTTTTATTGCAGATATACCAATATATCCAGAGTCGTTTCTATCGATCACCAGAGGTGCTACTGGGAATGCCTTATGACCATGCAATTGATATGTGGTCCCTTGGGTGTATTTTGGTTGAGATGCACACTGGAGAGCCTCTCTTTAGTGGGGCAAATGAGGTAAGTTTTGTACCAAGAATTGGGTTTTTTTGTTAATTCCCATGGTGATTTTCATGGTTTCATTGGAATGCATAAATTAGGGAAACAGGTCATTCTGAAATGATAAAACATCAACAGCCTGACTTTTGTCAGGACACAAAATTGGTAATTTTTTGTGTCTGCCTCTTACTCCTCAACCTGTTTTGAACACATTCAATTTTTCATAAATTCATTAACTTAGAACCACGTGTGAGTTGCTGGGCTGGCTGTCACCTGCCCTTCACCAACCCCTTTTATTTGGGACAGGTGGATCAGATGAATAAAATAGTGGAAGTTTTGGGAATTCCACCAACCCACATCCTCGACCAAGCACCCAAAGCAAGGAAGTTCTTTGAGAAGTTGCCAGATAGCACTTGGAACTTGAAGAAGACCAAAGATGGAAAAAGGGTAGGTTAAACAATTAGGATGATAATATATATGTCAAAAATAGTACGTAAAATGGTGAGTTGTAACTTTTACATCTTGTCTTAGTGAAAATGCAGCTTTGTTGTTTATTGTTGTTCTGTCTTGTCAATTAAATAACATTTCCTGTGGTGTGTTGAACAGTTCCCTGATTTGATTTGACTTTTCATCCAAGGCTTCACCCTTTAATTCCAAACACCTCCTCCCTCCCCACAGGAATACAAACCACCGGGAACTCGCAAACTCCACAATATCCTGGGAGTTGAGACAGGAGGGCCTGGTGGGCGCCGTGCTGGGGAGTCAGGTCATACTGTAGCTGACTACTTGAAGTTCAAAGACCTCATCTTAAGGATGCTTGACTATGACCCCAAGACACGGATCCAGCCCTACTATGCCCTGCAGCACAGTTTCTTCAAGAAGACGGCGGACGAAGGTACCAACACGAGTAACAGCGTGTCCACGAGTCCTGCCATGGAGCAGTCACAGTCTTCAGGAACCACCTCTAGTACATCTTCAAGCTCAGGTGGGTTTTGGACATGAAAATGGTAACATTTTGCTTGGGCATTGAATGGGTTTCTTAGGGAATGGGTGAGGCTCTGAGTCTGCAAGAGCTCCGGGAGATTTTGGGTGACTCAGGTACAGGGTGGGGTTGTTGGGGTGTTTGGGTAGGGGCAGGAGTTGGACTGGGGTGATCCTTGTGGGAATATTCCATGATTCTGTGAAATGTTGATTTTTTTCTCCCATTAAAAAAATCTACCAGTCATGATCACTAAACAACTGTTTTAATCAGCTGGAACAGGTAAACAGAAAACCCCCCAAAACCCAGCTAGATGAGCAAAATGTGAGTGATTAACATTGACCTTACACTTTTCCCTCGAAGCACTTTCTAAATCTTTATGCTGCTGTTGTTCCCTAGCTGTAAATTCTCTATCCCTTTATTTACTGGGGCTTTCTGGGGTTTTCCAGGTGGATCTTCTGGCACGAGCAACAGCGGAAGGGCACGGTCGGACCCCACGCACCAGCATCGACACAGTGGTGGCCACTTCACTGCTGCTGTGCAGGCCATGGACTGTGAAACACACAGCCCACAGGTAATGCAGGACATCCCAGTGCAGAGCACAGAAAGCTGCCTGTCCTCCCCATTTGGGCAGGTAATTGGTGAGGAGATAGATTTGCTCTTTTAGTAGCCTCTAATCGGCTGCGTTGTTCCAGAGGTTCCTCTAATGTTGTTGGCAGCGTTCAAGGTATGAGCTACCACATTTTAATTTAATTTGCTTTGCTAATTGGCTCCAGGCTCCTCAGCCACAGGTCAGGGCATTATTTTTCTTGGTGTTGTGCAGATGCTGTTATTATTACTGTAATGGAAATCTGCTCCTATAATTTTGACAGCAAAGTCACTTATCAGACTTCCTTTAACTGAAAATAACATCCATGATGTGCATTCACTTTCCTTAAGGTAAATATAGAAAAGTATTGGAAATGACTCTTAAATACATGCCTGCATTTCTAGAATTGTGCAACTGCAAGGCTTGGTTAAGGTTTTAAAAAGCTGACATAAATATAAATAACTTAATCTCTCATATATTGTTCAAGATAGAAAAATAGTTGAAATTATTGTTAAGTACATGCCTGCATTCCTGAATAATGGTGCAAGGCTTGGTAAGTGGTTTAAAAATTTGGTATAAATAGGAATAACTTAATCTCATGTGCTGTTCAAGATAGAAAAGTATTGGAAATTATTCTTAGGTGCATGCCTGCACTTCTAGAATAATTGTGCAGGTTAACGTTTTAAAAAATTTACAGAAAAGAGGAATAACTTAATCTCTCATATATTGTTCAAGACAGAAACATAGTGGGAATTTTTCTGAAGTACATGCCTACATTTATAGAGTAAGTGTGCAAGGCTTGGTAAATGTATTTAAAATTGACATAAATAGGAATAACTTAATCTCTCATATATTGTTCAAGATAGAAAAGTATTGGAAATTATTCTTAAGTGCATGCCTGCATTTCTAGAATAATTGTGCAGGTCTTGGTTAAAGTTTTTAAAAATTGACATAAATAGGAATAACTTAATCTCTCATGTTGTTCAAGATAGAAACATAGTGGGAATTATTCTGAAGTGTATGCCTGTGTTTTTAGAGTAATTGTGCAAGGCTTGGGAAATGTTTTTAAAAATTGACATAAATAGGAATACCTTGATCTCTCATGTTGTTCAAGAACCGACTGGATGTGCCACTCAGGGGTCAGGGGTTGGACTGGATGCTCCTGGAGGTGTTTGTGATCCTGTGACTCACTGAAACCACAGCTTTGAGTCATGCTTTCCATTTGAATTCCACAGGTCCGGCAGCAGTTTCCTCCACCCATCGGTTGGACGGCCACCGAAGCTCCCAGCCAGGTCACCGTGGAGAACCACCCTGTCCAGGAGACCACCTTCCATGTGAACCCTCAGCAGCAGAATGCACTGCACCATCACCACGGCAACAGCTCCCACCACCACCACCATCACCACCACCACCACCACCACCATGGACAGCAAGCCTTGGGCAGCCGGACCAGGCCGAGAGTCTACAATTCTCCAACAAACAGCTCCTCCACCCAGGATTCTATGGAGGTGGGCCACAGTCACCACTCCATGACATCCCTGTCTTCCTCAACTACTTCTTCCTCTACATCTTCCTCCTCTACTGGTAACCAAGGCAATCAGGCCTATCAGAACCGCCCAGTGGCTGCTAACACCTTGGACTTTGGACAGAATGGAGCTATGGACATGAATTTAACAGTCTACTCGAATCCACGCCAAGAAACTGGCCTAGCTGGACATCCCACGTACCAGTTCTCTGCTAACACAGGTCCTGCTCATTACATGACTGAAGGACACCTTGCCATGAGGCAAGGCATTGATAGAGAAGAGTCTCCCATGACAGGAGTTTGTGTTCAGCAAAGTCCTGTGGCTAGCTCGTGACTAAACTGAAACTAAGTTTGTTTCTTGTGTGTTTTTATAGAAGTGGTGTTTTTTTCCAAAAAACAAAAAAAAAAAATACAAAGTGCAAAGCTGCTTGAATCAGAAGGAGATAAACTCACTGAACCGCTACAGGAGGGCAAAGTTGACTATTTTTTTAAACTTGAAAAGATTGCAAAGGGACAATGAAGTTTTTTTTTTGTTGTTGTTGGTTTTTGTTTTTTTTTTTTTTGCTGGGGGGAGGTTTTTTGGTTTTTTTTTTAAGAGCCATGTCTGGACCCACCTTAACAAATAGCTTAGTGGTGTTCACCTTTTGCTTCCCCCATTTTAACTTGCCACAACCTAGTCATAGTTTGGTTTTTTTGGGGGGGGAGGGGTTTTGATTTTTTTTTTAAATTTAAATTTTTAATTTTTTTTTTTTGCTCTCATTCAACAGGGGTTATTGTTCAAACGTTAGTCATAGTTGCAAACTAGTTTCTTTTTAAAGGCATTGCACATGATTTCTAAAAAAAAGGCCCTTTGAAGTTTTTTGGGTGGGAGGGGGAGTGAGTAATATATATATTTTTTTTAGTTCCCCAAACAACCATGGGCACAGAAATGCAGTACTGTAAGAAAGAGGGACCTTCAGATTACACAAATATTTTATTCTTCAGCTGTAAAAAGGGACGGTTGTGACGGAGTTTGTGAGGCACACTGAGCATGCCAAGTGGCGGTGAGCAGAACTCTCCTTTTCTGAATCTACTGAGGATCAAAGCAGCAATTGTGATGGGAATTCTGTGGGTGCCACCTTTTGGAGCCCACGGGCAGTTAGGATGGAAATCTGACTGGTTTCATAACTGAGGTGCACTGAGAAGCAATCAACGGGTCGGTCCTGGCCAGTCCTGGGGAGGTCTAAGTGGTGGTCTTTGGGATAACCTTTGGCCTTATGGATTTGGACTCTTAAGTTAGAAGAGCCTACCATTTCAGATGCAATCACTTTTGGACATGCTTTTGCAGACAGTCCTTAATGCTGAAAACACAGAGAATGGGTAATTCAAGAGGCCTTTCTTTTAAAAAAAAAAATAAAAAAATAGACTTTTGTGACCCACTTATTGTAAGGTATTGCAAGGTCACTTTGCGTGTGTCATAAAGTTGACTTCCTTTATTGGTTGAAGGTCACAGGAGTAGTGGTTTGCGTTTGATGGAAATAGCTACAACTGTGTCCCTTCCTGCTTTTTACTTTTTTCTTTTGCTTTTTTCTCAGCACGTGGTTTTCTCCACCATTACTTCTGCACAAAGACGTCTTCTGTTCATCCTGAACATTTTTAAAAAAAAAAAAAAATGCAGAATTTTATGTGACTGCTTTTTTGCCTCACAATTATGCTGTGAATTTTACAAAAATTTATTTTCTTTTTTGATAATTTATTGTACCAAAGCTGTTTTTATAGCACATAGATGTCTGTAACCAATAATGTAGCAGTTCTGCACTTTGACACAAGGTGTAACTAGACCATTTTTAAATGTCAGTTGAAAAATTATGGCTGTACTATTGCTTAAACAAAACTGGAACTGTTGTTGAATTCATAGCCAATACATTTACAGCAATCTGTGTACTGAAGATTATAGATTGACATCTACTTGGAGACTATAACATCTGTTACATTATCAATGTGTTCAGGCTTCTGAAGGTTAAAAGGGACACTAGATCCAGAAGCTATGAAACCAGCAGTTGATTCTTGTATTCCTTATTAACATTCATTGTAAACTTGAAGGCAAAGACCTTGATTGCATGAACAGGTCCAAAAAAAAAAAAATAAAAATAATAATAATAGGCTGAGTAAAGCAAAACCCTCATGGGAGACCTGAGGTTAGCAGGCTGTATTTAACAGGTGCCTAATTTTTGGGTAATGCTGCCTTAATATAACACAGTCAGCTTGGCAGTTGCAAAATTTGCAAAATTTATGGGCCCATCCAAGAGAATTTTTTTTTTCTGTGGGAAAAGGAAAAACAACAACAACAAAAAAGCTGCGTGAACAAAACCTTGGTGAAAAGAATGAAGGTGAATTCCTTGATTGCCCATCCCAGATGAGCAGTGTTGCCCATCCTCTCTTGCAGAAGCAGTGATCTACCTCTGCCAGTAAATTTAAAGTTCATTTGAGCAGGAATTGGTCAATTCCGTGTTTCTTTGAGTGGAAAAAGTGGAATTTTTTATATTCACAGTGGCAACACAGCAGCTGACTACCATGAAATGGGAAGGAATCCTTGGGATTAGCATTTTTTTGTAAATCATGGTTTTCTTAATCAAACATTTCTTTCTGTACTGACACATCAACCCCGTGGATGAAAGCAGATTTTTTTCCCCCCCAGTTTTTTTTTTGGTTTTTTTTTTTGTTTACTTTCAAAGCTCAGTAATTCAGAGAAGTTTACAGGATTTGGAAGGCTGTCACCTTAGAAAAGGATGCTGAGTTTAGCAATATATATATATATTAAAAAAAAAAGGAATCCAGTTCTTACTGCTGTCTAGGAAAATAAGGGTAATACAGAATCTGGGTAACACCACGCCAAAAAAAACAAAACCCAAACAAACCACCAAACCTAAAGCAGTTCAAAGAAATAACCTCTACATCAAGAAGAATAAACAAAACAAAACAAAAAAAAATCATAAAATCCAGTGCTTCTGCATACTGTGTTATGTTACAGTCCAGTTTTGTGTGCTTTACTACACAGTTTGGTTACAGGACTTCTGTGCATTGTAAACATAAACAGCATGGAAAAGGTTAAATACCTGTGTTCAGATTGTAAGATCTAGTCCGGACTTGCTGTGTATATTGTAACGTTAAATGAAAAGACAAGCCCTTTGTATTATAGTCATGCAGTCTTATGTATGATAAACAGTTGAATAATTTGTCCTCAGACTCTTTACTGTGCTTTTTAAAAAGGAGGAAAAACAAAAAAAAAATGAGGAGAGAAAAAAAATAATAATTTAAGGAAAAAAAAAAACCCGAATGAAAAATGTAAACGTAGTAAATCTTCCTATGCAATGAACCTACTCCAAGCCATGGTGTGGTAGGTATAATTATACTCGAATTTGTAAATAGCAGATACATTGAAACAGGCTTCGAAATATGAAAGTAAAAAGTTGGAGGCGTAACTAATTTGGAGTTTTTAATTGAAAAAGCAGCAAGGTCTGCAAATCAGCCGTGTGTGAACACAGCTCTGCTTGGTTCTCAGGGACTGGGCTTGTAGCTGGAGTTCTTTGCTCCTCTCTGATGCACCCCAGGCTGGATTAGAGGCCATGGAATGGGATTTGGGGCTGGAATTATCCCCAAAGCCCAGCCTGGACCCTCCTGCAGCACCAGCTTTGGGTGCAGTGGGACGTAGCTCGGAAAAAGCTGATTTTCCTTAGGTTCTGCCAAGGGGGAGGACTTTTCCTGGTCTCTGGAATGATTCAGCCCAGGTCATTTCCATCTCCCAGCCTTCCTTTGGTTCCAGGACTGCTGAGTTACAGCTGGAGGCCACCAGGGCCTGGCAGAACAAGGAGAGATGGCTCCAGTTTGAAACTTCCACATAAAAACACATTAACTTGAGTAACCTCCTTAAATCCTTCAACTGTGAAGCTCTCGTGTCTCTTCTGAAACCTCAGATGTTTTCAGGCCCTCTCTAAAATCTGGGATTGCTGCACTCAGCCCCTGCCAGGGCTGCAGGAGGTGCAGGTACATCCTGAACCTCTCACTCGGTTCCTTGTCTTGATCCCTCCCAGGATTGCAGTTTTCAGCCTCTCAGCCTCAGTTCTCAGTTCTCAGTTTTTAATCTACAATTAAAAAATTGTAAATTAAGATGATTCTCCATCCTGCTTTGGGAATGGCTGCTCTGGCAGGATTTCAGCTCCCATCCTGTAAGTACAGGGGTTCTGCAGGGGCCTGGATGCCACAAGGGTTGGATTCACCTGGAAATGTTCCTCATCTCCACTGTTCATCTCTCTGCATCCTTGTTTTCATCACGCCATCCACGAGCTTGTGTTTTACCCTGGACAACTGAAAAAAAAAAAGGGCTTCTGGAGATCCTCTGTGGAAGAATTCCTGTTGAAATTCCATCCTCATGAGGGAGGGAGTGCAAACTCCAGCCTGGTGGCACAGAATGTGCTCTGTTGATTTTTAGACCAAATTCATCCCCACAGGATCATTGTGTGGAATTTCTGGGTAGAAAGGAAATGTCTCTCTGGTAAAAATGGCTAAAGGAAGTGGCTGCAGAGTGGGGTTACTGCTGAGAGTTGATCTCCTGAGGGTAACTGGAGTTCAGCCTGACTTTTGGATGATTTGGTGATTGGAATTCTCTCAGGGGGGACCTTGTGGCTCTGCACAGGAGGGGGCTCAGGGGGTCAGGCTCTGCTGGCAGGGAACAGGGACAGGAGGAGAGGGAACGGCCTCAAATTGCAGCAGGGAAGGTTTAGATTGGATATTTGGAGAAATTCCTTCCTGGAAAGGGTGCTCAGGCCTTGGCAGGGGCTGCCCAGGGAGCTTTGCAGTGCCCAGCCCTGCAGGTGTCACCTGGAGGTGGCACTCAGAGCTCTGGGCTGGGGACAAGGTGGGGTTTGGTCCCAGCTGGGGCTCCATGGGCTGGGAGGGCTTTTCCAACCTCAGGGATTTTGGGATATTTTCCTTTAAATGATTCCTGTTCAGCTGCACAATTCCTGCCCAGCAGAGGCCACAGTGATTTTCTGTTCCATAGCCCAGCTTTTCTGGGGTTCTACACAAACAGCTCCACGCTGGAAATTTGCAGTTGGTTTTTAATTCTCCACCTGCTGAGCTGTTCCTCACTGCTGCAGATGCTTTGATTGGATTTCTGGAGCCCTGTCAGATTTCTGGGATCTGCCCAGACCTGAGGGGGTTTGTGGTGGCTTTTCATGATGTTTTGTGGTGCATCAGAGTTAAACCCAGCTGGGGTTGTTCAGCCTGGAGAAGCTCCAGAGATTCCTAAAGGAGCTCCAGGAGAGCTGGAGAGGAACTGGGGACGAGGGATGGGGGGACAGGACACAGGGAATGGCTTTAAATGTAAAGGAGCTGGATTTAGGTTAAATATAAAAATGACATTTTTTACCATAAGAGTGGTGAAACACTGGCAAAGGTGCCCAGATTTCCTGTGGCTGCCCCTGGATCCCTGGAAGGATCCAAGGCCAGGCTGGACAGGGCTTGGAGCAGCCTGGGACAGTGGGAGGTGTAGAGAGAGGGTGGAAATAAAAGATTTTTAAGGTCCCTTCAACCCAAAACTTCCTTTGATTGTGTTAAAAATGGGTTAAAAACTCAAATCCAGTGATCACCAAGTCCTGCTGAGCACTGACTTAAGAAACTCTTGCAAAATCACAGGAATTTTAATAACTTCTTGAAACTTCAGGTTTTATGGATATTGCTTGGGGTGTTGAGTAATAAAAGAGGAGATGGAGAACATAAAGCAGGAGAAAAGAACCAAATCCCCCTCCTGGAGCCTCCCCTGAGAAAGGAGATGGATTTGATGGATGCTGGGTGTCAAAAACCTGAGAGTTAACGATTGGAAAATGATACATGGA
>JAHLSL010000075.1:1568018-1591494 GCA_025920805.1 Petroica traversi
TTTCTGAGGCAGGAAGGAAGGAACATCCTTTTTTTTTTTTTTTTTTTTTGCTTTATTTCCTCTATAAATGTAATTAGATTCTCATTAGAACCCGTAAATGCTCCATTGATACTTTTTAATTCTCTTCCAACCATTTCTCCATTTTCAGTTTAGTTTTTTGTCTTCATAACATTTTGTTTTATAGGTGCGAAAATGGCTGAGAGAACTTTTCTACATAAACTGGGAATTCCCTAAGGAAAAAGGGTTGCCCAGGGGACACAACCTGGTGCAAAAGCAGAGCTGCAGTTTCCTCTCCTGGAAAGTGCTGAAATCCAGATTTTTTCCCATTTTTCTGTGTCCTCACCAGGCATTTGGGAAGAGGGTGATGGCAAATCCCATAAATGACGTGGCCAAGTGGGACAGAGTTCAGGGAAGCTTTGGGAAAGCTGAGAAGGCTCCCAAGGCTGGAATCCAGGGAATGGCACGAGGGACATCTGCAGCTCCATGGAAAGGACTCGGAGAAAAAAGGATGAAGGAAATGGGAAAACTCTTCTGGATGGAAGCTGGAAAAGCCCAGGGTGATTATTTAATGAGAAAAGACAAAAAAAACCAGTGTAGGAATTAAAAATGACACTCCTGGTGTGGGTCAGACCTTCCACACGCCCTTGTCTTTGTGGGGTAAAATTGTTTTGCTTGAAAAGTTGAAAAGGAGCTGAATTTGAGAGTGGGAAAATGCAAATTTTTCCATGAGGTGGAACTCACTGCCAGGAGTTCCACTGGATCCACTGGAAAAGCATCAGGGAGCTGATGGATAATGATAAATTATCAAACTTTAAAGAAGAGAAAAAGAATTAAACTGAAAAGATCAGGCACTCTGAGGCTTAGGGACATCAATCCTAATTATTGAAATTTAGGAAAAACCTCGTGGCTTCTTCCAGGCACAAAAAGTGCACCAAAAGCTGCTCTAACCATCCTTCCCCTTTGGAATTTGGGAGGAGATCCCACAGCAGCTCCTGTTCTGTGCCCATGTAAGGTCTGTCCTGCAGCTTCTCCCCATCCCAAATCCACCTCCAGCCTCAGCTGCATCACAAAAAAAGCTCCTTGTCCCTCTCTTTTTGAACTCTGGCCAAGCCCCTCACAGCTGGGAGTGTTTTAAAATCCAGCAAAGGGAGACCAGGATTTAGGAGGGGTAACAGGAGAAGCTGGAGAAGGCAGATCCTGAGCAGGCCCATTTCTCTCAACTTATTTTCCTCGAGTTTGGAAAAATTCTGACCAGTAACTCTCCATCTTTATCTAAAATAAACTTCAATCTGGCTCTCTGGAATGGCCCACTTAAAGAAGATTGAGAATATTTGACTTGCAGAGGGTTTTTGACACATCTGACATGGGCTGGCCTGGGCTAATTTTAGCTGCTGCTCTGCCAGCCCTCGTCACTCCCAAATTCTGAGCCTGTGTTTAGAAGCAGCAGCTTCCAAATCCTAATGGGCTTTGCATTGAGGCTGAGGAGTTAAAGCCAATTAAAACAAGGGCCTCAGCATTTGATTCTTTGCACTTTTTGTTGGTTCTGCTTCACTTTAAGGTGTTTTCCTAAGGGAAATCAGTTTTGGCCTGGGACACTGATGGTGCCTTTATTAACTGGGGTGGTTAATCCAACACAGAGCTCGTGGGATTTCCCCTCCGTTTAGGAGGAGAGAATGTTTCTCATCTATGCCTTCATCTCCAGCAGTGGGGACAGCAGGAAAGGGATTGGGATTGGGATTGGGATTGGGATTGGGATTGGGATTGGGATTGGGATTGGGATTGGGATTGGGATTGGGATTGTGTCCCTGAGCCCCCTGAGGTGAGACCTCACCTGCAGAGCTGCCCCAGCCCTGGGGCCCAGCCCAGGGAGGAGCTGGAGCTGCTGCAGAGAGCCCAGAGGAGGCAGCAGGATGGGCAGAGGATGGAGCAGCTCTGCTGGGAGGAAAGGCTGGCACAGCTGGGATTGTTCAGCCTGGAGAGGAGAAGCTTTGGGCTGAGCTCAGGGTGGCCTTGCAGGGCCTGAAGGAGCTGCAGGAAACATGGACAGAGACAATTCCCAAGGGCTGCAGGGACAGCACACAGGCAATGGCTGCAAACTGAAAAATTACAGGTTTAGATGGGGTTTTGGGAAAAAATCCTTCCCTGGGAGGGTGAGGAGGGTCTGGGCTGGAATTGCCAGATTTGCTGTGGCTGCCCCTGGATCCCTGGCAGTGCCCAAGGCCAGGTTGGACATTGGGGCTGGAGCACCTGGGACAGTGGGAGGTGTCCCTGCCATGGCACTGGATGGGCTTTAAGGTCCTTCCAATCCAAACCATTCCAGGATCCTGTGAAAGGAAATGTCTTTGGACACATCCCCTTCTCACAGGGAGAGTAAATTCAGGTCTCTGCAGCCCCTTCCCTCTGCCCTGGAGCTTTGATGGCCCCTGATTTTTATTCATGTGAGTGTGAGGAGGGTCAAGGCTCCGAGCTGATTCTTGACAGTGAAACTCCTTCACTTCTCCTGTCCTGAGTTACAAACCCTGCTGCAAAAATCCGTGCTGAGGAAGCTTTTTATAAGAGATTGTTTCAGTCTTGCATCTCTCTGGTTGTGTTTGAGTGATTTATGGGCACAAACTGATCCTGCAATTAATGCAAATTACTCTAATTCTGCTGGATGGGCGTCCCTGCTCACTCCCTGTGGGAACAGGGAATGCACTGAGGAGTTTGTGACTTTTCTTAAGTAAAGAGACAAAGGAAAACTCACAAGACTTTGATGAAACAGAAAAGGTGGAGTCCAGCAGTTCTTTGGGTGTACAAGGAAACTACACAGGGCTGAATTCCACAACTTGGGAAAACCAAAAAAAAAGTTTTTTGTTCATCAGGGAATTTTTAAAGCTCCAAATGCAGCAAAAGTGGAATTTTTGCTGTTTCTGGGTGGGGCGGGAAGGCAAAAGTTCCAACTCTGAGCACGACGCTGGAGCAGAAGAGAATTCCAGAAGGAGAAGCCACACTGAGATCAGATAAAAAGTGCAGAGGCTGCAACACAGAAATAACTGGGAGTGGATTTGAGGTAAGGGATACGAAGGAGGAGCAGCTATAAATAATGAGGAGCCATCAAAAAAATCCCGGGGGCTGGGGAGAAACCCGAGAGCAGAAATGCTGCTGGGAGGGCTGGAAAAAATAGCCAAGGCATCTCTGCAGGGGATGCTTCTCAGTCGTGGCACTGCAGGAATGGGATGGAAAATGCAGCTTTCTGGAGCTGGGGCAAGTGAAGGTTTGTGGAGCCCAAGCAGAGGGAAAAGCTGGGAGGAACAGCTGAGCTGCTGGGTTTGAGCCAGGGTGGGAATCGGGAGCACTTGGACACATCAGTCAAGAGGGGATGAAGCTCAAAGGAAGTGAAGAATTTCAAGGAGCCACAAAAAAAAAAAAAAAAAAAAGGGAAGGAATAAAATCCCTGTGGAATCCATCCACCCCTCCATGCAATTGTGATTTTTAAAAGGTGAGGGCTGGGGTTTTACAGGATGAGAATATGGAGGGAAAAAATGAGTGGAAAAGGGAGCACCTGGCTGGGCTGGGTGGTAAAAGGGGTTTTTCCATGAAATGCAGCTGAAGGAAAAGGCTCTGGCTGAGAGTTCCCTCTTTTCTTCCCAGTCAGGGTTAAATATTTTTGTAGGATTTGGACCTCTCTGATTGATTTGCACGTTCTAGGAGAAAAAATTTCCAAAAAACCCCCACTTTCCTTTCCTTTTCAGTATTAAAATTAAAATCCAGGATGTCATGGAGGTTTGGAGTCTCTGGGAGTGCTCAGGAGGAGTCTGGATGTGGCCCTTGGGGACAGGGTTTGGGTGCTGCTGGTGGCACTGGGGTGGCTCTGGGTGACCCTGCAGGTCCCTTCCCACCTGAGTGATTCCATGTGGAAATGGTAAATTGTGAACCACTGGCACCATGGACACTTCCAAGTCCTCCAAATCTTAAGCCATTTAGAGGAAAACATGGATTTTCACCGATCAGAACAAGACCAAACATTAAAAATCCCCCTGAGAAACGAATTGTTCCACATGAAATCTCCTGCTGTTCACCGAGAGCCACCAGGACTTCTCCAAACCAGCAACATTTCCTTTATTTTGTTGTTCTTGCTCCAAATAAACCGAATTTACTGGGATTTATTTCAGCCAGCTCTGCTCATTCCCTGGGCCTGGAATGAGGCTGGAATTGCTGAGAGAGGAGCACTCCCTGCTCCTGGAATTCAGCTCAGCACCCCAGCACTGCTGAGCAGCTCTGCTGGCACTGCCAGGCTCTAATTTGGGAAAGGAATCCCTGCCCAGCCCTGACCCTGACACTCAGCTCTGCTCCCGAGCCCCAACACCAAATCTCCTCATTTGGTGCCACAAGAACCTCAATTCCCAGAGGGGAAAAAAGTCCAGAAACCAACAAAATTCAAATGATAAAAACGTTGCTTTCTTGTTCTTCCAGCAAAACATTTAACAGCAGCATCACTGTGTTAATGCAAATAACAAATTCTTGTTGTTTGGAGGGGGAGAGTTCATGACTTCTTTGTATAATGTCAATTTTGCCCTGAATTTTGCTCAATTTCCATCAAGATTTAACAATTCTTTTTTTGCCATCCTTGGCCCTTTTCCAGGAGTGGACTGAGGTGATGTAAAAATCAGTGTGAAGGGATTAATAATCTGTTGACATCAGATAAAATTATACCTGAGTGCCCTCAGTTCTTTAATATCAGCAGGGACTGAGTAATAGAAAATTCTGGTTCTCCTCTTCTTTTTGTTTTTCCGCCCACAAAAACCCCCCAAAAACCAACCAACAAAACGAAACAAACAAACAAAAAAACCCGAAAAAAACCCCAAAAAACAACAAAAAACCCCTCCAAAACAACAAAAAACCCCCCCAAAAACTCAACCCCAAAAAGCAACAAAAAAACCCTCCAAAACAACAACAAAAAAAACCCAAAAAACTCAACCCCAAAAACTCTCCCCCCCCCCAAAAAGACCTCCCAAAAACCTCAGAGCCTGATTTTAATTTATTTATATTTTATAGGTATTCAGCCTCAGGTGTGGGGCTTGGTTTGTGTTTGAATGATTCACAATCCCAGGACTGAGGGAATTTTTTTTTGGTACAGGGAATTTTTCAAAAATTCTTATATATTTTTCTCGATTTTTATCAAGAATAGTCTGAATCCAACCGTTCAATCTGAATATTCAGTTTACAGGGGATGTGCAGGGCTTGGCTTCTATGGGATCACAGAAGGGTTTGGGTTGGAAAAGAGCTTAAAACCCCCCCCAGTAATTAATTTTTAAATATTATTTAAGCCCAGCTTTGCCTGCTCTGACAAATATTGATTATCAGGCTCTCAGCTCCAGGTTTCTCTCCATCCGTCCCTGCCTTGCCCAACGTTCCCCTGGAATTCAGATAAAATTCCACCTCTGGCCTGACAATTCTCCTGCCAAACAAACTTCCAAATAATCCACAATTTTCAGCGTTCGGAGAAAAGCCAAAAATCAGCCAGGATTGTGGAGAGCAGAAGAAACAGCTCATGGAAAAGGGAAAAAAAAGGATTTTGTGTTCTTCCTTTGGATCCCTTCATTCCCTGTGAGGCTCCTGGCTGATCCCTCAGCTCTGTTTTGGATCTGTGGGATTGGTCCCCCCTGTCCCCATTTCTGTCCCATCCCGTCCTTTGAAACGGGAAAAACTCAAATCCCTCCCTGTCCTCCAGCCCTGCCTTGTTCCTGCAGCTCTGCTCACTTCTGGCCTGCAAATTTAAATTTTATTGATATTTAAATGCAAATTTCTGTGTTATAAATTAGCCAAAGTCTTCTTTTCTTCCTCCTGTTTGCCTTTTGCACTGGAGAGTAACCCATAAATAACAAACATTATGGTTTTATATATAAATTTAATTTTCCTTCCTGAAACTTCTACTTTTTTGGCGATTGCTACAAAAACCTTAATAATGGTGCTCACTGATATTGAAGCCTTAATTAATTCAACCAAAATGCTGCATTTTTGCCTTTTCTCTTTGTGTTTTTTTGTTCTCTCTGTCTCTCTTTGTGGCTGGGACTTTTCTGACGAGGAAATTTATCCCAATTAGCTGCTGGAATAATTTGAAATGGATTTGTTTGAGTGCACAGAATCCGTTTGTGGCACTTTGCTCCAAATTTAAACGGCTTCAATTTGGTTTATTCCACTCCAAATAATGATCAAAGGAGGTTTAGAGTTCAATCTCATGGAATTTCGGGGGTAAATTCTAAAGGATTTGAGCAGTGAGGAGCAGGGATTGATCTTGGGATGTGGCCCAAAGATGGGGTGAAAATATAGGGAATTTCAGATTGGGAAATGTTTAATTTTATCTGTGATCAAAGCTTGGTAATGACTCGTTATCAGGGCAGATTTCTTCATTTCCAGATATCTCCAGCAGTGTATTTTTTTATTAAAATAACAGCCAAATTAATGCCTATTCCATTTTTCAGTAGGAAAGCAGCTTTAATTTGAAGCCTGGATTTGTTCATTATCTGCAAAGCTGAGCAAAAATGGGCTTTTTCAACTTATTTCAAGCAAGTCTCCAGATGAACAAAACATTTGTGCTCATTGCAAAACGCTCCATTAATTTATTTTGGAAATGTGAGGGATGAAAAAAAAACCAAACCTGTGAATGGAAGATTCTGTTCTGATCTGTGAAGTGCTGGGATTTAATTTTTGGGATTTTTTTTTTTTCTCCAAGGCAATTCCCTGGATTGATCTTGCTCTAATTATCAGTCCTAATCCACAGATTCCTCAGTAATTAATAATTAAAGACCTAACATAAATTCATTTTTTACAAAATGAGAAATACCCTTGAAAAGTTGTATTTTTATGGCCATGCAGATTTTTTGGCAAATCAGAAAAAACTCACTAAAAAAGGAAATAGAATTTGTTATTTAAATTTATGAAGCACAGCCACACTTTGCCAGATTCCTGGGGAATTTTGGTGTCGTTTTTGGTGACCAAAGAAATTTGGGATCTTGAAGGGGCCCAGTGGTTTTTGTGCCTTGAACATTTCCCTTTTCTTTTGAATCCAGGGAGTTTGGAATTCCAGGAGTGACAGATGCCTTCTGTCACTGGGGTTACTTTGCTGCATTTTACAAGGGGGAAAAAATTCTCCGTGGAGTTGAAATTATGAATTTTCTCCCTTGTCTTTTCTCCATGCTGATGATTTGTCCAGCCGAGAACTTTAAGCAATAAATTTGGTGGTGCTTTAATTAATGTATTTATTACTGGGAATTCTGTGGTGATGATTGGTCTGGCCAGCACTTTGAAGGGATGGTTTTGGTCGTGCTTTATTTAATGTATTTATTGATAGGAATTTTGTGCATGTCAGAGAAATGACGCATTACGCTGCCAAAAATGGGAATTTTTGATGGCGCTCAGAATGACTGAGCTCTGAATTCCTGATTCCACTGGGCCTGCCCCGTGTCCAGGAATTTTGTTGGCTTCACCTGTGGACTTTGCACTCATTTTTATTCCTCCTTTCCAGGGATATTTTGTATTTCCATCCCTGGAAGTGCCCAAGGCCAGGCTGGAGCAGCCTGGGACAGTGCGAGGTGTCCCTGCCCATGGGATGGAAGAGCTTTAAGGTCCCTCCCAACCAATTCCAAGAGATTTTGGGAATTTCTGGTGCGTGTTCAGCATTCCTGAGCAGCACGGGCAGAGGTTCAGGAGGCAGCTCCTTTATCCCATCCAGCTGAACCAAAAATGTTGCTGTGAAAAGGAAACAACTTCCAGCAGCATCTGAGAAGATTCCTTGGAACGGCTCCAGAGTGTGACAGTTTGGGTTCCCCAGCCCAAATCTCATTGATGTTCTCAGATCTGAGGCTTCTCACTGTGATATCATAATTTTTAATTTTTTTTAAGAAAATTGATTTGATCAGAGTTGCGTTTGGGGAAGGTTTGGGAAGGTTAAAGAGCTGATGTAGGGATGTGATGCTCCAGTGAGGAATCTGGGCTGTGATGATGGAGAAGTGGCCAGGAAATGTGGCCAGAGAACTCCAGTCCCACGTGTGGAGGAAAATTTGGTGGGATAAGAGCTCTCCAGCAGTTCTCCCAGATTAAATTATCCAGGAAAGATTGCCTGTAACCATTTGAGGGAAAACAGGTTCACCTGTGAGTTTGGAGCTGCTGCTTTGATTTAAAAAAACTAAAAAGGAAAAAGAGTAGGGAGAGATCTCCCCATTCCTGTTCTCTGAAAAAAAAAACCCTAAAAGCAGCTGATTTTACCTGAAACTCTGAAGTTTTCACTCTGTGTGGGCCTGTGAGCTGGAGAGGATGAGGAAGGAGCTGTGGTTTGTAGTTGGGAACTTGCTGGGAATTGAAACCAGATTTCACACGTGAGGTGAAACAGGAAGAACCTGGAGCTCTGTTTTTGGATTTTATATCTGGGGCCTCTCTGTGGGAAACTCTTGGAGTAAAATAACTGCACCTTTGTGTTGGAGTTGCCACTGGATTACAATTCCCAAAAATCCAGAGGATCTGAGAAAACTGTGACAATAAATTGGAGAAAGAGGCTGAACCCACAAAATCAATGGTGAATTTCTGACACCACCTATCCCCTCCAAAATGCCAAACCCTGGAAATTTAAAATCCACTCAGGAAACAATTAACAAATAACAGCTTTTAGGTCTTGTGTTTAAGAATTATTTACAGATTTGTGCCATGTGCTGGTTTGGGATCTGAGGGAGCGAGGGTGGAAGAGAAGCCAACTCGTGTTTTAGGTTTGATTTATGGCCTAAAAAGTGCCTGAGTGAGGTGGCCTGGCTGTTAAGGAGGCTGATATTCTGAAAATAAAGATATTTTGACATGCAGGGAGTATCAGAATATTAAAATTTTAATATTTCCCAGCCAAAAGCTCTGGCGGGGCTGCTAAGGAACGTCCGAGGTGCCCAGAGACAAATTTTGTTGAGCCTCTCATTCACACCCACATCAAAGAACTGGAGGAAATGATAGAAATCCAGCACTTCAAGTTCAAATCCCAGGTTTTCTGGGAATAACACAGAGCATCCTCCCAGGGCTGGGCTCTGCTGGACAGCAGAGATCAAACAACTCCAGCTGAGGAGGTGAAAAACGTGGGCATTATTCCCACCTCGACCTGAGGGCTGCCATTTACCCAGGAAATCCCCGATGGATAAACTGGAGGCTGGGGTGGATTTAGGGAATGAGGGATTTCCCATTCTTCCATTAAAAACCCCAAGGATTTCACAGAATGCTGGAATTACAGAACTGTAGCATCCTAAAAATGGTTTGGTTTGAGGGCACCTTGAAGATCATCCAGTTCCACCCTCTGTGCCACGGGCAGGGAACTTTCCAGCAGAAATTGAAAGTTGGGCTGTTGGGAGAATTCCAGAGCAAGTCAGGCCCTGGCAGAGGGGCAGGGTTTGTGTTTTGGGAGGAGTGGGATGTGGCTTTGGGCATCCCTGGGCTGAGGAGAGCCCTCATTCCAGGCTTTTCCCCTCCTAAACAGCCCCAAGTGGTGCCCTGGGGCTGGAAACACAACAGGCATTTCAGGAATTTCGTTCTCTCCTGGTTTTCAAGGCCTGAGTGGCCTCTTTAACTCCAGCAGAGGATCAGGAACAACCCAGACTTAAAGCCAAAAACTTAAATTTCAAACCATCTGTCGATGCTCTTGGATTTTCCAGCACTTTGTCCCTCCTGGTTTTGTTGGGATGGCTCCCATGGCTTGGGTGTTGTAGGGCAAAGATGCAGACCAGAATTACAGACACCTAACAGGACATCTGCATTTTTGAGTGATACTTTAAAATAATTTTGGTGATTTATTTTAATGCTGACAAGGTGGTGTTTGTTGGTAAACGATGAACCTGAGCTTGGGGTGTTTGCTGAAGTCACATTCCCACTCAGCAGCATTTCTGGTCAGTGAAGAAGGAATTGAGAGCTCCAGGAGATTTCTGAGGGCTCAAGTTACCTCTGGAAATCCTTTTCCTCCTAAAAATCACAAGGTACTCCAAGAAAAAGCCATCAAAATATATTAATGAATGAAACAGAGGTGCAATGGGTCTGGATTAATTATGTAGCCAATTACATTAAGATGTTACGTTATTAATATCCCTTAAATGTGATTTGCCACAAATATTCCCATAGGGATTTGAGCTTTCCTAGAATAGAATTCAGGATTAAGAGCTGAAGTTCCTGGGTTAAAGGATTCACTGTCAATGAAAACACCACTCAGGAAATACGGCTTGAAAATCCATTGTTAATTAACAGCATTCAATTCTTAATTGTCTCCGTACCAATTCAGTTGAAATCATTGACACAAAATACATTGTTAAACTGCTTAATCAATCATTGTAGAAAAATAGAGGTGTTTGATAGGGACATTCTAGTACAAAGTTTACCTGAAGCTTCCCCGTTGAAAGCTTCGGAGGCTTCTGTATTTTTAATTTTTAAAGCTTATGTTACAAAAAGGAGATCTCATAAACTTTACAGTCCGTACTACATGGATACCAAAGACAAGAAAACACAGGGGGGGGAAAAGAGAGAGAGAGAGAGAGAGAGAGAGACAAAACGCACACACACCTTAAGCTGTAAGTGCCCTATTCACAAAAATAAAGCTTACACATGCGCATGCCCCAGTGGCGGAAAATCTCTTTTAAAAAATAAAAAAGGTTCCATCAGGGCCCTGAGCTGCTCTTCCAACCAAGAGGGATTTTCTCAACCTGCAGCAACGATTTCCAGAGCAGCCCAGTGGATTCTGAGGGTGAAAAGCAGGTTTATCCTGGGAGGGGAAAGCTTTGCTGGGAAGGACACCAACGCTTCCAGAGGAGCCCTGGAGCCACCATTCCCTAAAATCCCTCAGCATCCCTGGAGGGGAGCCCTGGGGTGGGGATGGAGGGATGGATGGATGGGCTGGAGCTCGGGGCAGCTGCTGAGGCAGGAGGATGAGCTGGGGAAGGGCTGTGCCCAAACGGGTGTTGGCTCCCAGAGGTTCCTCCAACCTGGAGCTGCCAGGATTGTCCACTCCTGGTGGAAGGACCAAAACCCTCACCCTGCATCCTGGGAAAGCCTTGTAGGGGAAAATGGGCAGCGCTGAAACCAAAAATCCTCTTCCCACCCAGCCTGAACTGCCCTGGTGTGCGACCCTTCCCTTCCCCAGGCCCTGCTGTGCCCTTCTCACCCCCCCCAGAGCAGAGACCCTCTCTGAAAATTAGCAAGGGGCAGTGGTACCAGCAGGAAAAAAAAAAAAAACGGGTAAAAACAAAGAAAAGAGGTGTGAATTTAATGCCAAAGCTATATCACAGTGCAAATTTTCCACTTGCCCACCAAGTTTCTCCTGAGGTTTATTTTTATGTATTTTTTTTTTTCTCTTTTATTTTAACGTAATTTTTTCTGTACAAAAAGAAAAAAAAAAAAGCTTCGGGTTCTCTTCAGTGTTTTCTTTCCTCCCGGAGTAGGCAGGCATGAAAAAAACAACAAAATTAAGGCTGCAGCTTCTCCTCCTTTGCTGGCAGAAATGCTGTTCTTGGTGGGGCTGAGCTCCCCCACTCCTGTGGAAGCCACGTGAGTTCTCTCTGCCCCGTGCATGGAATGTCCAGGGTTTTCCAGGGATTTCCAACAACCAGGGAGCTACCTAAGGTGGAGAAACCCACTGGGGATTCGCTCCCCTGAGCGTGGCTGGCAGAATCCATGTGTTTTCCTGGGAATCCTGCTGGGAGGACACCCCTGGGACGTTGTGTCCCCCGTGCCTCGGCACCAGCAAATTGCAAAGTCCCTGGATTCCAGCCCCACGTGGAATCCAGCTGCTCCTTTCCCAGCTGAAGTAGCTAAAACCTCCTGGCTGAGGTGCAACATTCATTTTTCAATGGCTTGTGTGGGTTTTTTTGTTTTTGTTTTCTTTTTTTTGGTGTGACAAACGAGCCCGCTGAAACCCCTTCGGAGCAGATTCCCTGGATATTGCACATCAAGGATAAAACCTCCTTCGCTCTGTGAAGGGTACACAGGGAATTCTGCTTAGCCACGAGTTTGCCACAGCCTCAATTTTTCGCTTGATCCACCCCCAAAAAAGAGTAACCAGGAAGGGTTTTGCCTCATTTGTAAACATTTTCACAGTATGTCAGGAGCACAATTCTCCACCCTGCCCTCTCCCAGACTTATGGCTTTTTAGAGTGAGCGAAACGATCTGTTTGGCCAACAGTGAGGTACTCTAAACAGCTGCCAGTCTGGTACACTGAAGAAAATGTCATGCACTAGAAGAGTCGTAGAGGGGAGGAGGAAAAAAAAAAAAATTAAATTCAAATCAATTTTACACTCCAAATATTTGAAGAGAAATGCCTACTCGACGGGTAGTTGGTTTTTGCATCCCGATATTTCTAGAGCTCTGTTTCTAAACCTACATTAATTACACAGCTGTGTACATTATTTAGAAGTTCTGTACTACAGTACTTTTTTGTACATGCGGCGTTTATTACTAAATGTAGAGAGAAATAGTTACATAAGGCATATGTACAGGGTCGTGTGGGATTGCAGGCCCCTCTGCTCTCCTTCCTCTCAAAGCTGCAAGGCCCAATCTGCTGCCACCCACTCTGTGAAACTGTCCTGGAATACATAAAAACCACAGTCAAGGCCCATCTCGTTGACGAACGTCTTTCCTTTTCAATCCCTCGCATTTCCTTTGCATTCAGGGATTTTTATTTTTGTGTTGGTGATGTGGATAAGCCTGGAGGCCTGCACTGGAGAGGCACCGCCAGTCACTGCCAGGGGAGGTTCCATCCTGGGTGTTGCAGCTTTAGCCCACGCCTTTGCTCAGTCTGGGAATCTCTCGGGTTGAAATCGGGATTTCGCATCTGAAACGTTTGTTTTCCGTGAGTCACCAAGAACGGGGAGAGAAGAAAATGCAAGGCGTGGCACAGAAAGAAACAAGGAGCAGAGAGGGAGGAGACCAAGGAGGCAGCGTGGCCTTTATTTCCCCTCTGTCCCTACACTTTGGACTCGCTCTCCAAGTTGGCCACGTCTCCGTTTCTTTCGTTTTGGTCTTCTTGGTTCTTCTCCTCCTCCTCCGTTTCCAGCTCGGCGTGTTGGTCCAGCTTGCTGGAAACAGACCATGTCAGGGGCAGTTCAGCTCGGCTGGCCATCTCTGCCAGCTCTTTGGCACTGTAAACGGGGGTGTTGGTCTCGTAGGTCTCGTGGAAGCTGTTGTAGTCCACCTCGTAGAAGCCGTCCTCCAGCGTGAGCACGGGCGTGAAGCGATAGCCCCAGAGGATCTCGCTGGTGATGTAGGAGCTGCGGGCCTGGCACGTCATCCCTGCAGCAACAGAGAAAAACAGGTGCTGTCAGCAGTCCCCAAATGGAACATTTTTGGGGTTTTTTTCCCCTTCTGATGAGGTTTGGCAGCAGGAGAGGTGGAGCTGAGGGTGTGTAAAACTGACGCCCTCTCCTCCTGTGTGTGTGCAGGGTAAGAAGGGCTCAGCCTGGCAGAGAAGGTTTTAATCATGATTTCTGTGTTAGACACTGCTCTTCTGGCTGTGTTTCACCAACTCACCTGCTGCTGGGTCTCTGGTGGTCACCTCTGTGCCCTGGCTGTCACAAAGCCACGCTCAGGCTGTCAGGAATTGTCACCAAAGCTGGAGCCCACCCCTGATCCCTGGTCCCCTAAAGGTGGGAGTCACCTTTAATCACCCTGATCTGAGAGCTGGGCTGGTGGGCAACAAAAAAAAACATCAACAAGACTCCTGAAGGATTTTGGGAGAGTGTCTGGTGTGGAATTGGGATAACTGGGATTTGTTACCTTCTCTTTCCAGCTCTACAGGGGAAAAAAAAAACAACCCTCTTTTCTGTCCAGAGGCACAAAGAGAGGTGCTTTTCCAAGCTCAGTGCACATTCCAAGTGTCCTCTGGGTGAAGAAGTCCCTGGGAATGCCAGGGACCTGTGGCTTGGGACCTGCTCCATCCCAGGAGCACTGCAATGAAATATTGATGCTCAGGAGTGCAAGGGAAAATCCTTTTGCCCAGGAAATACGGGGAAATTATCAGGAGAAATGAATTTAAGAGGCCAAGATGGGAGAACATGAAGAGAATGGGATTTTCCTTTGATTGCAATGATAATAATGACATTATTATCATTGTACCACTGAGCTGAACAATATGTATGGAATATTCAGTAAATAAAGTTATTTAAGCCCTGGACAACCCTGCCACACATCAGTTATTTAGAAGGCAATCACAAACAGTTAAAAACAATAAATGTGACTGTAGAAATGCCCTTTGTGTCTCTGCACTGGTGGCATCGTGGAAAGTCACATGGAGGGTTCGTGGAGAGCCAGAATTGGGATTTAATATCCCAAATATTTTTCAGGGCTGTGGTTACTGTTCCAGGTAATTCTGCCCTTGTTCTTTCGAGCCTTCTCTTCCAGCTCTCATTTCTTCCTTCTGAAAACTGCTGTTTCTCTGTATTTCTCATTTGTGTCACCTTTAGGAGGACATTTAGGAGCTGTGACCACACTGTGACACTGCTCTGGTGTTTCCCTGCCCTTCCTGCAGTTCCTTGGACCCTGTGGAGTGATGATTTCCAGGGAAAAATGTGGGAAAGCTGCTGCTCTGGATGTCCCAGCTGCAGCCGGGCAGGAGCACCACCTCAGTTCTCTTTCTTTAGGCCTGACACAAATATTTAAACCTTTATTTGTCTCTTTGTTCTTCCAGGACAAGTTTGAATTTCAATTCCCAAGCAACGCACACATGGAAATAAAAAGGTCTTCCCATTCTCCTGTTGGTTTCACAGGTGGGAAAGGTGGAATCACCAACCTGGAAGTGTCCAAAAACTGTGTGGATGTGGCACCGGAGGACAATTTTTGGTGAACATTGGGGTGCTGCTGGTTGATGGTTGTGCTCAATGATCTGAAAGTTCTTTTCCAGCCTAAATGATTTTATGATTCTCTGATTCCCAACCAAGGATCCCTGTTTGTGTTCCCCCAAAGGATGCTGCCGTTCCTAAGACTCATCTGTTCCTAATCCCTTTACTGCTGAAATTCAGCTTGGAAGTGAGTGGGAAATTTGGAATTTTCATTCCAGTGAAAGCAAGAACTCAGGGATCCTGCTGCTTTGGTTAGGGAAAAAATTGGTTTTCCTGGTGGGGAAGAAGATTAATTGAACTGTGTTAAAGTTACAGCTCATTAAAAACAAACTCTCCTCTGAAATGTTGATCTCCATTTTTAATTTAGGCTCCCATTCCTCAGTGATTTAATTCCTGTTCTTTTTCCACAACTGGATGAAACATTTTCAGAGCTAGAATGGGAGTTTGGATTTTTCAAGTCAGTGAAACAAAATTATGGGGATTGGGTGAAGGAGGCTTTTAATTTTAGGCAGCCGAGCTGCCTTGGCTTTTTGTTGTTCTATTATTATTTATTATTACTAAAAATTTTTATAATTTTGCTTTTAAATGAGACCCAAAAAAGGTATTTGCTTCTACCCAAAAAAGGTATTTGCTTCAATTAAGAAGCACTTAATTGAAGATTTCATGGTAGCCTGGACAACAAAAGGTTGTGTCAGGCACTCTGACCATGCAGGGCTTCCCTTTGGGATGGGAACCATCAAAAATAAAACACTTTAAAAAAAACAGGGTGAAAACCAAGGTATCAAATCCACATTTGGGCTGAAATACAGCGAATTTCCACAGTTCCACAGCCTCATTCAGCTTTTGCTGTACCCAAGACTGACCTTTTTTTTTTTTACAACTGCACCTTTCCTTTTCAAATTCCACTTCTGGGATAAAAAAAGGGCTCTCAGTGAAATGAGGGGCCAAGAATGTTGGCCCACGGCTGCTGCAGCTCTGGGACAGCCACAGCCACCTCGAGGCTCAGCAGATCTGCTGCTGGCCCTGGGCAGGACCAGGCTGACTTCCTGCTGCCATGAATTATCTGGGGTATCCCACAGGAGTGGCTGCTTTCAGTCATTCCATGGGAATTCTGCCTCACAGTCTGGCCTGGATCAGGATTTCAGCAGCAACTGGGGTGTCCCCATTCCTGGGGTGAGAGGGGTTTCATGCAGGAGGACAAAATTTGGGGTCTCCATTTGGGAGCTGAGGTTTTGAAGATTCCGTGGGAGGCTCCTGCTGAATTCCTTTCACTCTGTGATCCCAAAAGAGCCTTTCTGAGGTGGCCCTGCAGAGGTTTTCACAGAATCACAGAATCACCAGGTTGGAAGAGGCCTTCAAGATCATCGAGTCCAACCTCTGTCCCAAACCTCAACTAAACTAAACCCTGGCACTGAGAGCCACATCCAATCTCTTTTTAAACACTTCCAGGGATGGTGATTCCACCACCTTCCCAGGTAGACCATTCCAATATTTTATCACTCTTTCTGTAAAAAATTTTCTCCTAATATCCAGCTTTTGATCTGCTCTGTCAAAAGGTTCCTTTGGATCATGAAAACTCAACCCAAACTGAAGGTGGAGAAAGTTCTCAAGCCCTTGAGATGAATTCCTGCAGCCTCCTGATGGAGTCAGGAAGCAGGAGGAGCTCTGACCTGTGCCTTCAGAGCTGATTTTGTCTGGGGCAAGGGGGAGGAGATGGGAGAATTTGGCTTCATCACTGAGACCAAAGAATCCCAGAATGATTTGGGGTTGGAAGGGACATCAAAGATCTTCCAGTTCCCACCCCTGCCATGGGTGGGGAGCCTTCCCTTGGATCAGGGTGTTCCAAATCCTGTCCAGCCTGGCCTTGGGCACTGCCAGGGATCCAGGGGCAGCCACAGCAAAGCTGGGAATTCCATCCCAGCCCTTCCCCACCCTCCCAGCCAGGAATTCCTGCCCAAATCCCATCCAGCCAGTGGGAAGCCATTCTGTGTCCTGTCCCTGCAGCCCTTGGAAAAATCCCTCTCCAACAACACCAACACTGAGGAGAATTGGATGAATTTGCACCTTGTTGGCAGCTCCAGGAAACCCAAGAGGATTTCCAGGATTCAATCCAGGATCCCCCAGCGAGGCAGGGCCGTGCCCTCTGCCCCGGTGACCTTCGGCACTCAAATCTTTTCCCTGCAGGATTTGTCACTGCAATTTTTGGGCTGTTCAGGAGGAGAAAAAAGCAACGTGGGCTATTAAAAACAAGCCAAGGGCTGGGAGTCAGGACCCCCCTGGTTGATCCCTCTCTTCTCCTGCAGGATTTTGGCAAATTCCCCAGCCTTGCTGGCCCTGTTCCACTGCTGTGCCATGGTGAACACACTGAGATGAAAAAGCAGGAGATGTTTGGTTTGGTTTTTGGTGTTTTTTTGTTTGTTTGTTTTGGTTTGGTTTTTTGTTTTGTTTTGTTTTGTTTTGTGGGGGTTTTTTTGTTTGTTTGTTTGTTTTTTGTTTTTTTTGGCTTTTTATTTCTGTCAAATTTGTACTAAACAGCTCTGCCTGGTGTAAAATGATTGCCTCACCAAAAAAAAAAAAAATTTAAATAATTACGAAAAAAAAGACAGAGATTTGGAATAAAATTCCCAAAGTGCCACCAGGTTGGTGTCACAAACATTCCATGGGAGTTAATTGGTTCTCTTTAATCAAGCTAAAAAGAAGGAATCAAAAAGTCGTGGTGGACCCTGAATTCACTGCAGTATTTTAAAGCTGGAAGCATAAAATTGCAGAATTTTGTTACAGCTGACAATAAAGCCATGGTAGTTTCAGTTTATTTGAGTAAACCCCCCCATAAATATATTTTTTAAGATATAAATAATCATTCAGAAGTAGCAAAGGGGAATTCCCAGGTTCAGAGCACACCTGGAAAGTGGGTGTTTATCTCACCCTGAGCAATGTCCAAACCTCCTGAAAGAACTCAGAGCTGCACAGGTGCCTGGGAACATTTTAAATATTTAAATATTTTAAATCTCTTTCCTTCAGCACGACTGAGGGTCTGGGGGTGAAACCCTCGTGTTGTGGGGGCATGAATTGTGTGGGAGAGGAAGGGAGAGAGGACAGATGTTTTTTTATCCTTATAAGAACACAAGGAATTAACTTTCACCAGGTTTTGTTTGTTTTCTTTATCCTTTTTTAATGTTAAAACTGGTGCGGGGTTTGCTTGGTTTTTTTTTTGTTTTTTTTCTCCCTTACAAACAATTTGTGTAATTTGATATTTCTATTTTCACCTTCCTTGCTCAATCAGCCTGAGCAGATCTCTCCTTTTGAGATTTGATTTTCTGTGAGTGTTGCTCGGGGGTCTCCATGGTGGCTGAGGAGGGAGCAGGGATGTTTTTGGACCCAAAAATCCAAATTACCACGGGGTGAGTGGGCTGGAGCAGCTGCTCTGACCGCCCCACCCCGTAATGAAATCCCAGCTCTGCAGGAGGAAAATGCAGATTATCAGCTCCCATTTGCACAGAGATGAATATGCAAAGGAAATTGAAGCCATAATTTCAAGGCAGTGGAGCTTTCCCAGTTCTGTTTCTCGCTAAAACAAATAACAGGCGTGAAAAAAAATTATAATGGAGTTGATATTAAGTTAAATTCTAAGCAAAGTCTAATTTGAATCTGTCAGAGAATTCTGGTTTCATTCTGACTACTTCAAATGTGATATATTGTGCAATCTTACACAAATGTGATATATTGTGTAATGCAACACTTAAATAAGAAAAAAAATGGACATGCTTTATATTTTTACAAACTGTTAAAATGCATTTTTTCCCTCTAGAGAAGATTTCAATGCCAGTGAAATTTTATTTTGCAGTGGAAAAATGCTGGACTAGAAAATGTTTGATTTGTTTGGTTACTGTTTCTCCTGTCAGGAATTAAATGCTGGGTAATTTGTGTGTAATTTCCTGCTTTCTGACAAGTGGAACCTGGGGAGGCAGGAGAGCTTGTCTGATCCAGCCTCAAATGTGCTGCCACTTTTAGCAAACTACACCAACATATTCTCAATAAAATCAATAAAGAGATGATAATTCTTCCCCAAAAAATTGCAATTTTGCCATAAAATTACAATTCAGTCAATATTTAACCTTCGTTTAGCCTCATAATGAGGCCAATGCCCAGCAAACCCTGGTGTGCCTGGATTTTGGTGTTGTTTTCCAGCTGGTCTTTTCCCAATAGGTGATGATTGCATTTTTCAGTCTCCTGAATCTGGGAAATTTATTAAATCCAATAATACCTGACCAGAGAGAGAGAAGCTGCTTCCAGAACTGGAGTCCTTGGAAATGAAGAGCTGGAACACAAAGTGCCAGGATTTTGGGCCCTGCTCTGTGTTTGGATAAATTTGTAGATCCAGAGCTTCCCCAGACATCAGATCAGCACCACACAAGAGCTTTATTTTTCCTACTGGGATTTATGGAAATTTTGGTTAAATTTTGCATCTCTGCTTTCCAAAGCACTGAGTAGGGAGAAGAACTGCCCTGAGCTTTAAAAAAACCCACTGCTGCCAATCCCAGGGCTTTCTCCTGGATCCTTGGGATGTTCTCCCCTGCCATGGATCCCGGGCATCCTGGTCCCACCTGGATCTGGGTGGAGCAGAGAGGATCCCAGGATGGTCTGGATGGAGCTGAGAGGATCCTGGGTGGATCTGGGAGGAGCTGAGAGGATCCTGGATAGATTTGGACTGAGCTGAGAGGAGCCCAGGAGGGTCTGGGAGGAGCTGAGAGGATCCTGGATAGATTTGGATTGAGCTGAGAGGATCCCAGGAGGGTCTGAGTGGAGCTGAGATGATCCTGGATTGAGCTGAGAGGGTCCTGGGTGGGTCAGGGTGGAGTTAAGAGGATCCTGGGTGGATCTGGATGGAGCTGAGATGATCCCAGGAGGGTTTGGTGCAGTTAAGAGGATCGTGGATAGATTTGGATTGAGCTGAGAGGAATTTGTGTGGATCTGGATGGAGCTGAGAGGAGTCCAGGTGTATCTGGGTGGAGCTGAGAGGATCCTGGCTGGATCAGAAGTAGGTTCCTCTCTCTGCACTCCTTGCTGGGGAGGTAGGAGATGGGAATTGGGCACGTGTGAAATACAAAGAGGAAGTGAAGAATAGAAAATGCCCGACCCAGAAATGAGAATTTGTATCCCAGAAAGGCAAACATGTCCTGGGCTGCTTCCAAAGCAGTGGGGACAGCAGGAAAGGGATTGGGATTGGGATTGTGTCCCTGAGCCCCTGAGGTGAGACCCCACCTGCAGAGCTGCCCCAGCCCTGGGGCCCAGCCCAGGGAGGAGCTGGAGCTGCTGCAGAGAGCCCAGAGGAGGCAGCAGGATGAGCAGAGGATGGAGCAGCTCTGCTGGGAGGAAAGGCTGGCACAGCTGGGATTGTTCAGCCTGGAGAGGAGAAGCTTTGGGCTGAGCTCAGGGTGGCCTTGCAGGGCCTGAAGGAGCTGCAGGAAACATGGACAGAGACAATTCCCAAGGGCTGCAGGGACAGCACACAGGCAGTGGCTGCAAACTGAAAAAAATATAAATTTAGATGGGATTTTGGGCAGGAATTGTTCCCTGGGAGGGTGAGGAGGGTCTGGGCTGGAATTGCCAGATTTGCTGTGGCTGCCCCTGGATCCCTGGCAGTGCCCAAGGCCAGGTTGGACATTGGGGCTTGGAGCAGCCTGGGACAGTGGGAGGTGTCCCTGCCATGGCAGGGGTGGAATGAGATGATTTTTAAAATCCCTTCCAACCCAAACCATCCTGTAATTCCATGATTCAGTGAAATGCATTGGGCCTTGAAAGAGGATTTTTTGTGCAGGAGCCTTTCCAAGATGGACTCCTTGAAGGAATGTGCACCTTTGGTCAATCTTTTGTGGAAAAATAAAAACAACCCGAACATTTTCCACCTCTCCTGGGGAACAGGCACTCAGCACCTGGTGCAGTGGCACTGACACCAGAACAAGGCATTTTTGGGCACTGCTGAATTCCAACGAAAGGGAATTAATGCCAAGGGATGGCTGGGAGAGAATTCCCTTTCCTTGGATTGGGGTTTTGCTGCAAAATAAACATTTTCTGTGACACTTTGTACCTGCTGCCACTTGTGCTGTCACTGCTGGGGGATAAACATTTCATTAAAATAGAGCTGTGATCCCACTTCTTCCACACCTAATTCCAGTCTGCACCTTGGGATGGCTTTTGTTCCTCTCCTTAAAACCCCGAGCTCCCAAGGTTTGCTCCGTGCTGAACTTCCCCAACTCGGAGCTTTTTATAGAAACGTCACATTTTCCTGTGGAAACGCTGCAAAAATCCAGGGAATCAGGCAAGATCAGGAGCTTTTTGACAGCAAAAATCCGTGAATCACTTGCTGAATATTCTGGGGGTTCATGGCTGGGCCTGGCTGCTGGGAGAGATGAAATGTTCAGGGTAAAAGCATTTTCCTGCCATGCCAATCCAGGTGAGAAATGATGTTTGGAAATGCAAAGCAAGCAGTTTTCCCAAATCACTGGAATTTTTGGGAAGCAGCAGCCCAGCTCAGGGGGGTGGCCTGGATTTGGAATGCTGCATCCTTTTGGGTGGGCAGGGACAAGCCACACGTGGGTGGGCGGTACGTGATTTTTGGAGGAGAAAACTTGAAGAAATCAGCTTTTCTAAAGATACTCCGCTTTCAGAGATGGTATTTTTGACTTCTGTTTCACCTGAAAGAGTAGCAAGAGGGCTGGGGGAGAGGAGTTCCATGGTTTTTTTGCAGAATAAAGCTCTAAATTCCAAGAAGAAGAGGAATATCTGGGCTGTTTGTTACTATTTTATTACTATTTTAACAGCTTGGCAAATAAATCTTATCCCCTTTAATTTCCTCAATGGGAGAGAATTCAAGCAAACCAAACATTTGCTCATGTCATTATTTAATGTGATTGACCAAGCCCTTCATAAAAATCTCTTCCAGGGAAACCATTAAACTCCGAGTTCATCTGACACTACAACCACCTCCAATTAAAACTTAAATGAGATTTTATGGATATCTGGATCATAACAAAAGGCTCAGCCAGCACCAGGCTCCCTGCAGCTCTGATTTTTGATGAACTTTTGCAGGCCTTCTTGCAGTTCTGCACAGAAAATCATCTGCTCTGCTGAAATCCTCCCACTGAGCAGCAAGTGGGTTTTGATTTTTATTCTGAGTTGGTTGTTTTGGGTTTTTTTGGTTTTTTTTGTTTTTTTTTTTTCCGGTTCATGGGATGAGATTTATTAAGTTGATGCTTTCAGGTTAATAATATTTGGCTCTCTGACAACTTGAGCAGCATATTTTTTAAGATGCAGGAGGGAGCAGAAAGTGCCTGGGGGAATGAGATGCAAAACCTTTCACTTCTGAAATGCTGTTTAATGTTCGAGTTACATCAAATTTTGTACCCTTATTTTATCTGCTTGGCGCCCTGTCCTACACAGGGGCTATTAATACACCTGATTAATGGTATTATTACCCCATTTTGGAGAAATTGGTATTCACTCGGTTTTAATTGACTTTGGTTTCATTGGAAGAAGCTGATTGGGATCTTTAATTGCTGCCCACGTTTAGCAATGGCTCCAGAGAGGGAGAAGAGCAGGAATAGGGTTGGGATTTTAGGAAAGCTCAGTTCTACTCTCCTGATATTTCTATTCTGGGAAAAAATGGGAACAACACACTTTAAGCTCCAGGCTTTTCAGTCTGGCACTTCCCTCAGTGCCTGAATTCATTTAAAGCAGGGGGGAGAAGAGACCAAAAAATGGCAAAAAACCCCCAGAAATATGTTATTTTTTTCTATTCCTTCATATTTAAACTAATAATATTTAAAGTAATTGTTTCTGGGAGGAGCACAGACGAATCAATCCATGAGAAAATGGGTCAGATTTTCCTCCAGAAGTTCAAACTGGTGATGGAGCAGAGAAATTCTAAATTCCTTTCACACCTGCACCTCACTCGTGGAAGCAGCAAAGAGTCATTGGGACTTTTTAATTCTCCTTGTTTTCTCGGGTGAAAAATTGGGGAAAAAATTGTTGGTTTTAGTCAGGAAAAAATAATGAACTTGAGAAGAGTGCGTGGGGAAAGGGAAGCAAGGTGAGGGTGCTCACATCCCAAACTGCAGAATTCCCAGAGGAGGGAACATGATGGAATGAAAAAGCCAGAAATTAAATGAGGGGGTGGCAGAGCAGGAAAAACTTTGTAAAAAAACCTCCATAATGATAAGCAATGAATTAATTAGTGCACACGAACACGAGTTTGGGAGGGGGGTGATGCCCCCAGGGTGCTGCTGCGGGATGAAAACCTGCTGGGAGCTCGGGGCAGGAGCTGTCCCTGCCCTGGATTCCAGCTTCCCATCCTCGGCATCAGTCATGAGGTGGCACTCTTCCCCCAGCAGAGATGCCTGGGAAGCGAGCGAGTGTCTAAGGGGAAAAAAAAATAAATAAATTTAAAAAGCAGTAATGCCTGGGAAATCCTGTCGAGGGATTGTCGCAAAAGTTGCTTTGGGAATGGCTGGGCAGGGAGGGAGCAGCGGGATGGGGTGTGGCTGTGGTGGGTTGATTGAGGGTTTTACCTTATCTTTGTGGGTTTTACCTTTTATTTGAGAGTTTTACCCTTTATTTGAGGGTTTTTTCTTTTATTTGAGGGTTTTTTCTTTTATTT
>JAHLSL010000075.1:1606613-1619897 GCA_025920805.1 Petroica traversi
TCTGGGATGAAAAAACCCCTCAGTGACCCCCAGCACATCTACAGGGACTCAGGAGTCACATCTCCACTCGGGAAGCTCAGTGAGCTGACCCTGCCTGGGGAATCCTCTGATCCCCGAGGTGCCCTTGGTAGGGAATCCTCCCTTTGCTCCTGCCAGGTGGGCACAGGGACACGGGAATGGCCCCTCCTGGCATTCCCGAGGGTCTGAGCTGGGTCTGGAGCTCCAGGAGCAGAGCAGGAACTCCTCTGCAGTGCCTTTTTCTGGGCTAAAACTACTGGGAAACTTGCTTGGAGATATGCTGGAAGTAGAGCTGAAGTGTCTGGGATCAGAGGATTTTAGGAAGAGTTTAAGCCTCTGGAGTAAAGGGATTTTAGGAAGAGTTTAAGTGTCTGGAATCACGAGATTTTAGGAGAATTTAAGTGTCTGGAATCATGGGATTTTAGGAGAATTTAAGTGTCTGGAATCATGGGATTTTAGGAGAGTTTAAGTGTCTGGAATCAGAGGATTTTAGGAAGAGTTTAAGCATCTGGAATCATGGGATTTTAGGAAGAGTTTGTCTGGAATCACAGGATTTTAAGAAGAATTTAAGTGTCTGGAATCAGAGGATTTTAGGAAGAGCTTAAGTGTCTGGAATCAGGATTATAGGAAGAATTTAAGTGCCTGCAATCACAGGACTTTAGGAAGAGTTTAAGTTTCTGGGATCAGAGGATTTTAGGAGGAAGAGTTTAAGCATCTGGAATAATGGGATTATAAGAAGATTTTAAGTGTCTGGAATCAGAGGATTTTAGGAAGAGTTTAAGTGTGTGGAATCACAAGATTTTAGGAATAGTTTAAGTGTCTGGAATCACAGGACTTTAGGAAGAGTTTAACATCTGGAATCACTGGATTTTAGGAAGGCCATGCTGGTCAATTGAGACAATGCCAGCCCAGCTCCCCCTGTCCCTTTCTGCTGCCAAACAGGAGCAGGGCCAGCGTTAAAGGAAATTTTGGGATCCTCTGGTCATGTTGATCCTGAGCCCTGAGGGAATAACGTGTGTAGGCTCAGGAGTGATGAGCAAAATTGGGATTTTTGTGCTGGTCCCTGGTTTAGGAAGGAGCAATTCTGAAAGTGGGGGTCTGGGAGGGTGAAAAAGAACTGGAACTGCCCTTTCTCCATGCCCAGAGAGACTTTGGAGGGATTGCAAAGCCAGGATGTACAAAATGAAGCTCTTGTTGTGCAAGTCGTCAGCTCAGAATTATTTAATAATATAATAATTATTAAAATAAAAAATAATTTAAATAATAATTTAAAGATAATAATAAATAATTTAAAATAATAATCTAAATCCCTGTCTTTTAGAGACCTTACCTTTTCATGAGTTACTGCCTGAGCCTGAATATTACATTTGAATTTTTAGGGGTGAGGGAGCAGCAGGAGTTGTGAAGAGCTGAGGATTTAATTGGTGAGAAAGGTGTGAGGGATGGACAAAAAGCCATTGTCAAACATTCATAAAAGGTTTGCAAAGTACAGCACTACCCAGAGAATAAAGTTGCTCAACAAATGTGCAATCCCTTTTCCCTGAAAGTGAGATCCAGCAACATTTTATTTTAAATGCTCCTAATCATCATCTCCCTTTTATTTCCCACAAACCCTGCTCCCTGATTTCTTGTTATTCCTCGGAGTTTTGGCTATTGAGAAATTGTAATTGCCTCCTTTAAGCTTTACAGGCCTCTTCAGCAGAAAAACTCATTTTTTCTACCTGTAGAGAACTCTGGAAAGGAAACATCCCAATGAGATGGGAATGCCTGTCCCTGCTGGCATTTAGAGCTCCACTCCTGCTAATGCCCCTCATTTTCTGTGCTAGAATAAATCAGTGTTTTGTTAGAATCAGTGAAAATCAAAACGGGATAGAAGTGAAAGGAATTGCTGGCAGCTCCAGGGAAGTGGGGATTTGGGAGCAGTTAAACCTTGTCCAAGTCCAGCACCAGCAGCAGGAGATGCTGAAACCAGCACCAGCACCAGAAGATCCACTTTTGCTCTTTGTCTTGCAGAAATATTCAGGTGGGAAAAAAAATCCTGGTGCTTTTCTTCCCTCCACGTGCATCCCCTCAAGAAGCAGCTGGAGAGGATAAACATTTCTTCTTTGAAGAGCAGCAGAAAATTCAAGTGAGAAACTCTGACCCCAGCGATGTTTATTGAGAGAGAGCAAAGTCTGCTGAGGGGTTTTGTAGGAACTGCTTAAATCCGTGTCAGAGGGAGATTTTTTCTAGGATTGGGCAAGGAAAATATGGATATTCATCCCAGAGAAATCAAACCCAGCATCAATCACCCAGGTCTGTAGCGAAGAGGGGAACAGCTTTGTGAAATGTTTGTGTGGTCAGCAGCAGCATTTACTGAATAAATAACTGAATAAATGGAAAATAAATAAATAATTATTTACTAAATACATAATTTTATTGCTTTGCACACCTGTTTTCCACAGCTGGCAGCCGTGGTTGCTTCTGGTTGCTTTTCCAAAGCTGCCCGTGTGTCCGAGTTATAAATGCACCCTATTCTGAGTTTATTTGTAAAATTATCCCTCTCAGCCTGAAGTTCTCCATCTGGCTTTGCTGCTTATTTTTTTTTGACAGCTGCAAATGTGCAGATTATTTTTTTTTCCTTGGTCCTGTTCAATGCTTAAATGTTTCTTTTCAGGCAGAGGGAAGTGTCATTGTGTCACTGAGTGCATCCTGCTGGCCAGATAAAATTTCACAAAGTTGGGTCAGAATTTTCCTCTTTCTCAATTTTTCCTCCTTTTTTTTTTTTTCTTTTTTAATTTTTTTGCATCTCTCTGAGTTTCTTTCTCTGTTTCTCATTCCATTGTACCCTACCTGACCTTCCCACTTCACCTCTTAAATTTAAAAGGCTTTCCTATTCTTCTTATGGGTCTATTTCCTTATCACAATTATACATTTGCAAGCCTTGCTTGATTTTTTAAAATACCTACTTTGTTCATGATGATAAGGCTTCCCTTAAAAATAGATTTCACCAGGTCAAAAAGGCTTAAAAATGTTAAGCCTATGGCTAGGATTCAACTGTCATAAATATTCCTAATTGTAGATTATTTTAAATTTAAAACTCTGCAAAATGGGGGATAAAAAATGTGGAAATCCCAGAGAGATGCAGTGAAGTTTGGTTGGATTTTCTTTCCCCCCTTCCTCAAGGCTCCTCAGTGGTTCCAAGGCCTCCTAAAGTGCTTTTGTTGTCCCAAAATTGGTGTTTTTGGACACTTCAGAGTTGTGCATGCCCATCAGGAAAAGCACAGACAGAAATCTTGGCAAAAGTTTTATCCTTGGAATGCAAAGAGAGATTTTTGAATGCTGTCGTAAATAAATAAAAATAAATAAATAGAATTGCATATTGAAAGGAGCCACAACAAATATTTTTTTTTAAAAACCAGCCTTATTTTGAGTGCCTGATGATGCTGGATGAAGGAATCAGAGGGGCTTCATGTTTTTGGAAAGTGCCTTGCTGAGGATTCTGCCCTCAAAGGGATCTCCATGGTGGAAAAATGGGAATAACCAAGGTGCAGGGATTCTCCATGGGATATTTTTTTAATCTGCCTTAGTAAGGTCACATCCACTTCTTTCTGCATCTCAGGAAGTTATGGCAATGCTTCCATGGGGAATCGAGGGGTCCTTGATTTGAACTTTCTGCTGAATTTTAGTTTGGTTCATTATTTTAATGTCATTTCATAAAATGCATTATTCTTGATTTCCTCTCCTAACCCACAATGCAGAATTCCCATGACAACCCATAAAAAGTTGTGTTTCACACATCAGAAAGATGTGATTTGGGAGCACTCAGGGTGGAAAGCATTATAAATGTATTTACCTGTTCAGTCAGATTTAAACAGAATGATATCCATAATTAATAACAATATTAACAAACTTTTGCCCTTCTCATTTCCCATTTTATTTCTCGTTGAAGGTAGATCTGAGTGGGGAAGCTCTGAAAATAAATAAAGGATTGTTTTCTCTGGTCAAAATCAGGAGTGGCTCTTCTGAAGGATGACACAACCTGGATCCCTCAGCAATGACAATAAATGAGGACACTGCTGTAGGTGACATCCCATTTTCCTGGCCTTAATAACTTTGTATTCCATGACTTTGTCAGCAGGAATGAAGGGGTTGGGCTTTGCTGCTGTGAGCAGCTTCTCCTGCAGGGAAATCAGGTGGAAATGGGAATATCTGACTTCCTTGATTGGCTTTCAGTGTAAAATTAAAGGAGTGAAAATTCCCAGTTTTGGTGGAAGTTCGTCCTGATTGTGCCTTCAGCAAAAATCACTCAATGCATGGGGTCAAAGGACAGCACAAGCAGCTTCTTCTGCACAAATATGACTGAGAAATTGCTGCTAATTCTGACTTTGATGCCCTCTGCTCATATCTCACTCAGCAGGAGACTCTATCAAAAAAAAAAAAACCAGTTTAAAATGGGAAATGGACCCATCCAGGGCAAGGGAGACTCTTTAATCCTGGTTATCTTCTGTGGGTTTAAAAACCACCGCATTCAATTTCTCTCTTGATAAGGACTGGAAAGGTTTGAGATAAGGACAGATTTGATTTTTATCTCAAACCTTGCCAGCCCCAGCAGCCTGAGGGGTTTTTTGTGCTGGTGATGGCTGCGTGGGAGAGGTGGTCAGGCCAGAGCAGCAAAAGACACCCCGGAGAGCCCTGGGTGAGGTTAAACCAACAAATCTACATTTCTGCACTGCAGAAATATTCCGACTTTTGATCCTGTAGGTGGTTTCAGTGAGACATTTTTCATTCTTCCACCACTTGCCAATCACTGGAAAACCCGGTGTTCAGCAAACCTGAAATCATCCCCTCCCCCTCGGGTTGCCGAGCTCCTTCAGCAATTCCCAGATTTTGGGATGCTTTTGAGGAACAAACAGCAATTTCCTCATTGTCTCCCCACCCGAAGGTGATGCAGATGTTTGAAATCTCAGTGCCTACTGCACAGATCAGGAGCACTAAACATTTCATCTCCATTTCTCTTCAGTGCCACCCACTTCTGGAAAATCTGGAAGCCTTGCATTTGCCACTTCAAATTCCCTGCCAAGTTCCTTTCAGTTTTGTTGTTGTTGATTTTTTTTTTTCCCCTGCTCCATTTTTGTCTCACACGTTTATTATATGGTGACAAATGCAGTTTTCTTCTGACACCACATAATAGATGTGTGAAACACACACACATGTTCTAGTAAGAGACTGCTCTTTATTTCCTGGCTCCAGTTGCAGAACATGAGTCAGGGTTGGAAAGGTTGTGCCTCTGTCAGAGCTGTGGAATCCACGTGCTCAAACTTTCCTGGCTTTTGCTGCAGTCGTGGGGGAAAGAAATGGCAAATCTCATTCTTGTATTTCTATAATCAGTGTTTTCTCCTCCCCCAAGCACATCAAATCTTCATTTTATAATCACCATTCCCTCGTGTTGATTATATTTACCTATTTCAGGCTGCCATTAGCAGGAAAAAAATACCTCCAGCTTCTAAAACACAGATAAAAGTACCCTCCTGTAATTCTGGCTTTAATACAAAACAGAAACATTATTTTAGTGGTGCATTTGTTGGGAATTTCAAGCACTTTTCTCTCTGCACCAAGTGATTTCTGCTGCATAATTGCAGGTAACAACCACCCAGCACCTCCACAAGGCTCTGGTGCCACAACATTCCTTGTTTAGACATCCCAGCTCCCAGTGCTCTGTGCACTCCTCTGGGGGCCCCAGTGAAGTTCAAAATCAGACAAGATCTTTTGTGAGCTAAAGTGGAACAAGCCCCATGTTACGAGTTAAAACAAAACCCAGGCAAAACGAACAGGCAAAAAAAACAAAAACAAAAAAGAGAGAGAGAGAGAACTGAACACATCATCACTTCCTACTGGAACCAAACAGGAATGCCACAGGGCTGGCAGTTGCTCTGCAGATACCCAGGGGTGATAGGAAGCAGCAGGATTTTACAGTTTTTACATTGAAATTTTTTTTCTCTAAGCAATTTTATCCCACAAGGTCCCTGTGGTTGAGCTGCAATAGAACGACAAATAACAGGGGGTGACACGCTGCGAAAAATTTAGAGAATGAGAGATGCTCTCCCCTTTTCCAAACAGAGCAGAAACAAGGCTAATTCTGTCAGGCAAGATGGAACAGACAATTAAACTGGGCATGCTTTTAATTTTTGAAGCTCATCAGAGAACCGACACCTTTTTTTTTTTTTTCAAATGTAACCACTGTGGAAGTGATTCCTTTAAAACGAAGCAAAACCACTGATTTTCCTTGCTAAAATCAAAGCATTTACCTCATACAAAGTATAAGAAATGTTACCTGTTGCCTCCACCATTCCTTCTAGGATTACAACAATTTCTAGCTCCTCTTTGGGCAACTGGGCTTTGGAAATCTCCCAGAAAGGACTCTGCTGGTTAATCTCATGGCTGATGATCAGTGGTGAAACCAAAAAGAGACGATCATCCCCTGTGTAATAACCTACGTTGATATCTGTCTGGTTGAGTGGTATAAATTCCCCCTCCTTGGTCTGTTTGGATTTGATCAACTTGGCTCGTATTGATGCCTCTACAATGTGTGAATTCCTAAGGTCTCCTACTCGGAACATCAGACACAGCTTCCCGTCCCGCATGGAAATGACTGCGTTTGTAGAAAAAACCAAGGTTTCCGCCCTCTTCTTGGGCTGGGATATTTTCACAAACATGCAGCCAACCATGAAGGCGTTGACGATAGAACCTAGGACAGACTGCACTAAAAGCAGGATAATTCCCTCGGGACACTTGTCCGTGATGACCCGGTAACCGTACCCGATGGTGGTTTCGGTCTCGATTGAGAATAAAAAGGCTGAGACAAACCCATTGAGGTTGCTGACGCAGGGGGTCCACGTGCTGTCCCCTATGTGATCCATGTCCCCTCGCATGTAGGCAATGAGCCACCAGATCATGCCGAAGAAGAGCCAGGTCACCGTGTAGACCATGACGAAGATCAGCAGGTTGAACCTCCACTTGAGGTCCACCAGGGTGGTGAAGATGTCAGTCAAGTACCGGTAAGTCTCTCGGACATTCCCGTGGTGGACGTTGCACTTCCCGTCCTTCCGAACGTACCTCTGGATTCTCCTCTTGGCGCATTCTTTGCTGATGTTTTTTGGCAGGTCCTCCCTCGCTTGTTTGGGCAGCTTTGGTTGGTGGATGGTGACAGGGCTCTCGATGTCCTGCTCCATTGAGTCTTCTTCCAGGACGTTGGCTGCCATGGAAAACAAAAAAAAAAACCAAGGAAAAGTCGTTATTCCCTTTTTTATTGATTAAGTCAACACACAACCTTCTCCTGTGTTACTCCATAAAATGATTGTCCTAGTTCTTCGCTAACACAAAAATCAAACGATGCCAAGCACCCTCATTTTATTGCTACACAGAAATAAAACGAAAGCCAACTCTCGTTTCCCATCAGCTCATCCTCTCCACACCCCTATTTAAACTCTGCCAGATGGGTTTAAGCAGATCCCCCCTCACCCCATTAACAGTTTAATGAATGAAATATTTTATGCACCAAAAAAGATCTTACGGAGATAAAAGATATAAATGAGGGAATGGATTCACTTGGGGGTGAGCAGAGAAAATGAGCTATTGTCAATTATTTTTTTCCATCAGTTGCATTGCTGGGGGGAAAGTATTAAATAAGTACAAGGCGGTTTCTCTTTTTTTTTAAAAAAAAGCCAATAGTTTTTAGAAAGAACCGATCCTCCTCTTGTTGAATGAAAGTTGTAATATCTATCAAGAGCAATTCAAGCACACTTCCACAGAAAATCAATGTCTTGCTGATAATGAGACAGGGAGTTGTGTGTCCTTCTCCAGGCAACGTAAAACCTACGGTACTTCAGATTTCATTTGAATTCTCTGTGCCTGTGGCCTTCAATTCAAGTGTACCTTGTCCTCTAATGATCTGGGCCTTTTTTTTTTAGCTTCCAAGCTTTGGAGATAAATAGCTTCATTATGGTTGTGTGCCAGAGGAAAAAAAAAAAGTGTACTGAGGAGGAGAGTGGTTTAATTCAATGTGTTTTGCATGGGGGACATGGTGAGGTTGGGGGTAATTGTTGTTTATAACTGAAATCCTTCTGTTTTCTGGGGCTTCTTCCTGCAGGAATTTCTGCTCTTAAATTCCTGATTCTTTCTCTTCTGGCTGGCTGCTGTTGTTCTTCTGCCAGACTGGAAAGGGAAAAGTCTTCTGGTGGGTCTGTCCAGGTGCTTGACTCTGCATTCAGAATCACAGAATGGTTTGGGTGGGAAGGGACCTTAAAATCACCCAGTGCCACCCCTGCCATGGCAGGGACACCTCCCACTGTCCCAGGCTGCTCCAAGCCCCAGTGTTCAACCTGGCCTTGGGCACTGCCAGGGATCCAGGGGCAGCCCCAGCAAATATGGGAATTCTTCATGCCAGAAGGATTTCTTCCCAATATCCCATCTAAAAGCAGCACTGCTGTGATTTTGTTCCATTCTTTAGGGGTGTTGCACAAGGCTCTCAGCGGGTTAATGTGGCTCTAAAAGCATTTTTCACTCTTAGAAACAGGAGCTGCGCAGCAGATCCTGTGTGGAGTCTCTCAGAACCTGCAGCTTTTTCAAGATGTGCAGGCTCATCCCTGTAGAGAAAACTCACAGACCCCTGCAGAGATTTAGGGGTGATTGAAATACCCAGGGGGGGAAAAAAGGGTTTCAGCCTGGTTGTGTCCTCCTGACCTGCTCCTGTGCTCAAAGAAAGTCTCAAAGCCCTAGAGCAGCACAGAATCTGAGACAATTCCACGTTTCAGGGCTGTGCCCCCATCCTGTCACCTTTTCAGTGTGACTGTGTCTCGGGAATGTAATGGGGGCTGATGGTGGTGGCAGCTCTGGGAGTTGTGTCCCAAAGCTCTGGATGAACCCCCCAGTCAGGGACAGTGTCCTGCCTGCATTGTCCCTGTGACAAAACACAATCAGGAGGCGTTGCAGGGCCCTTGTGAGGCAAACTTAAGCCAAAGCCAGAAAATTTGAAGTTAAGGCTTCAAACTTTCTGCTCGACTCTCGTTGTGCCCAAGGAAATTCCAGTCCACAGGAGTTACCAGATCACTGCAGCAACAGAACCCTCAAATTATTAGGAACAACCTGGGAAGGCTCTGGCTTTTGAGGCTTTATGTTAAAAACTACTAATGCTGAGATAATGGGGTTCATTATCTCTCAGGCATTATGGATAATTTGCTTTTCCCTCCCAGTCAGAGCCTGGCATGGCCACAGAGACCAGGAGTGGAAGGGTCTTATTAGTTTGGAGAATATCCCTCACTCCTGGCCCTGCTGTTGAAGGGAATCATGTCCCAAACCTCCCCAAACCTCCCTGTCTGAGCAACTCTGACCAGAAATGATCCTGGGAGGGGCCCAGGTGCTGATTTAATTCCTGGCAGCAGGAGGGACATTCAGGGCTGCCCTCCCACCAACCACTCCTGCTTTGCACACCGTGTTTATTTGCTATAATTTGAGCAATTAAGCACATTTCATTAGGGCAGCCTTTTTAAACTGATGCTTTCCAAATGCTTTTTTGTGGGTTTGTGCTCACAACCAGCATGAAGGAAGGGCTACATTTTGCCAAGTGTCCATAGGTTTTGCAGGAGCCAGGAGCTGCTGTCACAGCAAGCGGGATCAAGATGTGACAATCCCAACGTGGGAGGGCTTTTCTTAAACTGGAGAAGTTGTGTTTGAGCTGATTCTAATCTGGCTTTGTCAGTGGGGACAACAAACCCAGTGTTTAACCACGATCTCTCTCATTACAGCATTTATTTGACACTCCTGCAGGCATTTCAATCTTCTAAACGGCATCTGGCCGTTTAGAAACTCTCCAGGCTCTTCCCAGTGCTGTCATTTCTCAACTCTCAGTCCCTGAGAGGAAAAATTAAGGTCAAGTTTTTTGTCTTTTTTTTTTTTTTTTTTTGCAAGTTGCCCTTTCCTTCTTTCCCTCACCTGATCCTGCTATGAACAAATTCCTTTGTGGAGAGGTTTCTAGATCAGAATCTCAGCTTTTTATCCCCTCCTGGGCCGAGTTCTGGCTCCAGAGGGAACCTTGGGAGCAGCAATTCCCGAAATAAGTGATCCACAGATTCTGCATCTGTGTGTTTCCATGGAAATGCTTGATGAATAAGTTTGAAACACATGGCAGGATCCCAGTTCACCACCGAGGCTGAGGAACAGCCACACACTCTCAGCGCCTTTGCCACAAAATACTGGGGCTAATTATATTTTTACTCGATTTCAACCCAATTAACTTTGCTGTTTATTTCATCTGATTTTCCTTTTGGTTACATAATGGCTGTCATGGATCCAGGAACAGGGGGGTGAGTAGCAGCAGCCTCACTTGAGAGCTATTTTTGCTCTCTCTGCTTTTCTCCTTGACAAAAATATAGACGTATTATTAACCTGCCCTGCAAAAAACAACAAAAAAAAAGGTATTTCTGAACTCTTCACCCTCTGCCAGTAAATATTGTGTTTGTTTGAACACAACAGCCAGGTAATGAGCCAATTCAGGCTGATTTAGAGGATTCTGTTCAAATTATCTGCTTTGGTTACTCTCTTAGGCAAAACCTACAAGACATAGGAGATTTTGTTTGATTTCCCAGCAAGTGCCAAGGAATTCTCCTAAATCAGTCACTGAATAGTTCCCTGGTGTCCTGGCTGTGGCCAAATCAGCAGATTAAGTGTGCCCAGGCCTGTGATTCAGCGTGGAGGGTAAACAGTGGTGCAGCCCACACTTGGATTTCTGAACCCAAATTGTTTTCCAGGCAGGTCAGTGTCCCAAAATCTGAAAACAGGAATAATTTGTGTCCTGAAACGGAGCCAGGAATTGTGTGTGCTCAGTTCTGCACCGGCCCAAACCATGCCAGGGGCTTTTCTAGAACTTCCACCCTACAGGGGGTTGTGAGCCAGGGCTCAGAACATTTTATTTTCTAATAAAATAGCAGAAAATGTTGTTATGTTCTTGTCTACTCCAAAGCAACGCTGGAAAAGCACAATCCTGTTTTTTCCCAGCACACACTTTTATTTAGAGCCTGCAGAACACGAAACCAGTGTCAACAACAAAACAGGAGCTGCACAAGACACGCTCTCCCTTTGAGGCTGTGGATGTAACACATCAATAAAACCCTCAAGCAATCATTTCACCTTTAACAAGGTGGTTTTTGGTGTGTTTTGGTAGATCTCGCTGGGGTGCTGTGCAAACACAAAGCAAAAGGAGGAAAGTGAAGGGCCTGCTTGTCCAATTTAAGTACTGGAAGCCTGTTTTGGTGGTGTGTGATCTGCAAAATAATGAGGAGTTTCAGCAGAGAATACTGTAAATTATATCTGACCTTTCTGTAGCAGAAGCTGACCTGGAAAGTTCAGTGGATATTTCACTTTATGATTTTAACTCGTGTAGCACAGTTGCGAACATTTTGTGTGCAGATTCATTGAAAATGTCCTAATTCCCAAATAATTTACAATCTAAAAATTGCTCTCGTGGATTTTACTGCATGTAGAGAGATGTGTTGAGCAGCCACTGGGATTCCTGTCTGCATTCCCCCCTTTCCTGGTGGGATGAGGGCCGCTTTTAAGTGAAGCAGGTGCTTGCATCCTAAAAATCTGACTTTTTTTGGGAAAACTCGAGTGTTTTACCTCTCATTTGCTGTGCTCCCAAACCTTCCTGGCACTGCACCCACCTGTGGAATTTTTGGCAGTTCCTGGTGGCTCTTTGGGCTCCCTCTGTGGGGTTGTTGATCTTTGCACAGCACAAGGAATTTCTTGTAGCCTTCAACAGCCTAAATCCTAAATTCTGTTTTTTCTCTTTGCTGGCGATGGGAGAAGTCAGAGAAGGGAAGGAGAAATTTTGGAATGTGCTGCCTCATCTCTGGCTGGATTTGGATTCAGAACCCTGCAAAAACCTCATTTGTGGTGAGCACAGAGGGCACGGGAACACGGGAATCCTGGGAATAGAGGGGGATTTGTGTGTGGGATGAGCCCAGCCAGAGAATCCCCACTGCAAGGTGCCATCATCACCACCAGACATGAGGAGAAAGAGTCTTGTTTATAGAAAAAAAAGTGGATTTTTTTATGATCAGCTAACAACTGTAAGCAGTCATTATCACAGAACTCAGATCCTTTTCCCTGAAAAAGAAAGGAATTAGGACGTGGTCCTGCTCTGCTGAAATCAATGCAAGACTGTGAATTCACTCAGCTGGAAGCGTTGCTCGAGCAATGCTGGAGTGCTCAATAAACACTGACTTGGCAAATCTCTTCAAGACCCCAATTGTTTCTTTGCACCCACGGAATCACAAATCTGATTTCACGTGTGCGACTGAGATTTATTTCAGCAGCTTTCACTAAAAAGGACATGAAATGAGAGATGTTTATGATTGGAAAAGAGACTGTAAGGACGATATTTTGTTTTTTTCACATTACCTGCTTCATCACTGCCTTCTAATCCAACTCGACAAAAATAATGTACTACTATTTTCATTTCTTTTAAGCCTCTACAGCTGCAAGAAACCAGCCTGAGTAACACTTTGTGTCTCTGCAGTACAAACATTTCCATTCATTCCTGATTCTTGGCCCTTTCATTACGGAAGGTGGAAAATGAAGCTGGTAACTCCAATTTCAAAACACATGGCTCCGTTTTTGGGAGTCATTTGACCTTGTAGTTTTTGTCCTGGATTCCAACCAACTTCATTGCAGAATTTACCACTGAAGGCTCCAGAATGCTGTTTTTACATCTGCTTTGCTAAATTTATCTTCGTTTGGATCACGGGGAAGCCAAACAGCCTTGGCTTGGAAATATTAATGGGGCAAAGGAAGGAGGCTGCACGTTGTGAACCTGCAAAAAAGTGCCCAGACAGTGGATTATTGACATCTCCAGCCTTTCAGGAGGCTGTGGGTCCCAAACTGGATTGAGAAACTTGTTTGCCACCTGAAGTCTGAGCTCTTGGAGTCAGCGTTTATTCAGAGCCATCTCCACTGCAAGTGCCTGGCACTGAGCACAGATCTCTGGAATAAGCAGAGATTTCCTGGCTGGTTGGTCTTTTAAAAGGGTTTTGGCTGCCAGAAAAGCTCAGAGTTCAGAGCAGGTATTTCTGTGTCCAGGGCCAGGCTTGGAGCACCTGGGATAGTGGAAGGTTCCCAGCCCGTGGAACTGGATGATTTTTAAGGCACTTCTGACCCAAACCATTCTGTGATTCCATGATTCCAAAATGTCCTTGTCCTACCCACACCCACTGCAGGATCAGCCTCCTCCGA
>JAHLSL010000075.1:1627275-1637392 GCA_025920805.1 Petroica traversi
AGGAATAAGGAATAAGGAATAAGGAATAAGGAATAAGGAATAAGGAAAAAGGAATAAGAAGGAAGGAGGAAGGAATAAGGAAGGAAGGAAGAAACAGGAAGAAGGAAGAAAGAAGGAAGGAGGCACTACAGAAACAGAGAGAAGAGACTGTATTTGTACTTGAAAAGAAAGAATTTGCAGGATCCAGCCTTGTCTGAGTTTGTGCATAGGATGAGACAGTTGTTTTTTGTTTTTTTTTTTGTGGTGTTATGGAGAATATTTCTGTTTAATTCCTTCCAAATCTGGTGGCAAAACAGCCTTTTATCTTTGAGCTGTAACTTCCTTCTCTTTGCCCAGAATGAGGTGTTTCAGGCCAGGCTGGATGGGGATTGGAGCAACCTGGGCCAGTGGAAGAGGCCATCAAACAGACTTTAAGGAAAGCCTGGAATATTCAGCCTAAAGAGGGTGAAGGTTGAAAGGCTTGACATGGAGGTGGAGACTGGAAAATCCCATGGATCTCACACAATGGGTTTGGTTTTAAAACAAATAAGTTTTCCTTTAACAGCAGGTAGTGGCTTCCAAAGCTTGTTGCTCCTGGGAGGCTGCGGAATTGGACAATATCAGGAAATCAGGAAGTCTGGCAAACCCATTGAATCATAGAGTGGTTTGGGTTGGAAGGGACCTTAAAGCCCATCCAGTGCCATGGCAGGGACACCTCCCACTGTCCCAGGCTGCTCCAGCCCCAATGTCCAACCTGGCCTTGGGCACTGCCAGGGATCCAGGGGCAGCCACAGCAAAGCTGGGAATTCCAGCCCAGCCCCTCCCCACCCTCCCAGGGAACAATTCCTGCCCAAAATCCCATCTAACCCTTCCATCCTTCATCTTAAAGCATAGAAAAGGTCTTTGAATAGACTGGGTTGGGCCCTCCAAGGGCTCTTATTATTTATTATTATTACATTATATATAATTATATATTATATATTATATACTATATAGTATATAGTATATAGTATATAGTATATATTACATATGATATGATATATGATATATGATATGTTATATATTATATGTTAATTATATATTATATATTATATATTATATGTTAATTATATATGATATATAATTACTATTATTATTATTACTACGCAGGAATAACTGGGAAATGGATGCCCAGGTGCATGTGCTCCCTCTGTCATAGCATGGGAAAGAAATCCTTATATTTTTAAAATATTTTTCCTAGCTACCCAATACCCCCATTTCTCTTTCTGAAGCCATGGACGCCTTCTCCAACACTCCCAGGGGGTCCATAAGAAGTAGACAGATACTATAAAGATATTTTGCCTCCCTTCTGACAGAATGCTGTTCATGTAAATACTGTGATCAGTTGTCATCAGAGATGATTTGGCCCTAATTCAGTGCTAAAAAAAACCAATTTCTGAGTTCAAATATAGAGCCTTACATTTATTTTTTTCCTAGCCTTGCTAGTTTCCAAGGAGATCTAACCATGTAGATTGTCTGCAAAGGTGGTAATTAGCCAGCAATGAACAAGATGGACACAAAGAACTTATTGGCAAAAATCAAAATTTCCAAGCAGTTCTCTCAGAGCAGTTCTTTTCAGACATCCTAATTTTCCTCACACCATGGTTTTGTAAGCAACTGCCTTTCAGACCACTGCCTGAGCAGAAAAATGGAACATATCCTCAGATTGATGCAGATGGGATTTTTTTTTCCAGGATATAATTAAAAATAAGATCCAACAAATTCTGCTCCCTATAAATAATAAGTTTGGGTTTATAACCCAGTGTTCAGAAAAAAAATGACAAATGGAGGAGCAAAGGCCTGGTATAAAATGTGCTCCCCTTTTTATGCAACACAGACTTGGAGTGAGAAATCTTGGATTTACCTTTGGGGTGAAGCAAGGACAGGATTTGAACTTGGGCTGTCCTTTAGAGATGACGGGAGGGAGGAAGGGTGAAGGAAAGGTCTTTACTCTCACTGACTTGTGGGAATATCACCTTAATTCCTTTATTAATTTAACCCACCAATGAAACACTATCTCAGTAAATAATATCTATTCTTCCTCCTTAGAGAAGCTGCTGTTTAGTTGAAAAATATTCACGTAGTTTGATGAAAATACATTGATTTTAAGCTAGAATAAACTATTTTCTGTTAAATTTCTTCATAGTCTCTCTCACAGTGCAACTTTCAGGCACATCTGGAATCATGCTAAAGGAGAAGCATTAGAAGAGAAGTCCTTTGCAATATCAAAACTGAAGGGCCAGTGTGGCTGAGAGTTACCTGGACACAGCCTGTGTGGAAAAAAAGGGGAAAATCCTCCAGTTTAGAGCTGGATTGTCACTTTTGGAAGTCGGAGTGAGGTGGGGGGTGGTCTCTTCTGCCGTGTTCCAAAAAAAAAGGACAAAATGAAATGGCCTCAAATTGCACCAGGGAGGCTCAGCTTGGAGATTGGGAAAGCAAATTTCCCTCCTGGAGTGGTGAGGCCTTGGGATGAGCTGCCCAGGGAGCTTTGGAGTCTCTGGGAGTGCTCAGGAGGAGTCTGGATGTGGCCCTTGGGGACAGGGTTTGGGTGCTGCTGGTGGCACTGGGGTGGCACTGGGTGATCCTGGAAGTCTCTTGATGATTCCGTGATCATTATTACCATTTTCAAAAAGCCTGGGTGAAGTTTTCGACCTTGTTTCTGACTTTCCCACCTCCACGTCTCCCAAAATGGATGTCCTTTGTGTTAACAAATGGGTGTTTATTTCCATCTACACAGAATGTGTGGGAGCCATGTGTGAAATGCATAGTGAGGACCTGAGGTGTGTGGAACACAAACAAGGAATGTGCATTCAGGAGGAGTGGGGGAGATGCACAGAAACCTCTTTTTTTTTTTTTTCCTGTATACAAACACTTTTTTTTTCCATTGGATGCTGAGCTCTGAAATGGTGACTAAACCCTTTATTTTGGGGCTGTTACTCCTCCTGCAGCTTGTGAGATGGGTATTTTGTACTGTTCATGAAATTGCAGCAGAGACATTTTTATCTGATGCTTCCTCGAGCCGGCAACAGGGAGCAGCAGCAGAACAAACATTTCCCTCTGGCTGCTGGACACAGCCCCGGACCTACTGTTTTCTTCCAGAGCCCAAGAGAGCAGCGAGTTTGTAAATCAGGATTTGTGCTGGAAGCTGGAATGATCAGCAGCATCAAAGTGAAGGGGAGAAAGCAGAATTATATATAATCAGAGCCTTTGTTGGTGGAGAGGGTTGGAGGGAGCGAGGAGGATTTACCTGCTCAAATTCACAGCACTGGGAAGGTGGCCTGGATAGAGAGGTTTTTCATTTTCTTTACACCTCGGCTAATGTTGGGATAAAAAAAGATAATGGCCTAAGAACTTTCTGTGTGCTGTTATGTAATAAGAGATACTGGGCTCCTCACATTTCTCATTCTTGTACAGGGACTCTAAAGAGAGCTACAGCAGGGGGTGTCCTATGAGATTCCTTGAGGGTTGTTAAATTTGGGATTGGGAGCAAAGAGAATTCCTGCTGAATGGGCACCGAGGGCCTCAGAGATCACCTCTAAAAGAGAGAGTCACTGACAGACCTTCAGGTCACAGGCTGGGAGGGACCCCAATGGTCACTGGTGCCACCTCCCTGTCCCAGCAGGGCCATCCCAGGGCACAGGGCACAGGGCTGTGCCCAGATGGCTCTGGAATATCCCCAGGGAGGAGCCTGCAGCCCTCTCTGGGCTCTGCTCAGGGCTGGGCACTGCCCAGGGCAGAAGTTGTGCCTCCTGTGCAGGGGAATTGCTGGGCTCAGTCCCTGCCCGTGGCTCTGGTGCCATTGCTGGGCCCCGGAGCAGAGCCTGGGCCCTGCTCTGCCCCTGCCTGACACAGGGACAGCCAGGGACAGCCAGGGACAGCCAGGGACAGCCAGGGACAGCCAGGGCTCAGGGCCCCTCTCAGCTGGGGCTCCTCTCCAGGCTGAGCAGCCCCAGCTCCCTCAGCCTTTCCTGGGCACGGAGATGCTCCAGGCCCTTCCTCAGCTGCGCAGCCTCCGCTGGCCCCGCTCCAGGAGCTCCCTGGCCCTGCTGTGCTGAGGGGCCAGAGCTGGACACAGCACCCAGAGGTGCCTCCAGGGCTGGGCACAGGGCAGCCTCACCCCTCACCTGCTGCCAATGCTCTTCCCCATCAATCCCTGGCTCCCATTGCCTTTCCTGTCCCCAGGACACTTAGGGACAGCTCAGGGACAGCTCGGTGTCCCCCAGGCCCTTCCCCAGCAGGGCACCCCCAGCCTGAGCTGCTGCCTGGGGCTCTTCCCCTCCACAGAACAGAAAACCTCAGGGTGAGTTTAAGCAATTCCGTTGGAGAAAAGCTTGTTCCATGTACAGTTTCCATCAGAATTGTTGAATTAATAAATAAGTTATTAAATGGAAGTGTCCAAGGAAAGCCTGGACGTGGCACTCAGGGCTCTGGGCTGGGGTCAAGGTGGGCGATGGGACCAGCTGGGATTCATTTTAGAGATCTCTTGCAAACTAAATATTCCTACAATTCTATTAAATATGAACTTGGTATGAATAGGATATGAACTTGAAAAAGAAGTCACCTTTTGTGACTGAAGAGTTTGTCACTATCAAGTCCAACTTATCTTCTATTTTTTATAGGATAACTTAATACTTATAATGGACACTCAGAGTCCCCCAGGCCCGTCCCCAGCAGGGCACCCCCAGCCTGAGCTGCTGCCTGGGGCTCTTCCCCTGCACGTGCAGGACAGAAAACCTCTGGGTGAGTTTAAGCAATTCCAATGGTGAAAAACCCATTTTATCTATATTTTCTACCGTATTACTGAACTAATAAATGAGCTGGAAAAGTCTAGCTGTTCCTCTATTTTTTATAGGATAACTTAATGGTTGTAATGGTTGCTGTACAAATAACTCTAATTCCTTTTTTCCTCAATGACAAAATACAAAGAATCACATCAAAGTGAACCAAAAACGTCTAACAGAAAGAAATGCTAGAGAGTTTGTGCTTCTGAAACTGGACCTGCACTGAAGTACCCGAGGGACCACCCTAGAAAGCCAAACTCCCGTTCTCCTCCTGTGTGGGCAGGGGGAAAAGACATTAATTCAATTTTATTATGAGTACAAGCACTTTGTAAACATCAGGGAGCCGTTTGAAAGGATCCCTCCCTGACCTGCTGGGAATGCTCTTCCCCATGTCCCCCAGGACACCACAGGCACAGAAAGAGAAAGGAAACCTTTAACAAACCATGCTGAGGGTGATTTGTGTGGGTACCAAAGAAGCTGCAGCGACGTTTCTGAGTTAATCTTAAATTTGGGTTTGATGCACACAAGGAGCTGATTGCCTGAGCTGCCACAGATCTGCCCAGGGCACGACACCTTCCCCCTGGTAAGGAGTTTATTATCTCTGCCTTCTTACACATCTCCCAGCCACGAAAAACAGCTGTTGTGATAAAAGTCCATCCGTTAAACTGATTCCAGGGCAGGCAATCCGACCTCAGTGCCATTCACATGGAAATGAAGTACAACCTCCCATTGCAGGTGGCTAAATGGGAAACATCTTGCCTTCCTTCTGTGATCGCCTTTAACAAATTGTCTGACTGGCTGGCTTTCACTTTCTTTCTGCAATTACCTTGATTATTTGCTTTTTCGTTTCGCATTAGTGGGACTTGTGCCGGGTAGAGCTTCCCTGGGCAATCAATGAATGAATCAATCAATTCCTCACTCACCCTGCTCATCCTCTCAGTCCAGTTTGAGTGTGCTGATATTATTGGGTCCAGACAAAATTAATAACAGCAGCTAAAAACTGCAGCTGGGTGCACTGGTGTGGTGTTAGGAGGCAGAAATATATTATATTATCTCCACACTGGTAGGGGAAAAACAGTGCTCGGTGTTGTTCACAAAATTCTCCCTCTCCTTGGCAGGCTGAACACATTTAATCCTCTGTGGTGTTATCCCAGGAACATTAATGCAAATCAAGCTGGCCTGGAATTCAGTCTAAGGGAAGTAATGGCTTAGTCAGGAGCAGCAGAGTGACATTTCAGGGCCACACTATGCCCATGCATCAGATCCAGCAATTTTAAAAGACCTTTTTGACCTTTTGATTAAAAAGACTCCCAGCATTTGTTCCTCTCCACCTCCTCATAAAGCTGTCGCTGTTTTCAGTCCTTCTGTTGCGTTCTCTTCCTACATAAAATCAAATGAAGCTGCTGGTCTTTGGTTGAGTGACTTGGAGCTGGAGAGCCAGGCTGTATCCCTAGGAGTGCACAGCTACACTCATTTCCCCGTGGAAAGCCAGGGGACAAACAGGGGACTGGAATTCTGCCCATGGCATCTCTGGCCCAGCAAGGCACTTAATACCTTAATGCCCAGTATTGGCTTTGTACCCAGTTTTACTTGGTCAAGTGCTCAGCTTGTCAGGCCCAAAAGCACAGGATGAGCTTGCCCTGGACACTTTGGGTTCTTGGCAACCTCTGTAGAATGTCCTGAGTTGGGAGGGACCCACAGGGATCATTTATCCAGCTCCTGTCCCTGCCCAGACCCCCCCAACAATCCCAGCCTGGGCATCCCTGGCAGCTCCTGGAGCTCTGGCAGCCTCGGGGCCGTGTCCATTCCCTAAAAAACCTCATCAGTGCCCAGAACACTCTGGGGGAAGAATCTTTCCCTAAAATCCATCCTAAATCCCTCCTCTCCCAGCTCCAGCTGCTCACTGGGTGCTGTCCCTGCTCACTGGAGGAGCCACTTTTGTCCAAGTGGCCCCTGCTGAAGTGGCCTGGTGCTTTCACAGAGGGCTCGGAGAGAAAAAAAAAATAAAGTAAAATATAAAAGCTGTCTCTGTAAAGCAGCAAACATCAGGCCAGGTTATTTAATAGAATCCCAGAATCCCTGAGGTTGGAAAAGACCTCCAAGACCACGGAGGACACCCTGTGCCTGGTGGCCACCGTGTCCCCAGCCCAGAGCTCTGAGTGCCACCTCCAGGTGACACCTGCAGGGATGGGCACTCCCTGGGCAGCCCCTGATGATTTTCTCTGGCTCAGGCTGAGCTCAGCTCCTGCTGGAGAGGTGTTGTGGAGATTTTGGGAACCCCTGGGCTCTCTGTGCCTGCTGATTCCAAGCAGGGGCTGCACAGGGCAGGGAGAGCTGCCAGGGAGGAGCAGTGGGAAGCTGCTCCACCAGGTGCTCGCATACAGGGGGGTCCCATGGTGGGGACTCAGAGGTGACAATTTCCCACTGAGAGAGCTGGGAAAGGGGCTCAGCCTGGAGAAAAGGAGGCTCAGGGGGGACCTCAGTGCTCCCCACAGTCCCTGCCAGGAGGGGCAGGGAAAGGAGGAGAGGAAATGGCCTCAAACTGCACCAGGGGAGGCTCAGCTTGGAGATTGGGAAAGCAAATTTCCCTCCTGGAGTGGTGAGGCCTTGGGATGAGCTGCCCAGGGAGCTTTGGAGTCTCTGGGAGTGCTCAGGAGGAGTCTGGATGTGGCCCTTGGGGACAGGGCTTGGGTGATGCTGCTGCTGCTGGGGCGAGGGTGGCACTGGATGATTTTGTTTCTCCAAAGACTGAGAAGAAACATCCAATTCCATGGTGGGAAGCCAAAAGGAAATACAACTGAGGAAGGACATCCTTCTTTTGATGTGAATATTCTGATATCCCAAAGTGATGACACATTTACAAGATTTAGAAATTAAAAACCCCATTCCTACTATGGAGACAGGTAAAAAGTTCCCATTTCTAGCTCTCCTGAGTCCATCACTGTGCCCTGAACCCCCAAGGTTTGTCCTGTTGCAGTGGGGTTCCTCAGGACCTGTTTCAGTTGCCTTTGCTTCAGTTTAAGAGTTTTGTTCAGAATGGATCTCTTGGGGTACATCTTCCAGATTGGGATCTGTAACATCCTGACCAATTTTTTAAAATTGCACAAATGTAACCTATCCACTCCTTTTTTTTCCCTTTTTTTTTCTTTTTTTTCCTTTTTTTTTCTTTTTTTCCTTTTTTCTCTTTTTTCTTTTTTTTTATTTTTTTCCCCCCTTTTTTATGGGTGTGCTGATATTTAGCTTTAACAAATCCACTTCCTGCTAGCTGCAAATTCCAAAGAAACTCCTCCTATGGAAAAGGACATCAGGAGGATTGCAAGCATTTAATTTTTCTCCTGACCCTTGGGAAAATCAGTATGAAAAGGAGTGTGATGATCACACTGTTGACGAGGGGTATAATTAGCATTTGCTTACACTTCATAGTTCCTGCTCTGGGTGAAGTGGTGGATGGATGATAATTCCTTGGAATGGAAAAGGGATGCTTTGGAAAGGGAGAGAATCTGTTGTTATAAATGAGGGAATTTAAAAAGGGCAAAACCATAAGTAGAATTTAATAGATGTGGGAAATAATAACAATTCCAGTTGCAGTGGAATAAAGCAGCGAAAATGACTTAGGCCGTGTGTAAGGATTTAGTTTTTATTTCTTTTCTCTAGGCTTTTCATCCTCAATGACTTTTCTGTCTAAAATAAAAGAGGAATACAGTTGATTTCCCAGTTGCTCTGGGATGTCTCTGAAAGTGAAATCCAATTTTGATGTTCTGTCATTTTTCTTTGCATTTTTTTTAGAGCGCCTTCTAAATTTTAGAGCTCTCTAGCACGGGGTTTGTTACAAAAATGGTGGAAATCAATACCATTATAATGCCTTGTTTTGTCAGGCCCTTTTTTGGATTGTGCACAATTTTTTTATGTTTTCAAAAGAGCTGAAAAGGCCACCAAGGATGAGCAGAGGATGGAGCAGCTCTGCTGGGAGGAAAGGCTGGCACAGCTGGGATTGTTCAGCCTGGAGAGGAGAAGCTTTGGGCTGAGCTCAGGGTGGCCTTGCAGGGCCTGAAGGAGCTGCAGGAAACATGGACAGAGACAATTCCCAAGGGCTGCAGGGACAGCACACAGGCAGTGGCTGCAAACTGAAAAAAATCTAAATTTAGATGGGATTTTGGGCAGGAATTGTTCCCTGGGAGGGTGGGGAGGGTCTGGGCTGGAATTCCCAGCTTTGCTGTGGCTGCCCCTGGATCCCTGGCAGTGCCCAAGGCCAGGATGGACATTGGGGCTGGAGCAGCCTGGGACAGTGGGAGGTGTCCCTGCCATGGCAGGGTAGGAATGAGATGATCTTTAAGGTCCTTTCCAACCCAAAACTCTCAGTGATTCCAAGATTCCATGACTTGTAAGTCCAACACTGGCTGATGTCATTTATCAGCACAAGAACCTGAACACTTCAATTATCAGGTGTCAAACTCTCCTCACCAAAAATAATCCAGCAGCTCTTGGGCTTCACAGTTGTGGTAGAAAAGCAGAATTTTGGAAGAGGTTTAACAGTGTTAATTATGGAGGGAAAATGAGTAACAGGCAGTGAGAAATCGGGGAAGCCACAACAAGATCTTGCTCTGCCTTTTAAACCGAGTTTCCTGACCTAACCCTGAGCAAAAAACACCTTCCAGTGCTCAGCACCTCACATTACTGAAATTATTCACTGCAGTTGTGGGATTTGTCAGCATTTCAGGTGAGGCAGTTGCCACCTTTGTGCTGAGCACTGGCCCAGAGTGCAGAAAGCAATAAATCCTCCTACCAATCCTACTATTCTCTCTTCCTTTTTCAATAAGAAAAACAAAATATCCTTTCCCTCATACAAGATCTTATTTTTTTACCCTAAATAATATTTTTTTTTATTTCAGTCTCTCTCCCCAAAAGCTCCAAGAGTAAGGATGCCCCTTGGATTTGGGTGAAAGAGGACATTTTATTCAAGTGAATGCACAATGGTTCATTTCAAACTGGACTGGGGACAAGGAAAAAAGATTTTTCCTTTCCATGACAGCTCTTTCCTCCTCAGATAGTATTTCATATTTTTGAGCTTTTTCTTAGATGATCTCATAGAAAATAAAGCTTTTCTGTTGTGAAATAATGAGAACGCTATATTTTTTTCCTAGTTGTGAATTTTTGAACTTCAAACTTGGAATTTCAAATTACTGCTTTTTCCAGAATTTTCCTGGAAGATTTTTTCCCTTCCCTTCCCTTCCCTTCCCTTCCCTTCCCTTCCCTTCCCTTCCCTTCCCTTCCCCTTTTCCTTTTCCTTTTCCTTTTCCTTTTCCTTTTCCTTTTCCTTT
>JAHLSL010000075.1:1651357-1668387 GCA_025920805.1 Petroica traversi
CTTTGCTGTGGCTGCCCCTGGATCCCTGGCAGTGCCCAAGGCCAGGTAGGACATTGGGGCTGGAGCAGCCTGGGACAGTGGGAGGTGTCCCTGCCATGGCAGGGTAGGAATGAGATGATCTTTAAGGCCCCTTGAACCCAACCATTCTGGGATTTTTCCCTCTGCAGCTCTCCCAGGCTGTGACGTGTCACTAAAAGTGGAGAAGAATCTGTCCAAAAGCAGAGTTTGGGGCCATCCAGCACTGGTTGGTTCTGCAGACATCCCTGTTCCAGCAGGGCCCTTTGGGCAGCAGAGCAATGATTTACATGGCCAGGAGATGATTTCCCTGTGCTGGAAAGACAAACAGCTCTGTCTGGTGTCACTGAGTGGACAATCCTGTTGGCCTGGTCAGTCATCTTGAAAAATGGATTCCAATCTCCTGGTTTCAGCTCTGGGATTTTCCCTGAAGGACTTGTGAGGCTCTGAGGGAGCTGCCAAGGCCTGGCACTGATCTAACCAGTGCATGGATGCAGCCAGCTGTCCTCTCCAAGTTTAAGAATCCTCTTGATCCTCCTAAACTTGAAAAATCCAGGAAATGGAGCTTCTCTGCTAATAATAATAAATTTTTTGAGGATGTGGAGGCTGGCCTTTCATCTTTTATTGATGATCAGAGAAGGGAGGAGGCCTCAAAGTTGCTGCAGCCTGAGGGCAGTTCTGGTGACACAGCTCCCATGAAGGAAAATATCAGTTCCCAAACAGCAGGCTCAGAAATCAGCACCTTTCCCTTCTGCCCAGCCCTGGGTTTTGCCTCATTGAACAAACCTTGGACAGTAAAGGAATTTTTTTTTCCCTGCAAATAATCCTGTGCCCACTTCCCCAGCTCTCCCAAAAATCAGACATGTCACCTGTCAGGCAGTGAGTGTGGCTTTGGCAGGAAGGCAGGAAGCAGCTGGGTGACAAACTCCAAGCAGGGGACTCTGCTCTGGAATAAACGTAACAAGAAATGCGATGGAAACTGCAAAATTCACATTTGCTCTGTGTCGAAAGGGAAAATTAATTTAGGGAATCAGTGTTTCCCCTCAGCCCTGTGCCTTCTCCATTCACCCTGAGAACTCTGCATCAGGCAGCGATGCCACTTTTGTTATGAAAATGGGATCCCTGAGAGCCATGTCCTGATCCAATGGATGTCACCCAAAGGATGTCACTTTGCATCCTCCTCCCCGAAACACTTAGGCTCACAAAGAAGTCCTGATGTATTTTCACATGAAAGAAGCCAGCCCTAATGACTGCTGAAGGATTCAGCCAGCAGGCTGCAAAACTCTTACAAAATTTTGTTTTTAAGGGCTCTTCAGGAAAAGACTCCTGGGAAAACGACACACTTGGGTCTTCCTTGGCTCGTGGTGTGGCGTCTCAGCAGCTGCTGGGTTTCCTTCTGTGTTATTCAGGTGAGCTCTCAGCACAAACCTCTCCTCAGGAGTCTCTCCCTCTCCGTGGAGGGGGACGTTGGATGTTAATTGGAACAGAAACCTTCTCTTGCCATGATACAAATCCCAGCTCACAGATTGTGCTGCACTGCGCTTGCAGAACATGCTGAAGTACCAAAAGGCTTTTAACAGGAGTAATTCCCAGCTTTTAAAAACCCCTTCTTGAAATACATTCCACATTCAGCACCACTAGAGGATGACACACGGTGGAGATCCTGTGGGCTGAGAGCTCTACACTCAACAGGCTCTCTGTGTTCCACCACTGCATTCCTGTTCCTGCAAGGCTTGGGATTTCCCTCTCAGCCTTCCCTTCCCCTCCTCTGACTGGTCCAGACCACACTGGTAGCTCTGTGGACTGGTTTTGGCTGGTTTTGAGTTAATTCTCTTCTCAGCAGCTCTGTTTGGGATCTGTGATTGGTCACCCAGGGATATTTCAGCTGCTCCTGACCAGTGCTTGCACTGCATCAAGGTCTGTGTTTTGGACTTAATAAGGCCCTTGGGAACAAACTTCATATTTAAAGATGCTGGAGTTCATTTAGTAAAGGAAATTATTTTCACTGGACAATATATTAGATGTAACTACTCGATTTCTTTCTTTTATTATCTCCTCACTGCAGCTTATTTTTCTGTCACAATAAATGAATGTCTGGACAACTCTGAGTATCCTGCCTAGAAAGCTGTGAACTACAGGGCTTTTTGTATGTTTGACCACAGTTCTCCAAATCTTCTGGATTTGATTAGGAAGGATAAGATGATATTTAAAGCTTTTTACCTTTAAGAGTGACAGAGATAAAATCAAACCTGGGCTTGGATACAAATCCCCCCAAATTCCTTCTGCAAGCAGTGAAGGGAGAGAGTTTTCTCCAGAGCTCCCTAATCCAGATTTCCAAAGGGGACATTTTAACCTTTGCAGAAGCCTTGGAAGAGAAACTTCTGCCACAGCACTGGGAGTGAGGTGGTGCCATTGCTTACTTGGATGTTTCATTAAATGCCCCCTGGACAATGTGAGGCAAAGGGAAGCAGCTGAAAAACTGGGAAAGGCTAAAATTGAATTCCTTAGTAAGGAGCACGGGTGGGTTTTCCAAGCAGGCAGTGTTTGATGGTGCTACAGGAAAGTTTTCTGTTTGCCCATATTTCATGGAGGCAGGAAAATGGGAAGAATTGATTCCTGTAAAGGAATCGAAGGGACTACAGGTTCAATTCTCATTTGCTGGCTCTTGTATGAAGCTGGGAAAGAGTTTGCTCCTTTCATGGAACAATTCCCAAAGATTGATCTCCAGCCTGAGCTCCTGTGCTCGCATTGCAGAGATCATGAGAATATCTGAGACCAAACTACTGCCTGGAAAGCCATAAGGACTCTGAATGGGAGGAAAATGGAATATAGGCAGGAGATTGATTTAGCTCTAAAATGCAGATTATTAAAGTGTGTTCTTGATGACATAATCCAAGTGACATTTAATGAAAAATGGGACATTTTGAAGAGGAAGGATGGGAAAATGTCTCAGTGATAGCAATGGAAACAAGAAACCAAACTGCCCTGCATATGAGGATTGTGTGTCACTAAAATAGATGAAGGTAATAGGAATGAGGGACTGATTATATTTTGGAATGTGAACAAAGGAGGAAATAACTCCAATGGTTACATGACACAGTTTGAGGGTTTTTTTCCTCTCTCTTTTTGTTTGTTTTTTAACCTGCAGAAAAGTGTCACCAAAATGACACAGCCAAAACCTCCTCACAAAATGTGATGTGGTTCCGTTTTGTTTCTAAGGAATTTTTTTCTCAGTGCCTGAATCAGTGTTTCAATAACCATCAGATAAACACTCCCAGGGATCTGAGGTCCTCCTGAAATCTCTTGTCAGGGAAATTTGGGGAAATTTGCCAGGTTCTTTCTGTCTCTTCCTTCAGAGGGAGGGAGTGTCAGGCATTTATTTGGCTTTTGTTTCTATTTCTGGGAAAACTCTGTGCCTGTCTGTCCATGTACATCTGTCCTTGTATCCATTTGTTCACATCCATTAATGCATCACTCTTTTCCTAATAAAAACAGGTACAAGATGCTGTTAATCCAACAATTTGGAACACTGATATAAAATAAAATGGATGTATTAATATCCCTGCTCGAGGCAAGCAGGAACATATGCTGCATTTTATGCCCATTTCATTGGGATCAGCACGTTCCTTGATACATTTGCTGCTGGAACTTAACAGCTCGGTTTTATTTGCATTTCATGGCCACCAACTCAACTGCTGGAGCTTCTCTGCCCAATACCATGAGGTGCTTGGGGACAAGGTTTGATTTGGATTTTTTCTTGTCTATCCTTAGTGCTGCTGTGGTGCTTCAAAAGCTCTGCTTTGTGAGAGTGACAGATTTCACTGATTCCCAGCTAGAAGAGATAAAACCTCTGTTTTCCTTCAGAAATCCTCCTTGTCATGGCCAGCACTAAGAGAGAACCCTGGGCTCTTCCAACACGGAGTTTTTGCAGTGCTCTGGAGGAAGGGGGGTGGTCACAAAGGAGAAATTCTGGATTTTCCTGACGTGACATCCACTGCCAGTGATTGCCACAGAGCTGTGTTTGCTGGCTCTGCACCCTGAGACTCGCTGCTATTTCTGAGTTCCCTTCAAAACCCTGCAAAGGAACACTAAAAACCCTCCCTGAGCCTCAGCAGTCTCTGGGAATTGAATGAAAGAATCACCCCGGGCGTTTCTGACTGAAGGCAGCGAGAGCACTCCCGTGGATGTGCTGCTCACTGAGTATTTAATGGCACTTTGGCACATCCCTGAGGGCCTTTTCTGGCACAAATTCAGAGTTCTGCACCTCTGGCCCCCGGAGGGATCTGCCAGGAACGTGGTTCACGTGTTTGTACTCGGGAGCTGGGATTCCTCTTTGCCTTTACCCTGCTGCTCAGAGCTGCCTCGGCTGAAAAATGTGCAGAGAAACCTTCCGGATTGGAAAATTTCATGGGATTCATGGAATGGGAACCTTCCACTAAATCAGGATGCTCCTGGTCCTGTCCAGCCTGGCCTTGGACACTTCCAGGGGTGAGGCAGCCACAGCTTCTCTGGGCATTTGTTTGAATTCAGCCACACACACAGCCAAGAGATGAATTTTTGTTCATGCCCTAATCATGAAAAGCAAAATTAAGCTTCTGAACTGGGTGTTTGCTGGTGTTTTCCATCCCATCTTTAAGGCCAAATGGAAACCAAATGGACACCAGGCTGCTTTCAGTGCAGTGGAGAGGTGGAGAGCCCCAAAATCCACACAGCACATGAACTGTAGAACCAGGTTTTGTATGAGAACAGCACTTTTTCTTGTCAACCTTAAAAAACCCACTTGCTAGTAGGACATACGTATGGAGAAGGTACCATTTTCACAGGAATAATTCAATTCCACCACTTTTCTGTGTTTCTAAGTGAGTTGAGGCCTAGCTGCTGCTGAGGGTGAAGCGTGGCAGCTCATTCCTTATGTGTGAGTGGAAAAAAGGGATTGGGCTCAGGTGATCAACCCTGCCTGGATTCCTGTCCTGGCTGTGCAGAGGAATAACTCAGAATAACTGGGATATTTACACCATTTGGGAAGCTGGCAGTGAGCACTTCAGGTGAGGTCTCAGGTGCATTTCTACCACCATGTCTCAGAAGACAACCCCACTTCTGCCCCAGGCTCAGAAATCTCTTCCCAGTTTTTCCCTAAATATCTTTTGGGCTCTCATTAGCAGCTATTTTTGATTCTGGCACACGAGCGTTGAATCCAGGGGTTTTGGGCTTTGTTGCCCCTCAAACACAGGTTGCTGCAGTGCCCCACAGCTCTGTTGGAAATGTAAACCCTTGTTTGCACCTCAGGCAGCAAAAGTCTAGCACTGAAGTCCTTTGGAAAGGTAAAATTAATGTTTCTGAGCAGCTGAAATAAGGTGGCAGTGCCTCTAAATGGCAACAAAATTAAATACATTGAATTCTTATTGCCAAACATTCTTGGTAAATTGGCTGTTTTCTTTTTGCCCGCAAACAACTAAAGGAGAATTGTTGAATTTAAGGAATAAAAATGCTAAGTAATATGAAGAGCTTGACTCAGACCCAGAGTTAGAGCCTAATCCACTCTGTGGTGCCCTGTGGTAAGATTGGTTGTCATGCCAAAATCTAAGAGTCTGCTTTCATCCTCTTTGGACAGCAGGACAAATTGGCCAGGGCACACTTTCACTGCATTTGGGCTCCTCATTGCACTCCTAGATGGCTTTTTGAGGAGCATTTCAAATGTTCTTATCATTATCACCTGAAAAAAAATGTTTTCTTTCTGCATAAATGCTAAATGGAAATGCAAGTTCACGTTGCTTATGGAATACACATTTTTTCATCGACTTTTTAAAAAAATTGATTTTCCTCTTGCACATTTAAGTAAAGCTTAAGGTGCCATCAAAATCTTCAAACTGCAGGCTCTTTAGTCTTTTGTTTCTATTCATGTCTCTTTTTTTTTGGCTTTAATCAGTGAATTTCTTGGCTTGGAAACGTTCACATGTAGCAACACCTTCAAATTGTGCACACAATATATTGATACAGAGATGTGTGGAAGGCATTTGGGGACTGAAATCCTCTTGAAATATTTTTAAACAACCTTGGAAATGTGTATATAATGTATCATCTCTGCAGCAACATTCTTTAAAGACAAATAAGTGGTTTTACCCCTTCTTATACCTGTTGGTATGAAAATGGATTAACTGGGAGAGATTGGGAGTGAAATTATTGATACCAACATCAGATTCCCTGAGAGATCTGGTGATTTTTCTTTTCAGCCTTCATGGCACAGCTGAAAATAAAAGGTATGGCCTGGGACTGCTGCAGGGATTCATTGATTGACCTCTCCAGAGCTGGGTGGCGGCTGCTCCAGCAAATGTTGCTGTTGCTGGTCGATAGCTGGGAGGGCTTTAGACAGTCCCTGCTGTCCCTGCTGTCCCTCTCACCCTGCCCAGGCTCTCATTTCGTGCTGCTGATTGGTGAAACTGGCTCAGGACCAGCTGGAGCATCTCAATGGAAGAAGTGGGTCAGGTAGCTTTGTTTGGCTCTTGAAGCAGAGAGGAATTTCCCCCAGGTGTTCTGGCTGCTCCTTGCTCGTGGTTGGCAGGGGATAGGAAAGGAATGATTTCCCTGCGTCTGGAAGTGCAGTGTGAAAGAGGCAGAAAGTCTGGAATGTCTGCAGGAATCACAGAATGGGTTGGGTTGGAGGAACCTTAAAACTCATCTCATTCCACCTCCTGCCATGGCAGGGACACCTTCCACTACCCCAGGATGCTCCAAGCCCCATTGTCCAACCTGGCCTTGTGCACTGCCAGGGATGAGGAATCCACAACTTCTCTGGGAAAACTGTTCCAGTGCCTCTCTACCCTCACAGGGAAGAATTTCTTCCTAATATCCCATCTAACCCTCCCTCCTTTCAGTGTGAAGCCATTCCCCCTTGTCCTGTCACTCCATCCCTTGGAAATAATCCCTCCCCATCTTGTTGGCTCCCTTCAGGCCCCACAGCGAGTTAATAATCAATAAAGAGCACAAGAAATAAAATTCCAATTCTTTTCCGCTAAATTACCTCCTGCTCTGGGTTGCATAAGTGGTTTTAGTTACTCTGATCCTGTGCCCTGGGGCAGGGACTGCACTTTGAATTTCTGTAGAGAGCACAGAACGTCACAGCTCTTATCAGACAGCTTTACAAACAAGCGATGTAGCTGCTTGGGATTCTGTCAAAACTGTGAGAGCGTGAACGGCTCAGGATGGGGAGTTCACTGCAGAAACCACACTTAAAAATAGATGTGTGTTCCTCAGGGATGCCTTTGCCAAGATTTCTGGTCCAGCTGTGAGGGAATTGCTAATCCTGGTCCGGTTAAATTCCAGGAGGGACCTGGATGGGTGAAGGGAGGGATGAACTTTCCCAGGAGGATCCACCAAACCTGCAGGCTGAGCTGCCTTTGCTGCCTCTGAAAGGGAAAGACTGGCTCTGCTTAGTCCAGACTAAGTGCTGGAGTAATTATCATCATCTTAATTGATGATGGGGCCTGAAATGTCCTGGAGACTCCTGATCATTCCCTTAAAATCCCTTAAAAAACTGCAGTGCTTGGAGAGCCCCTGAGGATGAGCAGAACATCTCGGAGCATCCTGGTTGCTCAAGACAAGTCTTTCCCACTCCGTGTCAGATCCACCACCTGACCAGGCAGATTTTGTGCCTGCTGTGACTTCCCAGGCTGTTTTTGACTAAAAAAGAGCCGGGTCTAAGCCAGCTGGTTTAAAAGCAGCAGGGGATGTTGGCAGGAGTGGTGGCCACAACAGGGAGTGCACTGCAGGTGCATCCCGAGGCTCCAGTGCAATGATCCACCCACACCAGCTGAGCCTGTTGCATGAGGAGCACTTCAAAGTTTGTCCTGGAATACTGGAGGCAAAAAATAAAAAGTCTCTAATGGCTATTTAGAAAAACAAAACAAAACAAAAAACAAACAAAAAAACCCAACAAAACAACAACATCAACAATCCTGGCTAATTCCTGATAACCAGAGCTGTGCTTTTCATTTCTCCAGAAAGGAAGTTCTTCTACCCAGGAGGATTGATTTCAGACAGAAGTTATGGAATGAAATGAACAATCACAAATAGAGAGAGGGTAAATAAGGGTATGGGTAAAAAGGAGTGAGGGTAAGTAAATAGACTTAATAAGTTGGTGTGTCCTTTCACATAAATCATGGAATGGTTTGGGTTGGAAATTACCCTAAAGTTCATCCAGTTCCACCCCAGGGACACCTCTCCCTGGACCAGATTGCTCCAAGCCCCATCCAACCCAGCCCTTTCTGATTCTCATCCCTCCATCCACTTCTACAACTTATAATTATTATTTTACCTTTCTATGAGACAGTTTTCAAATATCTTTTAGAGAATTGCAAAATAGCCCTGGTTTGAATGGACCTTAAAAGCCCATCTGGTCTTCCTCATTTTGTGGGGAATGGAACCCACTGAGATTATTTACCCCCATTATTTCTGTCCAATCACCTCTGGAAAATCTTCAGCAATGGGGACAGGGGATGTCTTTGGGGATGTTTTTCCAGTGACTGACTATTCTTACTGTAAAATTATTCTTTTTTTTTTCTTTTTAAAATTATTTTTAGGCCAAAATGATGTTGAGATTTTTTCAATTCAGCTCCTGTTTTCAGCAACCAATGCAACAACGAGGTGCTCAAGATGTACTGCAGCAGGAACATGGATATTTATCTGTTTGGCTGAGAGGGTTATTAGTTCTAAACCTCTGTTTTTATTAGGAATGTAGGCATTAAGTCAGGTAAGACAGTTTAAAACAACAAAATCGTGATGAGGCAAATATCATTAAGCATCTCCCAAGCAGGTGGATTTATGCTCCTGAAGGATTGTTAGGGTTTCACATGAAAGCTGGAATACCAAAATCCAGCCAGATCTTGGCTATTTCAGCCTAGAGAAAAACACAAATGCATTTTCAAAGAGTGCCCAGAACCATTCCAGTTGTCATGGGAAGTGTTGTGGGTTTCAGTTCATAAATGCTGTTGTTTGATGTACTTCAATTTGCTTTATTTTATTAGTATTTTTTAAATGTAATGGATTATTAGAAATATTCCCCCTTTTTTCCTTTTCTTGGTGGTTCCTACTCCCTGAGTGCATTTTGTGCAATATTGCTCAAGGGTTTTTTTGAACTTGCCTGGTTTGTAGGCAGGGTTGGGTCTATAGGCAAAGGTGTCCACAGGAAACATCCCTGATCCAAAATATTTCCAGGATTATGGATGGCACAGGGTTGGAGACACTTTTTTTTTTTTGTCTTGCAGGGAAAATTTTGGCCTTCCAGAGGTAAATTAGCTGAGGAACACCTGATCCAAGGCAACCATTCAAATGAGAATGTGCTCTGATTTTTTAATAAATTTACTCATACGCAATTTTATTTTCTGTCTCTTAATTCTTTCCCACATTGTAGCTCTGACCTTGTAATATAAAATATAATGGATTTTGACTTCTTGTGGCACTGACTTCAGCATCAGTGACCAGAAACCTTCTCCTGAGCTCCCAAACCAAATTCCCTGTGGGAGGAGAGGCTTTTGATAGACCAATACTTTATTTATAGGCCTTGCAACAGCTCCTGAAGAATCTTTGATTCAAGCAGCACCTTTTATCTGCTCTGTTACTTCTGCTGAAGAGAATGTTTATTTTCTAGGTTTTTTCCTGGGTCTTTTAAAAAGGATTTTATGTTTTTGCTTGCTACCAACGTCAACAGGGTATTCTGATTTCTTTGGGAAACCTGGAATCCTTGTGATGGGAGAACAGAGGATTCTCCTGGCCCTTCCACCAGGATAAGAATCTCTCAGCAGGAGAACCAAGGAGAAGGCACAGAGAGCAGAGGTTGAGGTGTTAAATTCAGAATGGTGGTGGGAGATGTGGCTCCCTCCTGTGCAAAACAAACTGGGAGAGGGAAGAGGAGATGATTCACGTTGTGAGCTCCAGCTGAGGGCAAACCCCATCCTGAACCACGCGGAATCCCTGCTGCTGTCCTTGGGAAAGAGGGTGGGCACATGGTGGAGCTCCCTTGGTGCAGGAGGGAAGGCACAGATGGAAAGCCACAGGAGAAGGTTGTTTTCCCTCAGGGAGCTCAGTTGGAAGAGCATTGGAGCCATCCTGCCCAGCCACCCTGAGAAATGAGGAATGAGAAATGCCACCCTGGGAGCAGAACGAGGCGTGCTGGGAAGGGAGGAAGGCATCTGTGTGCCTTGTTTGGCTCCGTGAAGGAGCATGGGGGGGGAAAGCACTGAAATTCCTCTGAATCCTTCAGGAAGAGATGGAGTTCCCAGGGGGATCCCACACTTAGAGGCATCAGCTCCCAGAGCAGCAGGCTCTGCTTCTGCAGTGTCTGCACTGCTGGGAATGCTGACAGCCCTAAAGTCTGACATGGATCTTCCAGGGCAGTTCAGAAGTGAAGCTGCAGAGATGTGGGGCTGGAAAAATTTGTGGTTCCTGAACAAGTTTGAGAGAAGCAGGACCTGAAGGACTGGGAGGGATATCAAAGAATCAGAGCTTGTTTGAGTTGCAAGGGACCTGAAAGATCATCCCTGCCATGGCAGGGACACCTCCCACTGTCCCAGGCTGCTCCAAGGCCCAATGTCCAACCTGGCCTTGAGCACTGCCAGGGATCCAGGGGCAGCCACAGCAAAGCTGGGAATTCCAGCCCAGACCCTCCCCACCCTCCCAGGGAACAATTCCTGCCCAAAATCCCATCTAAAGCTGTCATTTTTCAGTTTGCAGCCACTGCCTGTGTGCTGTCCCTGCAGCCCTTGGGAATTGTCTCTGTCCATGTTTCCTGCAGCTCCTTCAGGCCCTGCAAGGCCACCCTGAGCTCAGCCCAAAGCTTCTCCTCTCCAGGCTGAACAATCCCAGCTGTGCCAACCTTTCCTCCCAGCAGAGCTGCTCCATCCTCTGCTCATCCTGCTGCCTCCTCTGGGCTCTCTGCAGCAGCTCCAGCTCCTCCCTGGGCTGGGCCCCAGGGCTGGGGCAGCTCTGCAGGTGGGGTCTCACCTGAGGGGGCTCAGGGACACAATCCCAATCCCAATCCCAATCCCTTTCCTGCTGCCCAGGCTGTGGGATCAGCCCAGGGCATGGGGGGGGTCTGGGGCAGGTCCAGCTCTCCCTAAGCAGCACCCCCAGTCCTTCTCCGTCCCATATGGGAGGAATAGGATGGGATGTGCTCTCAGAGGAAGCTTGCAAGGCGTTGTTCTTCACTGTTCCTGGCTCTGTCCCCTGCTTTTGCATTTGCATAAGCACCAAGTCAGAAGAGAAGTTGCAAATCTCCCAGACAGCAGTGATTTGAAGTGCTGCCTGCACAACTTTGCTGAAATGTGCACGGAAGGAGTTTCAGCTAATACATTATGAATTTTGGTAATGCTGCTTCTCTGGCAAACTCAGATACAGATCACGAACATGAATATTTAGAAAACATTCACATTGTGAGGGCTCAGGCTCTGCTCCTAGGGAACAGGGACAGGAGGAGAGGGAACAGCCTCAAATTGCAGCAGGGAAGGTTTAGATTGGATATTTGGAGAAATTCCTTCCTGGAAAGGGTGCTCAGGCCTTGGCAGGGGCTGCCCAGGGAGCTTTGCAGTGCCCAGCCCTGCAGGTGTCACCTGGAGGTGGCACTCAGAGCTCTGGGCTGGGGACAAGGTGGGGTTTGGTCCCCAGCTGGGACTCCATGGGCTGGGAGGGCTTTTCCAACCTCAGGGATTTGGGATTCTGTGAAAATTCGTTGTGTGTGTGTCTGACCCTGCCTATGCCCACACCCCTGTGCCACATGGATGAGATTCTATTTCTTTGTAAGCACTGCAGGATTTGGGTTTTGTAATCACAGAGGATTCTGTCTTGATGCACATCAGAGATAAAAATATTTGTATCAATTTTTCCTTTTATCCCTTCGGTTCCTGTGTAGTGACTCCCTGTTCCTAATGCATTTAGGGAATGGAAATGGATGATTTCATCAGCTATTTATAGAAAAAACCTTTAAATTAATATCTAAGGGGTTTTTTCATGGACGATATCATTTATGTTATTAAATTGGAATAAATAATTGCACGCTGTACAGAGCAACAATTCCTTCCTGCCCTGTTTTTTACAGTCTTCATAATATTCATATCTTTTAAAAAAATTGAGTGATAACTTTCCTGCAGTGCCTTCCATCAAGACCAGTTAGAACATAAATTAAAATGACAGTTCGTTAGGGTGTTGCCAATGCAGCTGCAAAGCTTTCTATCATTTTCTGAACTGTTATTGCTTATATAATATAAAGCTACCAGCAAATAATAATCTTCGTGTCACACGTTGCTGCTCTTGGGATGGATTTATTGAGGTGAATATAAAATAATGTAAAGTAATGATTACAGGAGGGAAAAACAAGGAGTTACCCCATCAGTCTTCTACTCCAGTAAAGATGGAATGACGGCCACAGTAAAATAAAGCTGTGACAACTTTGTCACTTTATTCTCAAGATGGTGCTAAAGGACTGTGATCCATTTAAATTTTGGGGATAAACTATGAAAAAAATGTGTATTTTGCTTTGTATGAATTGTTGTAAAAATAAAAAATTGATTAATTTTTGTTTTAAAACGTGTGTGTGTGCTTGGAGTGACACCAGTTGGCTTTGTTAAACAAATTCCTCACACTGAAATACAGCTGAGTCCATCAGGTGACCAAATTTCACCACCAATTTAAGGTGAAACTCTTGATGCATTAAAAATCCTGCTCCACTAATTCAAACACGAGCAAAAACCACAGGAACAGCCTGGATTTTCAGGTGGAAATGTTGGAATATTTGAATAATTGCTGGATTTCCGCACAAACTCCACGATAATGAGCAGCACTGAGACCTTGCAGCTCCGAAGGTTCTGGTGCAGCACCCTCAGGAGAACCCACGGAGAGGGCAGGGTTTCTGGAAGCTGCTTTAGCTTGGATTTGAGGAAATTTATGGCTGTTTTTCCCAGTAAAATAAAAAAAATATAATAATAAAACTGGCCTGCTGCTGTTGGGTTTCTTTGATAAATCCCATCCTAGCTCTGCCACCACCTGCTGCCACCCAGGGCTCTGAGGGGTGGCCCTCACCTCGCTGTGAGGAGGGGGTGATGAATTTCCAGCCCTGGAGGTGGGAGAGATGAAAAATCCAAGTGCTGCCCTGCTCTACCTGTGAGAAGACATTGCCAGGGAATCTCCTGGATGGATTTTCAGAGGCAAACACAGCTCCAGCTCGCCCGCCTTTGATCTTCCATCTCCAACAGGCATTTTAACAACACTTGTTGATTTATTTGATTTATTTCATGAAGGCTGTTTTTTCTTTATTACTTTAGGACTAATGGGCAGGAGCAGCTCAGAAATTCTGCCCGAAATGAAAGGAGGGGAGCTGATTTTCTGCCACCACAGAAGGTGCTGAGGGCTCCTCTCCATCCCTGCAGTGGTGCCTGAGGGAGAACAATGATCCTTCCTTCTTCCTTCCTCTCTGGTTGCCACTTTCTGGCTGTGTTTTATGGTCCCCAAAAAGGCAGAGCTCTCCCAAATCCATCAGCACTGGGTGCCTTGCTCCTTGCTAAAGAGGAGGAGGAGTCTGCTAAGGAATAAATAAGGAATAGAGAAGGAATAGATGAGGTGGGGATGTCTGGCCATGAGTGCTCTGTGCCTTCTTCTGCCTGAAACCAAGCCAAGAAGGAAGGGGATTCCTCAGAGCTCTGGAATGAGAGTTTGTAAAACTCTGGGAGTTGTTTATTAGCAAAGGCTCTTCATTAATGAAAGCCAGGCTTTGCCTTCCATGGGCTGGCAGCAGAATCAGATCTTGGGTTCAGCAACATCTCTGGATGGTTTGGGTTGGAAGGGACCTTAAAGATCTTCCAGTTCCACCCCTGCCATGGCAGGGACACCTCCCACTGTCCCAGGCTGCTCCAACCCCAATGTCCAACCTGGCCTTGGGCACTGCCAGGGATCCAGGGGCAGCCACAGCAAATCTGGGAATTCCATCCCAGCCCCTCCCCACCCTCCCAGGGAAGGAATTTTATGTCACTGATAAACTCTAACAAATCTTCACCCTGAATCCAGCCCATCAACACCGCCTCCAATCTAATCAAAGGTTGTGCAAGATACACAAATATTTATGCACCCCTGTGTTTCTGAGTGTAGATCCATTTGAGACACTGGAAGAAAACTTTGTGCTCACGGAAATTGCTTCCTTTTAAATGAAAAAAATAGAACTAAGTCTTTAATTCCTCGTACATCAAATATTACCTCTCGTTCCGCAGGAAGAGAACGGAGGAGGATATTAAAGCTGGAAATTACTGAGCTGTTTGTAGAAGTAGTTAGTGAACGTGGGCAATAATCTGTTGTTTAAAAAGCAAACTCCCCAAGGATGTGGAGTCCGATGTGTGCAGGCATGGGGTGTGTCTCTAATAGATTAATATTTCACGGGCCAAGAGCAATTTGCATGACAGGCTGTAAATTAGAATGGCTCCCCAACCAGCCAGTACAAATGGATTCTGAGCTGTGGGAATCAATACCAGGCACTTCTCCAGCAGCTTCCCCTCTGCTGGGGGCACCCAGCAGCTCCAACACCACATCTGTCCTGCTGCTGCCACCTTGGGAATGCCTGACACCCACACCCCACCCACATCTCTGTTCTAGTCAATCCTTTGACATTTTCTGTTGAAAATCCAGTTGGAAACCTGTAGCCCCATGTGGAAAATTTATCTTCTCACAGTCTATCCTAAGAAAATCCAATTTTTTGGCTGTGCAGCTGGCATTTGTTTGAGCACAATGGCTTCACAGCCGTGATCAGTGATGTGTTACACGCTGTGGGTGAGGATTTCCAAAGGGACACAAATTCTGTGTTTTCCTGTGTCCCACCTCAAAGCATTCACTGGAGCTGCTCCTCTGAAAGTGCTCCTGCTCAGGTTGCTGAAAGTGTTTTTAATTTGTTTGTTGTAGTCAAGGAGCCCATGAATCCCTCCTGTGCTTTTGAAAATCTGTGAAGAGTTTATTGTGCTTTTCTCCTGCTGATCCTCAGCTCCTGTGCTCCTTCTCCTTGGATCTCATTTTTAAGCACATTTTATTTTCTTCTTTTTTATTGGTTTGTTTTCCAAACTCGTGTTCATTCCCAATGTTCCTACATCCTTTTTCTATGATAGGATGAATATTTTATCATTTATTTTGTGTGAGTTATTGTTCTAGAAACAGCTCTCCTCTCAAAAAACCCCGACCCAAACCAAAACAACACAAAACCATACAAAAATCCCAAAAGGATTTTTTGGTTGCCTTAATCCCTGGATGGGGAACCCACAAATTCCCTCTACTTTTGGCCCCTGCTCATTATCCCTCACCCCTCAGCCTGATGGTTTTGACCTGTGAGTGATTTGAGGACATATTTCTAGCGCCTGCACTTCCCAAAAAATGTGGATTTTATGAGGTCATCCATATGGAAATAGGACATTAAGATCCCCACTTTTCTCTTCCCTCCTCACAACTTTTCTCTGTGTTGAACTGTAATTAATTCTCTGATTTTTAATTTAATTTCTTTCAGGTCTGTCTGACAGGTGTTAATAAGCCTGATAAAGGATTTTTTACTCTGCTCTCTCTTCCCAGCCCCTCTGTTGCCCTCATTCCCAGCTCTGGCTGATGGTGTGAAAGAGGACTCTGATATTTCTGTCTCCACAGCACTTCAGCATCATCTCCAATTCCACTGCTCTCCCTCACTCCTTCCCTGCTTGGATGGGAGTTCTTGTAATGATCTCGTATTTCTCTTCCCTCTGATCACATCCCTGGAACTGCTGTGACACAAACTCGGTGTGACACACAGAGAGTGGAGCACACTCTGCAAAGCTGCTGCCAAAATATCCCTTTCCTGCCTCTCTCAGCCCCTCCACTCTCCCCTGTTCCCACTTTTTTCTGCCTCTCTGCCTGTATTTTTTTTTTGTAATGTTTCTTCTTCCTTTCAGAAAGCAAAAGGAATCAGATCCTGATTTTAGACCTCTCCTCTGCCTCTTCTCCTTGCACCTTTTAGTGTCTTCCCTCAGGAAAAGTCCCATCCTCAGGGAAATGCGTATTTTTGCTTTGTATGAATTGTTGTAACAGAAAAAAATTGATCAATTTTTTATTTTATTAATCTCCAAGTCTGAATTACACATTCCTGGTGCTCTTCCTTGGGAGTGGGAACTCTCTGCTGCAAGAGCCGCATTCCTGGCTTGCCACTACAGTGTGAATCTGAGATCCTAAAATATTTAAAACTCTAATGGATGACTGGCAGGGAAAGGAGAGGAAAGGGTGGCTGGGAAGTGAATTATCCCCAGGGACAGTCACATCTGCCTGGTCAGGCTCCAGGCAAACTCTGTGGATTTATCAGTGCATTTCTGTGCATAAAAAGACTGAAAAAGAGGAAGAAACAAAGCATATTTTTTTTTTAACTCTGCAGCAATCCATAGCTCTTGGCTGAGATGGGCTAATATTAAAAAGAAAGCACATTGTCACACTCTTCCCACACCTCCGAGCAACAGACTGAACTCTGCAGAAGAGACAGTACTCCCTAACATCTGACTGAAGCACATTGGCTTTCCCTGTGCCAAAACAAGGATGGAAATGGTATCAACACCTTGCTTTAAAAATGCTGAGAGCAAAGATCAGAAAAAAAACCCAACAAAACCCCAAAAAAACAACAAAAATAAAAACAAACCCAAAAAACCCCACAAAAACCAGAGCAAAAGAAGGCGGCTTGGAGCTCAAATTGTGATTTACACTGACAATTTCAGTGGTAAGCAATGGAATTGCTTTTATATTTTATTTTTTATTCATTTTAGAGGTTTTTACCTCTTAGCTGTCCCTGAAGCTATAAATTACCTGGAGCTCAGCAAAGCACCAGCAGCTCTGGCTCCCTCCTGGGCACCACTGCCCGTTCCAAGATCTGCTGTGAAAGTGCGATAAGAACTGCCCTTCCTTCCTTCCTTCCTTCCTTCCTTCCTTCCTTCCTTCCTTCCTTCCTTCCTTCCTTCCTTCCTTCCTTCCTTCCTTCCTTCCTTCCTTCC
>JAHLSL010000075.1:1698640-1724242 GCA_025920805.1 Petroica traversi
TCAGAGCTCTGGGCTGGGGACAAGGTGGGGTTTGGTCCCCAGCTGGGGCTCCATGGGCTGGGAGGGCTTTTCCAACCACAGGATTTTGGGATTCTGTGATTCCCTGAGCCTTCTCAGCTCCCTGTGACACAGCAGCAGAACAGGCCAGGGTGCTGCAGGCTGCCTGGGGGACACGTGAGGACAGAGCTGCAGGGAACAGACACCTTTGGCAATAAAGTGTAAACTCGCCTTCTCCACCCTTGGAAAGCTCCCAGGCTCTCCGTGGAGTTATCAATACCGAGTGCAAGGGCTGGCAGTGAGTTTCACCCAGCAGAGAGCCACCTCACCCCCCCAAAATCCATATGCACCGTGGTATTTGAGGCACAACCCGTGAAAGCAGGGAGGGATCCATCTGGCCCAGCTTTTATGGGCACTGCATTTTTGCTGTCACTTTTAAAAAAGTTACGTTAACACCCACCTCCAGGCGAAGTCCTTGCCTGTGCAGCTCTGTGCTAAAAACATTCCCTTTCCCAGCTGGAGAACCTGCTCCTGCCTTCCCAACCTCTCCAGCTATTCCTTCACGTTGCTGGTGCAGAACAAGATGCTGAAAATGTCTGTGTAATGTCTGTGTGTCTTTGGGGAGGGTGAGGAGAGGCAACTGCTGAGGCTGAAGTGCTTGAAAAGGAATTTTTGTGACACTGCCTGAATGTGGAATCACAGAATCACAGAATGGTTTGGGTTGGAAGGGACCTTGAAAATCATCTCATTCCCACCCCCTGCATGGGCAGGGACAGCTCCCACTGTCCCAGGCTGCTCCAGCCTGGCCTTGGGCACTGCCAGGGATGTGGCAGCCACAACTTTTTTGTGCCAGGGCCCCACCACCCTCACAGGGAAGAATTCAAAATGAATTCTCACTACTTGAAATTTAAATCTGAAGTACAACTTAAATAAAAAGACATCTTTTGATAATCGTTTATAATTGACCTAACGGACATAATTATTCATGTGTGACATAAAATACAATTACAAATCTCAGGTTCAGCTGCCACCCTTTCACTCTGATTCCACATTGCCTGCTTTCCATAAATAATCCACTGCTCTTTTCCTGCTGACTAAGGACACTGCTTCTTAGGAAAGGCCTTTCATGCTGCTCCTTATCTGATAACACCAGGGAGGAATCCTGGATAAAAAGAGATAACTTTTCTACTGTTTAAAGCCTCCAGATTTCACAGGTAATTCTACTGCAGTAAATTCCACTATGTACAGTTGTTATACTTGAAAAAAAAACCCAGCACTGTGAGGGTGGAATTGCAATCTGAGCTGTGCTAATTATTTCTTATTAAGATGAGTGAGCAGGGGAGGCTCAGGGACAGAAAACAGCTGGAAGTGCTGCCCCTGACCCACAAGAAATTATCTGTGTGAGGTTTTATGGACTCCATAAAACTTCCCAGCTCTGTGAGGGACGTGGTGCTTTCCTCACCAATGTACAGAGCCAGGCAGCAGTTGTTGGATGAGATAAGGAGCCACAGAAGCTGAGCTCTGATAACTGGCAGAGCTAATCAGGTCAGACTTTAACATCTTAGCAGAAAATGAAGAATTTTAATTGGAGGCACACGCTGGGGCCTGGCATCATCTACATTTCCATTATAATGCACCTTCCATCAACATCCTACAACAACAAAACAATGTCTTTTCAAAAGCAGAAAATAAACATCTTAATTATCAACTGGACTTATTAGATTTGCCTTAATTTGGTTAAATTTCAGAAGATTCAGAGATTTTGCAGCATTTGTCCCTCAGAGGTGAATTCTTGCTTTCTCAATGAGGGGGTAGGAGGATGATCTGTTTAGGACAGGGTGGCAGCACTTCCTTCCCCCAAATCCACAGGAATTGCTCCAAGAAGTGAGGAATCAATCAGAGCAGAGGAACTGTGAGTGTTGCAGGGAGCTGGAGGAACCCTGGCACATTTGGAATTATTAAGGTTATATTCCCTCTGTTTTCTCTCAGTGTAATTCATGAGTGCCTGTCTCCTCCATGCTCACTGCGATGGACTCACTCACATTATCAAACAGGAATTTTGGAATTCTATCACAATATTGTGACCAGAATCTGTGCTACAGCTGAAATTCTCTCCCTAGCACCTGTTTGATCACTTCAGTGCTGTTCTGTCACCTTTTCCCATGGGTGATTCACACCCCTGATCCTCTCCTGCCACTGAGGTGACTCCTGCAAACCCATTCACAGCCAAGCCACGAAATTTGCTGCCCCTTTGGATTCACACACACAGCACGTGGTCCCAAATGCCTTGTCCTTTAATTTGCATTTTAATTTTACTACACTTCTTTTCCTTGCTAGTCCTCGGCAGTGACTTTGATGGACTCCTTTTTGCTCTCCTTATTGACTCCTTCACACCAAAAAAAATATAAAAGACAACAAATTGGGAAAAAATTGCAGCAAACCCCTTTTCTCCAGACAGCAAAGTAACTTTTTGGGTGCATTCTGTGTTTTTTACTCGAGTGGGGGACTCCAGAGTGCTTGCAATGATGTTTGTGCTGCCAGAACCAGTGGAGAACACGAGTGATTCACAGTGAAAACTGGGGAGGGACATTTGCCTTTTGCACTCAAAGTCCTCCACAGACTCCCGACTACATAAACTTTAACAGAGAAAAATAGTTAATAACATTTGCTTATATATTTGCAATGTTGAAGCAGAGGAACTGAAAATATAATGGAACTGGGAAGTTGTCATCATTTTCAGAACTGTCAAAAATGGTGGGTATTTAAATATTTCATCTGGGCTCGTTATGAGCTGACATTTCTCTGGACTTTCTAATAACTGAGTGTGCTGTGGCTTGAAAAAGTTTGGATGCAGACAGCCTGGAGAGGAAACTCTGGAGGGTGCCCTGGTTTTGCTGGGAGAGGGTTATTTATTTTTCCTATTAGATGGTTTGGGTTTGGTATGAAAAACACACAGAAGTTTAGTGCTGTGAGCAGTGCTGACCCCAAATCCAGCACTTTTCCTGCTCTGAAATGAGGAGATCCACACAAAGCTGGGAGGAAACAAAGCTGGACTGGCCAAAGAGATGTTCCCCACCTGAGGACACCATTCCCAGTATAAAACTGGGAAAGCTGACTGGGAATGGCTGCTCAGGAGCAGGCTGGGAATGGGTCAGTTGGTGGTGAAAACTGAAAATTGTATTGTGCATCACTTGTGTCTCCTGGCTTCTGTCACATTCTGTTATTTTCATTGCTATTATTAATATTCAGTGGATGATGATGATGATGATGATGATTATTATTATACTGTCCTTATCTCAGCCCACAAAGTTTCCTTATTTTTATTACTATTATTATCAGTGGAGGATTAGTATTATTAGTATTATCAGTATCAGTATCAGTATTAGTATCAGTATCAGTATCAGTATCAGTATTAGTATTAGTATTAGTATTAGTATTAGTATTATTTTACTGTCCTTATCTCAGCCCACAAAGTTCCCTTGTTCTTGCCAATCCTGCTGCCCACTGGTGGGGTGAGAGGGAGTGATAAAGCAGCCCTGTGGTTTTTATTTGTTAAACCAAGCCAGGAGGGGGAAAGGAGGTTGGTACAAAAGGCACCTGGAAATGGATTAATAGGTTAAATAATTTGGAAGGAGTGACAACGTGATCTTCTTTTAAGCTGCTGATTTAGACCAAGATTAAGCTGGTGTGTCCTGAAAGTCTCTGTCTATATGGAATTATCTGAAAATTTAATTTCAGTTCTGTGATTAATCACGGTTTCATTGGTGCTGTAGAAACAGCTGATGCAGTGGAGGGAGGTGTGTGGAATGAGAAAGAAAAAGGAGAATTTACAAGAAGGATGGGGAGGGACTTTTACAAGGGCTGCAGGGACAGCAAACAGGCAATGGCTGCAAACTGAAAAAATACAAGTTTAGATGGGATTTTGGGCAGGAATTTTTCCCTGGGAGGGTGGGCAGGGGCTGGGCTGGAATTGCCAGATTTGCTGTGGCTGCCCCTGGATCCCTGGCAGTGCCCAAGGCCAGGTTGGACATTGGGGCTGGAGCAGCCTGGGACAGTGGGAGGTGTCCCTGCCATGGCAGGGGTGGCACTGGGTGAGCTTTAATGTCCCTTCCAACCCAAACCATTCTGTGATTCTTTGCTTGATTCATTATTTCTGGAGTTCTTATGACAAGACTGGGACATCATGTGGAAAAATCTGCTTTTTCCAAAGGCAAGCTCCTCACCTGGCATTATTTGGTGGGGTCTGCAGGTGTGAGAGGACATCACCAGTCCCCAGCTGCTGGAAACAACAGAAGAATTTCTCTGGGAGTCGTGTTCTTCCCTGGATTTTCAGGCTCTGCCTCTCCAAAGTGGAATTTAGCTAAAGGCTGAACAAATCTGGGAATAAATCAGTGTCTGCTGCTGATGCAGGGCTTTGCCTGCAGAGGTTCATAGGAAACAAGGCACTTGTGCCATCAAATGTTTTTGGGACATTGGTCCTCCCTGCCAGCAGCTAAAACTCTTTCTATAGACCCTCACCCAACACGGAAGGGAGAAGGAGTTCAAATATTGTTTAAATATCATTTGAATCACCTGCTTTTAATGGGAGTCTTCTAAAATGTGTCACTGTGGATGCAATGGCAGCTCTCACTTCCTTCTGTGTCTCTGCGGGCCACACTCTTGTTTTTTCAACTAATTCATCACCTCTTTTGTTGAGTAAATAATTTTTTTTACCTTTAAACTCATTAAAATTAAAATTTCAGGCTCAGGGAAGCTCTGAGCAACCTGGTTTAGTGGAAGGTTCCCTGCCCATGGAAAGGTTTTGGAACTAAATGATCTTTAAGGTCTCTGCCAACCCAAACAATTCTCTGATTCTTTGGTTTGGTGTTGAATCATCTATTGGAAGAGTCTCCAGCTTCTGGGGGTTTGAAATAAATGTAGTTACTCATTTTAATTTGGGATTAAATTTAGATGCAAGTCACGTGAAATCATGCAGTAATCTAAAAATACCTCGTGCAGAGTCCTGTATATGATTGCCAAAGAGATATAAACAGCATAAACAGATATATGATAATTCTAGTGGAGTTTTTAGTGTGGGTTTTCTATATTTATGAGGAGAATATTCAGTTTTGGCGTCTATGTTTAGTTATTCTCTATCCTACACGTGTCCAGTGAAATCTGATAAGGAGCTGCAGCACATCCTCCCATCAGGACCATTTTGCTCTGAGTTCATTCCATAAATTCTGCCTGGAAACCTTTGGAGTAACACGAGCAAATATTTCACACACGATTCACGAGGCTACATCCAAATGTATTCCCACAAACTGCTTTTTAAGGAGCTTTAAAATCCCTGCTCCTCCCGAACATTGAGGGTTGTCTCTGCTGGCAAGATCCAGAGTATGGAACAAAGGCTAAAAGCCCTAAAATATTTAATTCTCCCTGGATCTTGCCCTGTCCCTTTAGCAATACATCCCTTTCTTTCCAGGAGGATGCACCAAACAAAACTTCCAGTGGAATTTTCCATGCAACCACGTTTCCCATGGATAACACATCCACCCAGGCTGCAGGAAAAAAAAATCTTAGGTGGGGATTATGGAACTCATTTCACCTTCTGTTTTTCTTTCCTAGATGATTCCTGTTGCTTCCAGAGATCGTTTTATCCCATTGCAAACAGGATTGGAGGCAGGAAATAGTTATTTCCTCTTTGCAGAGGGAGCAGTCCAGCCCAGCTCACCCTGCACTCCTGAGTTTCTGACTGCTGGCAGCACTGAAATGGCTGATTTTTATGAAGATATCTGGAAATCCTGGCAGTTTTGGACTGTTGTTCTATACTGAAGCACTGTTCCTTGGAGCTTTTCCCTTTCTCCTTTGAATCATGGCTCTCTTCTCGAGTTGTACATCTCCAATTTTCCTGCAGGAACTCCCACCCAGAGGAATTACATCCTACAGCCCTGTTTAGTGTTTTATTGTGTGATCCCACGACTCAGAGTGAGAAGCTGCAGCTTGTTTATATTTCCACTATTTTTTTTCCTTGTTTTTATAACAATAAACTAAAACACAGGAAAAGTGACATATGATGCCTAACCAGGAGTGTGTTATTTCTACTTCTTTATGTTCTATCAGCGACATTCTTAATATTGTGCACTTGACCAACGGGTAGATAATTTTCATGTTTGTTAGGGGCTTTTATTTTAATTTTTTTCCACAGAAGGCATCACATTTAGCTTCCAGCAAAAGAACTGTGATCTCTAAGGTATCATTTTTATCCTTCCACCTATCAATGCTGGATTTAATACAGCTCATTATTCAAATGATTTTTTGCTAATGCTTGCTGTTTTCACTTTGAAATCGAGAGTCTGATGCCAGAATTATCCAGCATTTTATGTAAAGTTCTGTATTAAGTTGTACATCCAGGTAAAAAGCATCACGCTGAAGTCCTTCTCCTGCTTTAGTCATGAAGCTTGAATCCAAAAACAACCTGAGAAGTTAAACTTGAAAAAGAACTCTGAAAGTGTCCTTTCTGCAGCGAAAGCTAAAGGAGTATAAAAGATTTTACATCTATTTTCAAAAATTAATTTTCCAAACCTGAAGGTGGCCAACTAACCCTAATGGCCAATTAACTCTAACCCTAACCTTAAACCTAACTCTAACCCTAACCCTAACTCTAATCTAACCCTAACCCTAACCCTAACCTCAACCCTAACTCTAACCCTAAGCCTAAGCCTAAGCCTAAGCCTAACCCTAACCCTAACCCTAACCATAACCCTAAGCCTACCCCTAAGCCTAACCCAAAATCTAACTAAAACTCTAACTCTAATCCTAACATTAACCCTAACTCTAACCCTAACCCTCACCCTAACTCTAACTATAACCCTAACTCTAATCCTCACCCTCACCCTAACTCTAACTCTAATCCTAACCCTAACCGTAACTCCAACCCTAACTCTAACCCTAACCATAACCCAAACCCTAATTCTAACCCTAACTTTAACCCTAAGCCTAACTCTAACCCTAACCATAGCCCTAACCCTAATTCTAACCCTAACCCTTACTCAGGGAAAACACACCCCAGACTCTGCAGGGATTGGGGAGCACCACGTTTGAGGAGAAGCTGCCCAAAGCCCCCATGCCAAAGGAAGGAGTTTTGGGCTCGGAGGTGGCTCCGTGGGTTGTGTGAGCGAGGGAAGCAGCTCTGCTGCTCCCAGGGTGCCAGCATTGTCCCAGTGCTGCCAGGGGACAGTGCCAGGGACAGAAAGGAGCAGAGAGGAACATCTAATTTTTGTGATTGCAGCCCAAAAATGAGAGGGGAGTGTCCTGCAGCTTCAGGGCCCTCAGCTGGAAAGCCCTGCGAGGTTTGGGGTGATGGAAATGAAATAGTTTTGTGCTTCTCCCGCCCATCAGCTCCTCAGACAGTGGCACTGTGGGATTCTCATTTAAGAACTGTCCTCCCCCTCTCTGCCCCAGAGACAACTCAGGCAGGTGAAAGGCCCAAAGTCATCTCTGGTGCCAAAAGGCCTCAGCCCCAGCTCAGGATCAACATCTCAGTCTGGAGAGATGTGGGAAGAGATATCAGAAATATTCCTGTCTGAGAGACACTGTTTTACAAACCATAACTCAGTTATCACTGAGGCCTTCTACACACGCACCCTGAAAGTGTTCAGGGCTTCTCCTCACAATTTGGACTCAGTTTCTGTGGTTACTTCCCTGGGAATTGAGGGAAAAGATCTCCATGTGTGCCCCACCAACAATGGGTTGGTAAAATACATTTAATCCTAAATGACATTATTTCTTTGCTAGCTGAAAAATTAATTGGTACCTTTAACCCTTTAATACCTACTAGTAGTTTTTTCTTTTTGCCTTCATTCATGTGTAGTATTCAGTTTATTTTAAGCCTTATGTCTGCTGGTTTTGTGTCTATTAAATAAATAATTCATTCTGTAATGGACTGAATCAGCCATTATTAGAGAACTTGTGAATGTTTTGTGTCTATTAAAGAAATAATTCATTCTGTAATGGACTGAATCAGCCATTATTAGAGAACCTGTGAATGAGAGTGGCTTTTGGGGTGCTGGCCACCTCAATAAAGCTACTGGGCAAAAAAGCAGAGATTTATCTAAACCCCACATCTATTCATAACCCTTCCCCAGCCCTAAGTGCTCGTGGGGTCCAGAGCCTGGGGTGACTCAATCCAAGTTCTGGAACCTCCTCTTCCTCCTCCTCCTCCTCCTCCTCCTCCAAATGTCTCATCGAGGCAGCCAAAAGCTCCATTCTCCCCCAGGATTTGCTCCTGGCTGCTGGAACCCACCAGCAGCTCGTTCAAACATCTGTCCTGCCTTCCTGAAGTGCTGAACACCTTGGAGAAACGTTTGGCTCGGGGCGACATCAAACAGCTTTGGGAATTTAAAGCAGAGGCTCTGCGTGGTGGCAGAGTCACCAGGCACCAAGGAAGGCAGGTGTTGGATCCTCGTTCCCAGGAGTGGGATGTTCTGCTTCTCCTGGGCCTGATTCACACATTCCAGGGTGGAATATGCAAGATCTGGAGCGTGTTTTGGGGATTTTTGTTCTCGAGTTGTTTCCAGTCCTTTGTTATTTCAGATGTGGGGTTTTTTTTGTTATTTATTTTTTTATTTTTGTAATTTGTTTCTTTGGGTTTTTTTGTTTATTTTGTTATTTTTGTTGTTTCCTGGGATATTTTTTTTTGTTATTTTTTGGTTTTGCAGCCAATTATTCCTATTTTACGGCAGCAGCCTGTGTTCTATTAGAGCTGAACCTGGTCATTCAGACTTTTCCTCACTTTGTTGGGATCATTTTGAAAGCTAAACTCACCCTCTAAAATACTAAATCATTCATTTATCTGACAGAATTGGGCACCCAACTGGACACATCCTCCCCTGCTGTCAGTGCACCCCTGGCAACTCCTCCTTGGCACATTTTGCCATTCATTTTGTAGCCATGAGAAGGAAATTCCTCCCAGATCAGCTTTCCCTGCTTGCTGATTAGAACGCTGTGGCAGATGGTGGAATGTCTTAATAAAATCAAAATATATGACCCTCCTCAGCTTCCTTCTTAGCCTGTGTTGATCTGCTGTGGAAAGAAATGAGGCAGGTTTGATGCAATGTGCTGCTGATAAAGCCATTTTGGCTCCTATTTCCCAGTGCCTCAAGCAGTTTTTATTTTTTAAAGAGCTTAATTTGAGTGGTCCATAATTCACCAGTTCCTCTCCATTTTTCTGTCAATGTTTAAGCCGTGCACCACGTGTGCTCTGTCCAGCCTGCTGGAATTTCCCTCATTCTCCATGAATTCTTGGGTAGATTTGATGTTGTCTCAGAACTGGCTTTTAGTGCATTCTTCAGGTTTAATCGATTTGAGAATATCAAGATTTATGTTATGTCCTACCCAGTTACAGGGATCTTCCCTCTTGGGCTGAACAGTCCCTTGCTCACCAAAGGCCTTTCCAGTGCAAAAATCCACAAAAAATTCTCTTTATTTCACTAAATACCACCTGTACCTTTCCCTTCCATTGAGAAGTGGGACAAAACTCTCCCAGCACTTCCTCTTGCTACTGATCTACTCACAGATTAATTTCTTGCTGCTACTGATGCCTCTTCTCTTTGTTTCTTGGCCTCCAGAGTTAACCCCTATTTCCTTCACAAATTATCTTTAATGTTGTGGCGGAGTCTGTGTCTGCTTTGCTCTTGTGAGGTCACTGGGAAATTCTCCACTTAGTTCATCTCTTATTTTTTTATACCTCATCTGGATTCCTCTGGATGCCCTTTTTCTGGGGGACAGTTTTCCCTAATTGCTGCAGCTTTCTAGAAAATTCCCCTAAATCCCTGCAATTGGCAGCTCCTGGAATCTGTGGGATTATTTTAATTACCCACGAGAGATTTGATGTCCTGATCCTTTTAGTTCAGTGATCTGTTTTCAATCCCCACTGTGTTGGCACCTCATTCCTCTCCTCTCGTGTCACCACCTGGCACTTTGAGTCCTTCCCTGTGCAAAATACAACTGGAAAAGCACTGGACAAACCTTCTGAGCACAACCAGGAACTTGTTATCCTGATCATGTCATGTGTTGTTGTGCTGATGCAAAAATTCAGGAAATACAAGGGGAATAATCTGATTTGTTCAATGGGTTGATTCATTCAGTGACTTCATCCCTTCCAGAACCTTTTCAGGAAGCCTGGCTTTGATTCCAGGCCCTTGCCAAAGTCCCTGGTGTTTGCACACACCTGGACACTCAGAATCATTTGGGGCAGAAAAGATGCTCAAGATCATCCAGCCCAAATTGCCAAGGTCACTTCTAACCCGTGTCCCCAAGGGCCACATCAAAGTGTCCCAAAGATGAAGATGTCCAACTTCATCCCTCCTCTTTCTCCACGCTGACACTGTAGCAAGAGCTTTGCAATCTTCTAAAAATGATAATATTGATAAAGGGAGCCTGCAAGAAAGAGGGAGGATTACTTTTTAAAAGGGACTGGAGTGACAGGACAAAGGGAATGGCTTCAAACTGAATGAGTTCAGATAAGATATTTGGAAATTTTTTTTTTGCTGTGAGGCCCTGGCACAGGGTGCCCAGCTTTGCTGTGGCTGCCCCTGGATCCCTGGCAGTGCCCAAGGCCAGGCTGGACACTGGGGCTTGGAGCAGCCTGGGACAGTGGGAGAGACAGGATGATCTTTAAGGTCCCAAACCATTCCATGATTCCACGATCTCCTCTTTCGCTCTTCGAGGTGACCTGTGCTAAAATGTTCATGCTCTTGGCTATGTACATTATGATGCCCTTAATTAAATTTAAATACAACATGTTATATTTAAAACTCCATCCTGGAGCTTGTATTTTGTACCGGGTGAGAGCAGCTGGGCCAGTGCCTTACCAAGCAGTGATCCTAAATAAATCCTCCTGCCTTGTTTTAGTGAATCCTGTGGTGAATTAAAGCTGGGACATTTTCTCGTAGAGAGTTGCTCACTTCAGCTCTGAAAGTTGCACAGCAGAGTTACTGTGAGTGAATTCCTGTGCCTGGAGAAGTCCTGGCTCCAGGCAGGAATAATTCTCCAGGCAGCAGCACCACAGTGAAGTTTTGGGTATAAATGAAGGCTTTGCACTGCATTTGTTCCACGCTCTGTGTGCCCAGAACAGAGCTGAAAGCCTTTCGTGCATGTTGAATAGTGGGATTTTAATAAATTATAACTATTGCTACTCCTTTAATGTTTTCTATTAATCTCTGTTCAGGCACATTGGGAGAAAATTCACACCTTTAGTGGAAGAAAGACTGAAATTCATCCCTGGAATGTGAGCAGCTTCCCAAAGGTGCTGCATTCCCTCAGACTCTGCTGTTTGCACATCATCCCCTCCTCTCTCCACCCCACTGCAGCTCCAGTGGGACCTGCTCTGCTCTGAGCTTTCTCCAAGGAGACACCTGGATGTGGCTGAGCTGTGCAGGGCTCTGAGCTGGGTTTTGCTCCAGCTCTTGGTTATGTAATGCTGCAGCAGCATGGAGAGACAGGCATTGCTCCACGAGGGCAGTGACAGGGGCATGGAGCTCTGAATTCCACCAGAAAGGTGGAACAACCTCAGTTTGTGACAGCTAAAAGGACAAAGTTCTTAATGGGGATTATTGAGATGAGAGGATAATCGTGGCAGGAAAAATGTCCATCTCTGTGTGTGTGTGTGCAATGAGCTGCTGCAGCCCAAGGATTGAATCCAGGGGCCTGATAAAATCATGGATAATTGTGTACTTAGCATGGGGTTCTTGTTTGGTGCAAATAGGTGACAATTTAGGAGCTGGCCCTGGAATTCTCGCATCTCTTTCCATCAGATCTTCTTTTCCTGGCCCTGTCACTGCTGTGGAGCTGAGAGATTCTGAGTGCTGCATCTCCTGGAACCGTGCTCAGCTCCAAATGTTCCTCTTTCTGTGGGAGTTGCTCGAGGCAGGAGAAAAGCTTCTCTTTCTGATGCTGCTTAAGAGTTCAAAATGCTGGAAATTAGGAGAGAGCCATTATTTGGCTTTGCACTGAATGAGTGTGCACTGAACATTCTGAGATTTGATGGATCTGAGGGAGGACAAACAGAGTCCTGATGCCACAGGTTTGTTCCCTAAAATAAACTCTCCTTGTAGTTTTTGATTTTTTTTTTCTGTAAGGACTCTGTTCTTTCATCTTGGCCCCTTGCCTGGAGAAGAGGCACAAGTTAATAAAGGTTAATTGCTTTTTTTGTTTAGAAAATGGCATTTTCTGCCTGCCTGTGGTCTGTGTTCTGAGAGGGTTTTTCAGCAGTTCTGAGCCCCTCAGCCTTATATTTTGAGGCCAAAATTTTTCATCCCAGTAGGAAACAAAATATATATCCAGTGGGGAAACAACAACCATTCCAGAGGAGGTGAGGGGTTGTGCTAAAGAATGGAATTTACTCCCTTCTAACCTGGGCAAATTAAAATTTGCCTACTCCTCAAAACAGGATAATTCACTCACTTGTTGTCAATATTCTTTATAACCCTGACTTTTGTCATTAACATTTATTGAGGAAAAAGGGAGAACACCTTGAGGAGGGATGTGGGAAGTCCATCCAAGTGTGGAGGGTAACCAAGGTGCATTTTCAGAGGCCCAGTAGGGATAAAAGTTTTGTTCAGTTTCACCTGTAAAACTGAGTGAAAAAAAGGGGTTTTTGTTTTTGTTTTTTTGTTTTGGTTTTGTTTTTTTTTTCTTTTTATACAAATATAAGGAGCAGGAGAAGAAGCAAAGGGAAAAGAAGGTGAGGCAAAGATCAGCCACTTGAGGGGGAGTAAAAAAATGAATATTTAGTTTATTTCAGCACCTGAAACAGCTCTGATAGTCTAGAGATGTTTGTGGTCATGAGGCTGAGAGAGAAACTGCAAGAACAGTTTGTACAAAAGCAGAGTGGAGCAAGGATTTATTTGTTTCAGAATTCCTTGTAATTATCCTGCTCTGTTTTTAATGGCAAAATGGCAGCTGTTTAATTCAAGTCACTGCTGTAGCTAAGTCAATCAGAAACTTGACTGTCTTAGGGAAAAAAAACCTAAAACCCCTGATTATGTGATAGTTAATGCAGTTAATTCACATTTTCAATTATTATCCCACAAGGATATGCCTGTGAGGAAAATATCACTGCGCTGAAGTTCTTCCACAAAGATTGATAGAGATGACAAAATGTAATTAAGGGTTTCAATTTATTCCCACTGAAAGGAGTCGGGAAACTCTCAGTCACTTCAAAAGCAGCCGCCACCTTTTATGTTTGCCTGGGATCAAAAATATCCACTTGGAAACATCAAGAAGCAAACAAGGAGGGCTCAGAAGGAACTCAAGCAAAATTCCTGAAGGTTTGTGCATGCCCAGACAGCTCTGTGGGCTCTGGCAGAGCAGAGCTGCTCCCACAACAAATATTTGCCAAGTGAATGATTAAACTCTTTTATTGATCTTCATTTTGTTGCAAATGCCTCGAAAGTTTCTCAATTCCAGTGCATGTGGAAAGGATGGAATTGAAATATTGAGTGAGGGCAGGAATTTCATAAATGTAACACTCCAAAAAGGAAAATTCCAAACCAAATTCCCGGGCTGGGTTGCTGTGCACTTGCTGCCTGCATGAGAAGGGAGTATAAAGCCATATAAACCTTCTAGAAAGGTGCCACAAATCTGAAAAAGACTGCCAAGAAATCATCCAGTGATGGACTCTTTGCACAGAAAATCAATTTATACCCCGAGAATCAGCCAAGTTAGCACCAAGAGGATGCTCCAAGTGGAAGGAATTAGGCAACCTAAAAATTAGAATAATGAAGATGAAAACATTGAAAGTCAAACTACATAAGAAGTTCCCCTATGACTGCAAACATTTCTTGTCCTTTTAAGAAAAAGAAGGTGGATTTAGGGAACAAGAGGCTGATGAACCTCCCTTCACCCCTTGGGAAACTATTGAATATATTCTCAAAAAAGCTGTTCCCAGAAAAATGAAATACAAGAACACGGTCAGGAACTGCCAGCTTGGATTTAGAGTGGTAGAATGTAGAATAATGCAATGTTTTGGGATGGAAGGGACCTTAAAAATCATCCAGTGCCACCCCTGCCATGAGCAGGGACACCTCCCACTGTCCCAGGTTGCTCCAAGAAAAAATCCAACCTGACCATGGACATTTCCAGGAATGGGGAGTCCACAAAGTCCCCAGGGAATAAAATCATCCAATCTGGATGAACCTGAGCCAATCTGACATATTTTACCACAAAATATCTGGACCTGGGGATGAGATGGGAGCAGCAAATTTTTCAGTATTATCCCAGAATTCTGCTGGCCAAAAAAAAGGGAAAAATGGAGTGGATGGATGGGCTGCAGGGAGGGGTGGGAAATGGGCTTGGCCTTTGAAGGGTCTGCAGATTCAAACCCTGCAAATCTCCCAGCTCCTGGTGGGATTCCTTTTGGGGCACCAGAGGAACCTCAGCTGACTCCAGGCTGGAAGGAGCAGTGGGGTCACTCAGGCAAAAAAAAGAAACCTCAGGAAGCTGAACAAGGGAAAACTCAAAGGGAAAACACCTGGGAAAGAGCAGCCCAGGCATCAAACCTACTGGGACCTGCACTGGGATATTTTGGGAAAAATTGGTTGAGGAATGGGATTATTCCCCTTCTTGGCACCTGTGAAGGACCTCCAGAGCTCCCTTCTAATCTGGTTTTTTTCCTATGATTCTGTGAATTTATATAATAATTCTTATATTTGTATTTTTCTTAGGTTTTTTCTGAGTTAATTTAATATTTATGATAGGTGTTAGAGTCATAACTGCTCATACATTGGACAAGAGTCTTTCCACATGCACCAAAATCCTGAAGTTGGGAGGAAACACAAGTTTAGGTCCTTGTACATGAAATTAAGGATTAAATCCTTGATTTTTGGCACAAAGGCAGTATATAGGTAAAGCATTTTATTTCCTAGTTAATTTTATGAACATTTCTGTCTGGGGAGAAGAACTTTTTAAGCTTTATTTTTAAAACTTTTAGTTCTAACAGTTCTAATTTTGACTTCTCTGCTGATCATTAATTCATGTTTATCCAGCTGCATCAAACTCCACTGATCCCCTCCTTTTTGCCTCCCACGTTGGTGTGTGAGACTGAGCAGAAGTGCTAAATCTAATTTATTGAGTATGGATTTGATAATTACAATTAGAACTGGAGAGTTAGGTTTGAAATTTAGGTTTTTTCTTTTTTTTTTTGTGTGTGTGTGTGGTTTTCTTTTGCTTTTTCTTTGTGGTTTGTGGTTTTTCCTGCTGATGCATCTGCACTGATGGTGGTCAATTCAATCTGAGGCCAACTCACAAAAATGCAGTTTTTAGACTCTGACTCTGCTGAAATGTGGAATATGTGCTTTGGGTCCAGCCTCACTCAACTTCAGATTTCACCAAAATGAGAAATTTGCCTGAAGCCAGAAATTGTTGTGGAAATTTAAAGTTCTTCCTCTGTGTAATTTGCAAACAGCGAGGTCGGATTTTTCCCCCTGTTCTGCTCATAAGGAGGGTGCCTGAGGCGTTGTTTTCAGGAACAAAATGAAGATTTTTCTTGCTATTTCAGCTGCCACTGTTTGCTCCCACCTTTTCCAACTGCACAGCCCAGCTCCTGGGCTGGTTTTTGCAACTTATGGGGCATCCCTGCCTACACATTTGATGGTTTGAACATCACTTGGCCTTTTGATGCCCTTTTTAGGCCACAAATTGATAGTGCACTACTTATTTCTGGAAAACTTCATTAAGGGGAAGCAGCAATAAATCTGACTTTTTTTTTCTTTTTTTCCTGCACTTCTAAAAATAACCTGCAAAACACAACAGATGGCTTAATATTTTTATTTCACCATTTCAGCTGCGCTCACCTCGGCCGCTCTTGACTGACGTTCCGTGCAGGTGCCAGCAGCCATTAATTTTAAAATAAACTGCTCTGAAATCTGCTTTTGTGTTTACTCCAAAATCCAGGCTTTGGACCCAAGGCAGGTCGATCTTAATTAAAGATGCAGCAGGCTGCAGCTCCTGTAAATGTTTGGGTTGAGGTGCAGGCACCTCTGTTGGAAATGTGCTCTTTAATCCTGCAAAACTCCCATGGGAGCACCACGTGCCAAATGTGAGAAACTCCCTCTGAAACCGTCAGAATTTGGAATTTTTGTAGAGGTTTCTAGAATGTGCTGTTGGATCAGCTCCCCTCTCTCTGCCGGCTCTGCTTTTACACCGACAAAGCACAAAAAAAGAACAAAGTTGGGGCTGGATTATACAAATATTTCTGCTGCCACTCTGGAGGAATGAAGTCACCCTGGGATGTGCTAAGGAAGCTGCGTGTCAGACCTCTCTCTCCTACATTCCCAGCCTATTTAAAATAAATTTACATTTAAGGTCTGATATGAAACCCCTTGAAGTGAACGGGAGACTTTAATGCTCTTTGACTAAAAGGAATTTAGGAGATCTCATATTTTCTGTGATTCTATTTCTGTAGCAGCTTGGTGGGATTTTACTATTCCTGAGCATTTCCTGCAAGGCTTCCTCCACTTTCTTTTGTTATTATCATTTCCCCTCATGATAATATCATAAATCTTTCCTCTCTCTGCAGCATTTCTACCTGATTTTCCTGCTTAATTCTCTTCTGATATTTGAGTTGTCTCCAAACCCACCAGTCTGGCTTCTGAAAGGAGCTGAACTGAAAACCAAAGCAACAACTGAACCACAAGTTCTGCTCTTTGCAAACATCATTATTATTATTATTATCATCATCATCTTTATCATTATCATTATTATCATTATTATTTCTTTGACTTTATATTTCTTTTGAAGTTCTGGAGGTAAATTGGCTTCATGTCTCCTTGTGTCTTCCTCCATGGAAGAGTAAAGCTCTTTCCTACAGCAAATAAGATTCCAGGCATTTGTTGTTTATACACAGAGGGTCCTATTTATTTTCTGGAGATTGATTTATAAAAAATAATTATTCAAGGAAAAATAGTTTCTGTATATCCAGAAGGCAAAGCCTTTGGTAATGCTGGGTCAGTGAATTCACTGCTGTAGCTCAGACCATAAATTTGCCAAAACTGCAAGGGGTAGAAAACAGTGACAGCAACACCCAGGTGCTGGAGGTCACCTGAGCTCCAAGGAGTCATTCCAGAACTCTGGAATGGGCTGTTCCAAACATGGGACAGTTCATGGTCCAATTCTAGGACTTTTTTTTGGTTTATCTTTATCCCTTCTCTCTCTTCTTCCCACCCCTTCCAAAATTTTCCCACAGCTTTCCTTCCTCTGGCTAGACACGGAGAACTCAGCCAGCCCCAGGATTTGGAGGTGCAGCAGAAGTTTGGGGTCACCCTTAAATCTTGAAGTCCTGTTGTGGGGGGAAAAATTTAGTGGTGGTGAATGTGTGGAGAACATCTACAGTAAATAATTTCTTACCCACAACTACCACAAAATCAAACTGTAACCGTCCAACATTACAGTCCCCATCACTAGAATGTTCCAGATACTGTTGGGATATTTTCTTGCTCACCACAATGTTCTGTTTGCTTGTTGCTCTTGCAGGTTTTAGGGGTCGCTTTGGTGTATTTGGGGGCAAGTGTTTTGTTTGCAATCACAGAAGGCTTGGGATGCCCTTTGTGCTTTAATGTAATTATGCCTTATGGATAGAATCCAGCAGCTTCCCAAGGATTGCTCACATCCCTGCAGGACACTGGGCTGAGATAAACATTTATCTGGTTTACTCAACATGATTAAATACCTGAAGTGTTGGAATCCTTCTGCAGTGAACCCCACCAGCCCTGGACTGTGAGCTGCCTGGAGAGACCCTGGGTTTGGGTGCTGGGCTGGGACCCTCCTGCCCCCTCCCCTCTACAGGTGCTGCTGGGTGAAGTTTGGATAATTCCAGTTCCCATTCAGAGAAGAACTAAATGAGGCATTTTATTTATTTATTTCTCATCTCACAGCTCTGTTCTCCTGCACTTTAACCAAAGGCAGCAGCACACTGAGGAGAACACACCAAAGCTGGCACAACTTCCTTTCCTTTCCTTTCTTTCCTTTCCTTTCCTTTCCTTTCTCCTTTCCTTTCCTTTCCTTTCCTTTCCTTTCCTTTCCTTTCCTTTCCTTTTCTTTCCCTTCCCTTCCCTTCCCTTCCCTTCCCTTCCCTTCCCTTCCCTCACTGACACTGCAGTTCTGAGCTCATTAATCAGCCCCTGGTTTTAATTAGCCCAAAAGGACTCCATCCATTTCCTTGCCCTGTCCCTGCTGTTGGCTCCAGCTCTGAGCCCAAGGTCAGGGGGTACTGAGCCACCTCAGGCTGCAGCTGGACAGTGTCAGGAGCAAAGTGAGATAAAAATAAGCCCGACTTCTACATAAACTTGGAATTTTTCTCAGCCAGGCAGGAAGAGAATGCAGGACAATCAAGGAAGTTAAATGGGCACAGTTCTGGAGGCAGCACTGAGGACAGGGACTCATCTCCCACACCTTCTGCACCTTCTGGTGACCACCTTGATTTAATCCCCAGAGAGGCACCCCATCAAACCTGAGGCACCCAAGTGGGGCATCTCTAGGAGCATCCTGAGGTCTTTGGTGGAATAAAATTCCTTTTTGGAGCTTCCCTTTGGATCTGCCCAGCTCTTTTTGATGCTCTCAGGGGAGAGATCATTGCTCTGCACAAGTCCCTGACAGGAGGGGCAGCCGGGGGGGGGTTTGGTCTTCTCTCCCAGAGAACAAGGGTCAAAAATGAGGAAATGGCCTCAAACTGACCCAGGGGAGGCTCAGCTTGGACAGCAGGAGCAATTTGCCCATGGAAAGGGTGCTCAGGCCTTGGCAGGAGCTGCTCAGGAGTCCCCATCCCTGCAGGTGTCACCTGGAGGTGGTACTCAGAGCTCTGGGCTGAGGACAAGGTGGGTATTTGGCAGAGGTTGATGGTCTTGGAGGTCTTTTCCAACCTCAGTGATTCCATGATTCCATCCTGTGACACTCCAGGAAGCCCAGGGAAGCTGCACTCCCAAAGCAGGCACTGCCTTTTGGAGATCTTCCTGTGACAATCTGGCCCCATGGAAACCGATGGGGAATTACCTGTGCATGTCCAGACAGCTATCAAGCTGTAAGGAGGCTCTTAATTACAATCATTTAACACAAATGCTTCTTTTCAGGAATGGGAAATTGATCTGGCAGCCTGATAGGAACTGCAGACTCTGTGTGTCAGCAGGAGATGGTGGGAGAAAAAGCAGGAAGGTAGGAAATACCCTCTTCTCATTCTTCAAATAATACCCTGAGAAATAATTTGACAATTGCTCATTGTTCTAATGAACCCCTGCTCTTGATTATGATAAATACTAAATTACAGGATAATTTCTCCTTTGCTTTCATTGACAAAGTTGTCTGCATTGACAAGACACAATGAGATTATTATTTTTTTTTTAAATGGGAAGCAAAAATCAGAGGATTTCCTGCAATGCTGCAAAGTGCTCTGAGCTGGAGAGGCTGAAGCAGGGCTGGTTGAGATAAAGCACTGCAGAGCACAGTTGATTAGAGCATTGAATTAACGATGCTCTCGTGCGAGCTCTCATCGTGCCTTTCGTTCCCTCAGCCTCCTCTTTCACCCTTTCAATCTGCACGTTATTGTTTCCTTGTCCAGAAGTGTTTTATCTTTAAATTTTTTTTCTATTTTTTTTTTTTTGAGAATTCAGCCCAAATGCCAGCACTTGGCTCTCTCATCAAGAAACAAACCCCACTGTTCTGCTCCAGAGAGTCCCAAAAAATTCCTGTGCACCGTGGCTTCCTCAGGTTGGCCTCCAACAGCCTCTAGAGATTGGGGGAATGTGGGGTAATTCAGACCAGCTCTACAAACCCATGATCTTTAGGGTTTATTTGCCTGGGAGATGCCATCAGCAGCAATCAGACCTGGGACTGCTCTTCCTGCAGGCACAGTTGAACTTAAAGACCCTACAGAGGTCAAAGGGGATGAAATCCCAGAAATTAAGTCAAGCTCTAGGCTGTTTGTGCAGGTGGCAGAACCATCTCCAAGTGTTGCACCACCTGTCCCCACCCAAACTCTCTCCAACTTCCTTTAGCCATGGGGCACATGAGGATCAGGCCTCAAAGCCAAATGGCAAAGCCACATTTACATTTGTGCCAGCACCCCAAACCCAAAAAATCCCAGAACCCATAAAATCCCAGAATGGTTTGGGTTGGATGGGACCTTAAGATCATCCAATTCCATCCTCTGCCATGGGCAGGGACACCTCCCACTGTCCCAAGCTGCTCCAAGCTCTATCCAACCTGGGCTTGGACACTTCCAAGGATCCAGGGGCAGCCACAGCAAATCTGGGCACCCTGTTCCTCAGTTTTAGGGGCTTCCTGTGGCTGAGAGGTTTTTCTCAGGGCTTGGAAGTCCACAGAGATGTTCAGAGCTCCCTGAGCATGGATGTGGCCAGAAACGGCAATCAGGATAAATAAGAGGTTCCCTGGTTTAAGTATTTGAGCCCTCACTGTCTGCAATCACACATAGAGTTATTAATACTTTAAAAAAAACCCCTGAAATCTTTGTGGAATCATCATTTACTCCTGCAAATTGCAAATGTTCAGGGTTTTCTGAGTGCCAGGCAGGCTCTGCCCTTGGATAGACTCTGTTATTTTCCTATCAGAGTGAGACAAAGAAAGTAAATACTTCTTGGAAGTAAATAATTTCCAGCTGCAGCTTGGTGGATTTTGTGGACAGAGACTTCCAGCTACCATTAATGTCTAACCTGAGGTTGTAACTGGCAAACAGCAGCAGAATGGGCTTTTGCCTTGTGGCTATTTTTTAATTCAAAGCTCTCTTAGGTAATACTGCAGAAAAAAACCCCCCAAAACTTCTCTGAGGAGCCCTTGGCACTTCTGTTAAAGCTTCTTGTGCAACCTCTGGCATAAATTTGGGGCTTCTGCAGTCAGGGCTGTGGAGAGCCCTTGCACTCATGAAGATTTTCAAGGGATCTTCAGGGCCAGGCTGGATGGGGCTCCAGTGGAAGCTTCCCTGGGGGTTGGAACAGGATGATCTTTAAGGTCCTTTCCAATCCAAACCATTCTATGGTTCTATAATTCCACAATTTTTCTGGGCATTGTGTGGCTCTGAGGGTAGAAATTGCCTATTTTGGAAGAACTTGCAAATCTCCCCTCTTTGTTTTCTTGTCCTGAGTCTGAGGACAGGATGTTCTGCTGGCCATATGTAGGAGCTCGTGAATAGACTGCAAAAAATGCACTTTAATGAGCTTTTCAAATGGAAGCAAGGTGTGTTTTCTCAGCTGCCAAATCCCCCTGGCCCTGGGTGATATTCTGAGAGGCAGACCATGGGTGGGGAGTTAAATTAGGAGTTAAAGGTGCTCTGAGTCTCTTACAGACAGGATCCACACCTGACGTACTAAGGAGAGAAAAATTCCATTTTCTTCCCAAGAATTTTGATCTCAGAGATTTTCCTCCAGCAGAACCTGCACGGGGCTGATCCCGTTGATGTCCTGCGGAGTGTGGGGTTAGGATGGCCTGGTGTGGGATGTCCTTTTGGCAGAGACCCCACAGCAAAGTCATGAGGCTCTGTCAGAAAGCACCAGCCAGTGTCCTTGGGCATCATTAAAAATCGCAGTGCTGTGTGGAAAAACTGGATTCAATAACCTCCAATTGTTCAATACTTCTATTCCAGCTATTAATAAAACATAAAAATTGTATTTTTCAACATCAGCAGCGCTCCAGCAAAGCATCTGGAGAAAACCTCCAAAAGCCAAGCAACTAAAAGCCAAAAAACCTCCCAGAAAGTCAAGTGGGAAGGAGATCAAAACTTTTCCCTTGGGTTTGCTGTTTGGTAAATTTGGGATTTTTTCAGAAACATCCCATCCTGCACAATCAATATAAAAATATTAATACTTAATATATTGGGAATATTGTTTTCTAGTATCAAACTGCCTCCACCAGTAAAAATTGTACACCCACATAAATGTAACACATTAACCTAAACCTTATATATTTTTAAATACTGCCAGGGCTTGACCGTCCCAATTAAAAGGAACATCCTGGAGCAGGCAGGTGATGGAAGCACTGAACAGAGGTGCAAAGCTTTTGACAGCAATGAAAAATCAAAGAAATTATCAAAAAGAAAGGTGATCTTTACAATGTGTCAAGCACTGTTGCTTGAGACATAATTAACTGAATTATGAACATGAATATTTTACTTTGATTGAATATATGAATTATTTTACTTTTATAGAGGTATAGAGGCAGATCCTGAATAAAACACTTTGTAAAAGTAAAAATACCTGAGAAGATGATGACAAACACAGAAATCCTACACCTACAATGACAAGAGTTCCTGAGAGGTGAAAGAAAGAACATAAAGCTTATCCCTAAACCTGTCGTGAAATACCTGAATATAACCCTTGTGATGGGGATTTTATGAAAATACAAATGAAGTTCTATTTCTTTTAAGTAGTTTGAATGAGAGATCTCATTCTTCTTCCAGAGGAAGGAACAAAAAAAAGGACCAGGAAACAAGGCTGCAAACACGTACTTGTGAGAACCACTTTTGCTTTCCTGTGATGAAAGGATGTGTCTTGGGAAGCCCAAACTGAACGTGGTCCAGATTCCACAAGGAATCCCTCACCAATCGAGGCCATGATTTGTGCAGATTCCACAAGGAATCTCTCACCTATCGAGGCCCTGCTTTGTGCAGATTCCACAAGGAATCCTGTCCCTCACCAATTGAGGCCGTGCTTTGTGCAGATTCCACAAGGAATCCTGTCCCTCATCAATCGAGGCCGTGATTTGTGGAGATTCCACAAGGAATCCTCACCAATCAAGGCCATGATTTGTGCAGATTCCACAAGGAATCCTCACTAACTGAGGCCGTGCTTTGTGCAGATTCCACAAGGAATCCTGTCCCTCACCAATCGAGGCCGTGCTTTGTACAGATTCCGCAAGGAATCTCTCACTAATTGAGGCCGTGCTTTGTGCAGATTCCACAAGGAATCCTCACCAGTTGAGGCCGTGCTTTGTGCAGATTCCACAAGGAATCCTGTCCCTCACCAATCGAGGCCATGATTTGTGCAGATTCCACAAGGAATCCTGTCCCTCACCAATCGAGGCCATGATTTGTGCAGATTCCACAAGGAATCCTGTCCCTCATCAATCGAGGCCGTGATTTGTGCAGATTCCACAAGGAATCTCTCACTAACTGAGGCCGTGCTTTGTGCAGATTCCACAAGGAATCCTCACCAATCAAGGCCGTGCTTTGTGCAGATTCCACAAGGAATCCTCACCAATCGAGGCCGTGCTTTGTGCAGATTCCACAAGGAATCCTCACCAATCGAGGCCGTGCTTTGTGCAGATTCCACAAGGAATCTCTCACCAATCGAGGCCGTGCTTTGTGCAGATTCCACAAGGAATCCTGTCTCTCACTAACTGAAGGGCTTTTGGTTGGTGTTGACATAATTCAGTTCTCTTCTTGTTTGCTCGTGAGGCAAAAAATCATTCGGGGAGGATCTGGTGGCCCCTCTGTGACTCTGCAGGAGCCCTGCCTTACGTAAGGAAATCAAGAACCCCAAGTGTTGCAAATGCTTTGGTGGCTGCCCTGAAGAGTTGGCTCCTGCTACTTCTCGTTTTCCCCCAGGAAAGTAATGAATTCCCAAGCTTGTACTCACAGTCAGGCCTTTATTCCCATATTTCCCTGGAAGGCAGGCTTGGAAATGGGAGCATTAAAATATCCAGATCTCCATTTCCATAAAGGTTTCTGACTCGTTAGCTCACTCAAGAAGTGGAGTTAGGGTGAAATTTGGATTTACGTGAAACAAGATTTGTTATTCTCAGCAAGGATTTTGCCTGCAGTCCCTGCAGTCACAGGATGGTTTGGGTTAAAAGGGACCTCCAGGACCATCAGGGACACCCAGGAATGCCCACCCTGGGCATCCCAGGAATAAATAAAAAACCCCATTTAACTCCCATACTTGACTAGGACTCACCTATGTGTTTGTCTCTTCCGGAATCGTTTGAAACAGAGAATTTATAGGCAAGAAGGCAAAGCAGTCCTGGTGTGATTTGACAGATTGCTGATAGTTAAAGCACAACCCAGAGAGGCCGGGGTTTGGATTCCAAACCAATAATTCTCCATGTACCTATAGTTTACTGCCTATCAGCACCGAGGCAAGACCAAATAAATTCTGTTTGCTTCATGAAAAACCAACATCCTGACACAGTGAACAGCCCAGAAGTGACTAATCCATCTCTATCTTCCCCAGTGAACGGTATTAATTATGCTGTTTGCTTTCCTGGACTAATTTTTTCCTAGTCTGAGGTGAGAACTGCACATGTAACTGCTAGAAGGAGACAGGTACAGGCGAGCTGAGCCCATGATTTACAGCCCAACATAGCAGGAAACGCATCCTGGTTGTTGGTGCATTATCACTAAACCAAACACTTTTTCCCCCCCCTTGCTTTTTATATTTACATAAACTAGTCACCAGCTTCCCCTCGCTTTTTATATCTATTTAAACTGGTATTTTTATTTTTGTATTTTTGTATTAATTTAAAGCTGTCTGAGGAGAAGAGGGCTCGATCAGGAGGTGTTTTTGCAGTGAGCTGACCACCAGTGACCAGCACAAACTCCACCTGTGCCACTGCTCCCCTCAGCAGCGGGATGGCTCCCTGAGCTGCGAGTGCAATTCCTTCCAAGTGCCATTTCCCCAGGAGTTTCCCGCAGAAGCAGCCGAGGCTCGGCATTTCTCACAATCCCTGCAGGGCTCCTTTCACGGCTGTTGGGAGTGTGAACGGTCCTGCTGGGGGGATGCGGTTACCTGTAACAACTTACAGACAACCGCTGCAAAACACTCCTAAAAAACAGCCTCCAGCGAGCTCGTGGGAAATATGTCATTTTTAAATTATTTTCCTCACATTCGTTTGACTCAGGAAAGTTTAGTGGCCCTGGCTGAGCCTTCCTCAGGCTCCTGGGGAGCGGCTCGGGGGGGGATTTTAACAGCGGGGACACCGGCGGGAGCTTCTCCCTGTTTTCCCAGCGCAGAATTCCCGTTCCAAACGCCGCGAGCCGCGCTCTCCCCGCGCATCCCCCGCGCATCCCGCGCTGCCCCGCCGCTCTCCGCGGTGCTGAAGCGGGGCCGGAGCGGTCCGGCAGCCAAAAACCCCCGGGGCTGCCGGAGAGGTGGAAGAGCGGAGCGGGGAAAGGGAATCATCCTAATCGGCCGTGAGGAGCGAGCCCCCAGGCAGCTTCCCGGAGAAGATGCTCCGGCCACGGCGATTCGGGAGCCCCCGGCTCGCCGAAACTGCGGCCCCTTCCCCACCGCGGTCCTTTCGCCGCCCGCTTTTAGCATGACAGGAAAGTTTCGTCCGCGGTTCCTTTCTCCCCTCCTTTGGCACCTGACCTGGCCTGGAAGGGACGGCGAGGACCGGGGGGAGAGTGGGAGAAGGGGGGAGTTATCTCCTACTTATTTATTTATTTAGCTCTTTCCTCCCTCAGGTCGCCATGGTGATACCGAGCTCGCTCTCCCTCCGAACAAGACGAGACGGGCACCCCTCCGAGAACACCCCCGTTCCCTCCGTGTCCCCCGGGGGAGGCTGTCCCCTCCGTGACCGCCCCGCGGGGCCGCGCCGCCCCCTCAGCCCGGCTCCGCTTCCTCTCCT
>JAHLSL010000075.1:1739477-1759176 GCA_025920805.1 Petroica traversi
AGCTCTGGGCTGGGGACAAGGTGGGGTTTGGTCCCCAGCTGGGACTCGGTGACCTTGGAGATCTTTTCCAGCCTAAATCACTCTGTGATCCCCTGAAGGTGTTGGGTGCCAGGTCTCTCGTGAGGGAGATTTTGTGGTGCCTCTCTGGCATTTTAAAGGTTCTCAGGGCAGCTGCACTTGGGCAGGAGTTGCTTACAGAGAGCAGCTGACCTGGCCCCAGGTCTGCTGGAGGTTCAAAAGCTGCAAGGTGTGGTCTGGTGCCAGAGAAATTTGAAATCCAGGAAGCTCCAAAGCACCCAAAGGCCTTCTTGAAACTTGTAGCTCCACATGATTATGGAGATACGAGAGAAGAAATTGGAGGATGAGCAGAGACAGAAAACTCAGAAGGAGCAGCCCAATGGATGAGGTTAAGGTTGGAAAAATGGATCACTTGGAGAGGAAAGAAGCACCATTTCAGAAGGGAAAAAGGAGAATATTGTGACAACAAATGTCTTTTGCAAGAAATGGGGACAGGGCCTTGCTCCTCATGGAAGGGCCACCAGTGAAGGAACAGGGATCCTCCAGCCACACTCAACAGGCATGGGTGGCGCTGGGATTTCACAGCCCACTGGGGATCAGGATCATTCAAACAGATGAACCCTGGCACTTTCCCAAGGAGCTTGGAGTGCCAATCCTCCCTTTGGCTTTGTGAATTCTTCTCCCGGAGTTGACACAATTATTTGATTTAACAGCCATGTAAGCCCTGAGGGTGGGATTTCCTCACTTAACTTCAGCCACAGCCCAAGCAGGCACCTGCAGCTGTACCATTCACCTGGGACAGGCAGTGCAGGCAGCTTTCCTGCTCTTTTTAGGGATTCTGCTCTCCTAAATCCATTTGGAATGCCCACCTGAGGAGGAGATGAGGGATCTGCAGCCTCTTTCTGCCTAAACCCTGCCTGCTGTTCAGTGCCTCATGCATATTGATAATTGTTGTTTGCCATTTCTCCTTCCAATGAGTTGTCTCAGGCATTCTGGGAGGATTTCTTGGCTCTTCTCTCAGGCAGGAGTATTCTCACAGCACTTTGTTCAGCCTTCAAGTTTAGGGGAGAGAATAAATGAAGGGGATTAAATTAATTATCCTAGTAAACAGAAATATATGTTAAACGTTTCCTGTGGATAACAATAATTTATTCAGCTCAGAACTTGGGAGAGCTAATTAAAATCACAGTTTCACAGTGCAAGCTTCCAGCAGAACTATTTTTTTTTTTTATCCCAGAAGGTAGGAATATCAGAGTATTTTTAGGCAGGGAAGAAATTGCTTGAGCTCGTAATTATATGGGATCTTTGCTGACATGGGGAGACTGGCAAAGTCAAGATGTGCAGGCTGCAAGGAACTTCCACTCAAAGGAAAGTTGCCTTGGTTTGGTGATCAGAACTGGTGGCCCAGAGTTTAATCTGCAGCTTTAGGTGTTTTGCTGGGTCTCTCTATCCCATATTCCCAGAGTGGAAGCTTGGGATGCAGTGCTCAGCTTTTTTGTTTGCTTGTTTGTTTGTTTTTTGGTGATTTTTTAAAAATATTTTTTCCTATTTTTTGTTTTATTTTTTTATTTGATTTGTTTTATTTTTTAAGGACAGAAATAACAGATATCTTACGTTTTCATCTCCCTTTCTGCAAAATCTACATCCTCATGGAATTATTCAGGTTGGAAAAAAAACCTAAAAACACCAAATCCTGTTAAACCAGGACCATTGTGTTCCCCCTAAACCACATCCCCACATCTTTTGAACTCTTCCATACCACACCCATTGCTAATTCCTCTGAATGGAAAAAGACATCTTGGGGTTTCTAAAAGTCCTTAAAAACCAAAATAAAATCCCCAAAGGTCCTCCCAAAACCTCAAGCCTTACAACGACTAAAACATGGTTATATCCTCTTTTAGATGTTAAGGACAAGGAATAAAATAGCAATAAAAAGAACTGGAAATTAAATAATCTAAACAAGCTGGGGTGGATTTGTGCTCCTGTAGAGCTGCTTTGTTCTCTTAATAAAATATCTCAGCTCTCAATAAAATATCTGCTTAACAAGGTAAGAACTTGGACCCATCAGAGAGTTTTCCATTTATATTTTATCATCTTTAAAGTAACTCTCTGAATGTTGGCACACTGACATTTTTAACTCTTGGTCACTGAAAAATTCTTGATGCAACCGGTTTTTTTGGTTTTTTTTTTTGCCTTAAGACTGAGATTTCAAAACCTGGAACAACCTTTTTTTTTTTTCTTTAATCTTTGTGATCAGAGGTGGAAACTCTGTTTTATGAATGTGCACTCACACCCAGTGTCTTCCAAAGAACCAGTTTAAATCATTAAATCTGGTTTTAATAAAGGCAGAGCAGCAAGAGGCAGAACATGAGGCCTATGAGGTGATCAGTGGAAAATTTAAAAAATCAATGCTTAAGAAAGTAATAGAAAGAACTTTAATTTCTATGCAGTGGGGAGATGTGAAAACCTCAGAGAGAAACCAAGGATTTTCCAGTGTGTGATTAAAAAATCCCTAATTTCAACCCTTCAAAAGTCAGTAGCAGGATAGACTGACCTGGCCTTCTTCTTTATTTTTTAAAATTGTAAAGATTTTTTTTTACAATAACCAGATTTGCCCTCTGAGCTCACCCATTCAGGTGTGAGAGGACAATGTTATTCTGGAGATGATTTGGAGCAATTTTGGGGTTTTTTTGGGGGAAAAAAGGAGAAAAGTTTTTAAAATGCAAATGAAACTTCCTTGTTACCTGTGCATTTTATGATGCTCAGCAAGAATCTGGAAGTTATAAAAAATATACTGAGTGAGACACTGTAGTGAAGTCTTATTATTTGGACTGTGGGATTTGCTGCCAAATTTATTACATTTCATTTGTTAGGAAAATGCCCTGAATTCTTAACACATCTGAGGGATCCTCAGGATAATGAACAAAGTATTTTATGAGCAGCTTTGTGCTTGCTTATTGCTGGTCTTTGATTATTCATCAATTTGCAGCCCGTGGTAATTCACAATTCATCTGCCAGACATTAATGTGAATTACTGCCAGGATTATGTCACTTTGCTGCACTTTTTTTTGCAATATAAAAGAGAATATTGAACAGTCAATTGTCCAATATGTGCCTTTACCATGCATATAACTAGGAAAAAAAAAAAAAGAACTTAAGCACAGAAGTTGTGGATGTACTTTCAGATCTGTCCTGAGTGTTGGTTTTATTTTAGGAGCCTTAAGGGGAAAATCTATTCAAGAATTGACTTTACATTTAGTTTCCCTGCTAGAAGAAAGGGGAAATAGAAAAAACCAATTAATTCCTTCATGCACAAACCAGCTAAAGGGAAAATTTCATAAAATCAAAGAATCAGTGTTGGAATATGTGGAAAGCTTAATGTTTATATTCATTAACTGATTTTCAATTGTTAAAAACATGACAATCCACACAAATCCCTGTCATTCAGTTATCTAAATAATCAAGTTTTATATTCTTGACTCAATATACCTCCTTTTCTACTTGCATATTTTACAGTTTGTATTGCTTTTTTCCCCTCTGCTTTTTCAAATCTTGACTTTTTGAGCAAAATTAAGGAATCTTTATTATACTGCTGATGTCAAACTTCCTGTTAAGTTATTGAGAGGTATTTTCTGTTTTTCTTAAATCCCATTAAGACAAATGTAATTCAACAAGATTTCTAACTCCACCCTGGCCTGACACTGAAGTGTAAAAGTGATTGCACTGACTTAAAAATTTCATAATAAATTTAATAAAAATTTAATAAAATAAAAACCCCATAATAAATTTCATTTCTTTTATTAAGGCTTAAAAGAATGAACTTCTATATCCAATAACTGTGCAAATTAATTTTAGAGTCTGGACATGAAAGCTCCCAATATATGTCATTGTCAAACATAACTCACTAATTACTAATTAACTTCATTAAGCAACAGCTGCCATAGAGGGAGGGAAAGGAGGAAAGTGGAACTAAATGAAAATAAAAGAGGGTTCTGTGTGTCCATTGCACGGTCAAAATTCTTCCTTATTTTCAATTAGGAGCAACTGTGGCTCCAAAACTCTGCTTTGTAACAGCAAATGCAATTTGAACCCCCCCAGATGTGGAATTTTCACATCCTGCACAGGTAACTCATCTCAGGCACTTAAAAACAGACTTCATGTGCTTTAATTAAAAATCACTGCACAATAAATTCTGCAGCTCTTTGTCACCAAGGCACTGGGACACGAGCAGGAATTTTTGAATGAAAAGTGCATTCCCAGCACTTTCTGGGAGGTCCTTTCATCACTTGGTCAGCTGCTCTGTCTGGCGATTCCAGCAACGACAACACCCAGCTCAGTGAGAAGGAAATTGCATTTCAAATATTGAGTCCCTACAGGGAATGGCTCCTCCTGGCTCCCTTAATCAAAATATGCTCCACTTCAGAGAGGAAATTAAATCAAGGTGGCCAAATTCCCTCTGCTCTGGCTCCCCCCATGAACGAGCCAGCCAGAACTGCACTGATTTACTGAGGAAAAGAGTGATTTTGGAGGGGTGAAAAGTGCATTTGGAATGAAAGCAAAGCAGAGTAGAAGACAATTTCTACTCGTGCTCAAGTGTGGTGGAAATTCTCTTTGCAATTTTAGCACAGGTGTCAGAAATAGCCCAGGTGGAGGAGGATGGACAGTCCTGCTCTGGGGTGTGAGCCCAGCCAGCTGAGCTGACACACAGAGGGATGGACACGGATTAGAGTTTGGTTTTTGGCACTCGCTGGGCTCAGGGTGTGAAGTGTGAGGTGCTGGGAATGTTCCTGCTCTTGGAGGGGACTTGGACTCTCAGGATCTCCTGAGGGAGGCAATTCCTGCTCACAGGGAGGTTCCAGGAGAAGTCAGAAAGGCTGGGAACCAGGGAAACAACAAAAAATTTCCAGGGATGACCCTTATCCATGTGCTTTTTATCAAAAGTTTTATCACAAACTGGTGGTCACCAGCTGTGTATTAAATATTTGTGGATTTTTTCCCCCTTTTACAATTTCTATGAAAAATCTCCAATGCTTGGTGCAACGTTTTCAACTGATTTTGTGCGAGAAGACTCAAAATGGAAAATAAAGTTTAGAAAACAAAAGGGGTATTTTTGGTGCTTTAACAGGAAGGTGTAGTGGGAGATGTTTAATGTCATGCGGGGGAATGAAAAAACAACTCAAAATCAATGTAGGTTTTTATCCAACCCATTAAAAAAAAAAAAGTTTGAAAACTGTAGCACCTTTTGTCTCGGTTCTATGCAAAACCACCCTCCCAACTAAATATAGCATTTTTTATTCCCTGACAGAGAGGAAAACAAAGAAATGTCTGTGCACAGGATTAAAGGGCTGGAGACAGGATTTATTTCAAAAACAAGCAGCCCCTGGGCTGAGAGCTGCTCACTGCAAGTCCTGCTACTCCCTGCAGCTGATTCAACGGAACGTGAGCTGGAAAGGGCTCCGTGCAGACGCCAGACTCAAGTCTAACAATTAAAACACCTCCTAATGAACCAGCAGTGCAGCATATGCCTCCCTGTCAAAAGCAAAGCGTTGAACAAACATTACCTTGGGTAATTTCTGCTCTTCTCAGGGTGACTCACAGAAAGTTGGTGATTCAATGACCTATCTGGGTCTTGCTATTGTTAGATTGCCAGCTCCAGCTCCTTTTAAGTGCCACTCCAACAATGAGACTGATTAGGAGAGCGAAGCCTTATCAGAATGGAGCTATAAAAGGACTATTTTGCATGTTTGTTTGGAGATGCAGGCGAAATCCTAAATCTGGGCCTTATCTCAGCACCGAGGTGTCCAATCAAATGATGTTCTACCCAGGAGCAAAGGAAGTGACCATTGTACACTCAAAATGCATCCCCAAAATCGACAGAACTGCACTTTGGGGCATTCTTTCCTAGGGGAAATTTAACAATTCTATGCAGAGATAATTGCTCAGATAATTTTGTGGCTGGAAAGTTTTAATTATAATACTGTCAGCTGGTTCACCTGTTCCCGCTCAGCTCATGTTCATGATTCAGCTCGTGCTTGTTCCTTAGCCCCATCTACCATCACTGAGGAGGGAGAAATTACATTTTGGGGAGTTTAATTTAGAATCATAAAATTATAGAAAGTTTTTGTTGGAAGGGACATTAAAGATCATCTCATCCCACCCTGCCATGGCAGGGACACCTCCCACTGTCCCAGGCTGCTCCAAGCCCCAATGTCCAACCTGGCCTTGGGCACTGCCAGGGATCCAGGGGCAGCCCCAGCAAATCTGGCAATTCCAGCCCAGACCCTCATTACCATCCCAGGGAACAATTCCTGCCCAATATCCCATCTAAAACTGTAATTTTTCAGTTTGCAGCCACTGCCTGTGTGCTGTCCCTGCAGCCCTTGGGAATTGTCTCTGTCCATGTTTCCTGCAGCTCCTTCAGGCCCTGCAAGGCCACCCTGAGCTCAGCCCAAAGCTGAATAACTGTAGCAACAAGATTTCCTGTGGTACATTTTCAAGACAATGGGTAGATGCTGTAAGACAGCAAAGACTCACAAACTAAAAAAAAAAAAAAAAAAAAAAAAATTTATATATTTGTATTGGCAAAGAGAAGTGTAAGAAGTCATTAAAATGTCTCCATGCCAGAAAAGTTGTCTCCTTGGAATTTAATCCTCCATTTATCCTGAAGGAGGAGTAGACCATGACAGTGAGCAAAATACACAAATTTCTCTTACTTTCACTGATTAATTCCTGGTTTTCCATAAAGGGCCACAAAGATCATCTTTCTTTCACTGTTGTGAGACACAAAAGGTCTGATACAACACCCTGTGCAGCTGGTGGCTTGTGATTCCTGCTTCCAGACCCAATCCCAGCTCCTCCAAACTCACCTTTATGTTTTATATAGGGACACACTTTGTGTTTATATGAAATAACTGCATTTGAGCCAAGGTGGAGCAGCTGAAGAGAGATTTTACACCACATTAAGCTCAGGTGTGGTTTATTCATAAAGGGCACAGAAAACCAGGTTATCAGAGGGTAAGAGCCCTTCACACAACAGCTGATACAGGATGGCAACTCGGGTGTGCTTTGTGTTCCCCTCTATTTCCCCTGCAAAACAGGATGTGATTTATGCAAGCGTGGCTTTTTCAATGAAAGCTGCTTGAGTAAACCCAAATTACCTTTCCTTTCCTGCCTGCAGTGCACGTGGAAGTGGAAAGGAGAGCAGCTGATGCATATCAAATTCCCATTGTTTCTTGGTATCCCAGGCAGGGCAGTATTTGCTTCCCTGGCAAGGCCTGACTGGACTCTTTCTAAAATTGGCAGCTGTCACTGACTTGAATGGGTTTAAAATTCAAGCTAAAAATGTCTCTTTATGTAAATAAGCAACATATTTTATATTCTCAGCCAGTATCCTCTAGCACAGCCTGAATGTGTTTGTGAACAACCCATCATTACATCTTAAAAAAAAAAAACAAACCCACAAACTCAACATTTGTTTGTTTGTGCAACATTTGTTTTAACTCCGTGAATTGTTTATGCTTGGTGGAAAGTGATCACAAAATCTTAACTATTTGGGATTATTTTGGAGACATCTGTGGCATCTTCATTCCTCTATTTGCACACTCGAGTCACTCTGAGTTTCTGCCCTCACCACAACTGGGCTGCAATTGTTAACCTTGATCTGGTGTCTGAGGCTGGTGTTTGAAAGCAGCAGAATTTCCAGGGCTGTCATTTCAGGCGTGTGAGTCACATCCCATCCCCAAGTTTTTGCTTTGTGCCACTTGCTGTCATTCACAGTCAGCTTTGCCACAGAAGGATAATTCCTGCATGGAATCCTCCTTGAACCAAATGTTGTGTAAATATTCTCTGCCTGAGCCTCGTGGAGCTTTTCCTGTGAGTGAATTTGTTGTGGTCCTCAGAGGGGCAGGGAGGAAAGAGAGGGAAGGAAAGAACAGCTCCACTTCCTCCCTCCCTTCCCGTCCTTCCTTCCCTCCCTTCCCTCCCTTCCCTCCCTTCCCTCCTTTCCTTCCCTTCCTTCCCCTTCTTTCCAGGACTGTGGAACAAGGATTGCTTTTCCTGCTTCTGTGCACTTGTTTTATAGGGAAGAAAACTGAGGGAAGAAGGGGTTTCCTTCCATGAGCACTCAACACTGCACTGCCCCTCTCCACACCTCTGTTATTAACTTTCTTCCTGCCAAAATGCTTTTGCTCCATGGTTTTAATAAAGTTTGCACCATTTTATAAGAAATCCCCATTAAGCAAACATTAATGGTTCCAAGTGTCAGCAGGGAAAAAGCATAAATTCACATGTGGCTGCTGAAACACCTCTATGATTAATTGAAAAAGAATCTCAGAATTTGTCAGTGACACTGTATCACGTCTACTTCAGGTACAAGTACTTTGAATACACTCTTGGTCCAACACAGGAGGAGAGATTTTATGTTTTCACCTTGGGACTTGAGAGATATTTCTGTTCCTTTTATTCTGGGTGGATGTAGAGCAAATGATGGAGAAAATTTCCAGCCCTTCTCTGAAGTTGCTCACACTGCTCCACGCAGTACAAACACTGGGAGTATCACTGGAATAGGTGTGTTGACATAACTGATTCCTCTTAAAGAAAAGTGTGCTCTGATGCTCTCAGTGCAACACATGAAGGTGTCTCTCAGAGAGAGACAACAAGAGTTTCACAAAAGTGAATTTTTGTTTTGTTGCTCTGAATTTAACAGGCTGCAGCTCGTAGCAGTTGAAAATGAGCAAAGCCACTGCTCCACGAGGCAGAGATGATGGGCCAGGCACTGCTGTCTCTATCCCTGTGTCTATGCCAGGCACAGAAAAACACCAAGGACTTGTGAAGTGCTGTATTTTGAGTGATCACTACACAGGCTCGGCAGTCACGCACCTCCTACAAACGCCGGTGATCCATCAGCTCTCCAGCACGCAGGCATCTCATTACAATGGAGAGCACATGGAAATCCACTCAGATTTGCCAGATTTGTCAGATTTTCCACCCAGAATAGGCCCTTTGTTCATTGCTGTGTTCTGGATTTGCGTGTCTATCCCTCCTCTTCCCAAATCAACCCAATCCTTGTTTTCCTGACGTTGAGTGAGTTGTGAGATGAGGCCTCAGCAACAAAGGGAGCAAAATAAAACAATTCAGGCTGTAGCTGAGGCCTTTTCTGCTCTGAAAACACATTTATGTTATCACAGATAGTATAGATATATAGATAGATATCATATATATCTTATAGATACCTTAATTCTAATATAGAAACCAGGTAGAACTTACCCACCACTTATTAATCCATCACTTCCATTCAGATATGAAGGTTTCTATTTCATGTGATTCCCAATCTTTTGCTGCAGAAAATCCCAACTACAAGACTGGCAGCAGGGAAAAAAATGGTGAATTTTTCCTTGTAAAGAGTAATTTCAAAGGTTTGTGCCACCTGACTGAGGTCCTCATTTAAAATCAGGATTATGATAACAAGAGAGTGGTGAATTATCATAAGAAGAGTTTCTGCTGTTTTTTAGTGTTCTGAGCCAAAAGGATTTAATATTTTTACCCTTTCACTGAGATCCAGAGAAGACTGTTTGAAAAAGGGTTTTGTTAGCACCTGTTTTGAGCATTCAAGGCACAGCAGCCAATGCCCACGGGATGACATTTGCTGGTGTGTAAAGTACAAGTACAATGTCTCCTCCCCAGTTTCCCTCCAGGCTTACATGCTCCAGGAATACCCAGGTTTTTCACAGTGAGTTGCACAGCAGTGGATCTGAGCCAAAAAGTAAATGATAGCAACTGAAGGCAGCATCTGTAAAGCCCTACCTGAGTAATTCATGGGAATGTATTTTTTTTCCCCCTCTCCTGTTCAAATGCCAGACTTGTTGATCTGCAAAATATTGCAAATGCTGCCACAGGTTCTGGAGGAATCTGTTCTCTTGCAAAGCTGGAAAAAGGCATGATCTGATCATTTGATGCAGAGATGGGTATGAGGTTGGACTTGGTGACCTTGGGGATCTTTTCCAACCTAAATGATTCTGTGAAAAGGATAGAAGTCTGTCATGCTCAGAGACAAAATCCTCCATTTAACTGCTGTCCCTCGTGTCCCTGTCCTGTATTTTGACTCTGTGGGGCTCTTGCTGGTGGCAGTGCTCAATAAATCCTCTGCACCCAGATATTCCAGGGCAAGGGTTTGAAATGAATTTGTGACAGCAGCTAAGAGTCACGGTCCTCTGAACGACACCATTTAGTAAGTGGATTTAAAGCAGGTGGCTTAAATGCTTTAGTGGGGAGCGTGATGAAAGGAAATGCCTTGGCAGATCTGCAGGGCTGTCCTGCTGATTGGCACCCTCAGGTATTACTGCTGCTGCAGCTGGCACCTGAATTTCACTTCTTAATCCTTATTTGACTAATTTTAGAGCTCAGAGGGTTTGGCAGACTCTGAGCAGACGCAGAGGGAGAATCAGCTCCTGACCCACCACTCATTCTGATCATGGATAGGGTGGGTTGTAAAGGACACCTTTGGAAAGGGACATTTGCCAGGAAGACAAAATTGAGAGCTGAGTGTTGGATGAGAATGGGAACAGCCTGAAGAGAGGGTTTCTTCCTCATTTTTAAAGTGTTTTCCAGGAGAGCTGTTACTTCTCCCTCTGTACATCACAGAATTAGCACCATGGTGTGGTCAGATCAATAAATCTTGATTAATATTAGGCTACCAGAACTTATACCTGTCCTGTTTAGGCAGAGGGGAGAGAAAAACCCCTCCAAGCAATTATTTGTTCCAGATATTCATGTGCAAAGCAAGAACAATGCTCAGAGTACTCCAAAGGCTGGTTTCTCCTGCCCACATATAAATCAGTAAGAAAGGCAACAATTCGGTCTTCACTTGTGATTTTGCAGGGTGGGCTGGGCTGCAAACTGAATTACAGCAGTAAAAACAAATCACAGAGCAACATTTTGGGTGATTGTCCTTCTCTTTGCATGTGGAATGAAACAGGAGCCCCCTGGGGAAGAAAGGAATACCTGGCCAGGTAATTATCATCACCCATGCACACAGAAAGGCTTAATTGGAATTACACAGGAAACAGCAGCTCTGTTGTTCCCTTGCACATAAGGACTAATTTTCTACCCTCAGTATTTTCCTCACCCCTTTTTAAAGCATGAATATATTCTTTTTTTCAGTGCTTGAGAGTCTAGGAAGAGTCAAATACCAAGGGTTACAGGCAGCAGTGTGTGAGTTGTAACAACTGATTTCGTGGCTGATTTAACCGTGTCAGAGTTGGAATCTGATGTCTTATTTTGAGTGTGGAGGAAGACACAGAGGGGGAAGAAGAAGAGTGATTGAGAGAGAGATGTGCGTACCTGAAGCAAATTGTTCTACCACAATGAGAGAAAATTGCTGGTAAATATGGAATCCTGAAAGGCTGACAGGCAGCAAGCTGAGGAAATGTGAGAGGCACTAGGAGAGCATCAGCTCTCTCATTTAGTCTGCTACTGATGAAGTTTTCCCCAAATCACCCATTTAAGCATTATGCAACAAAGCCAGAGTTGCTTCTGAGTTCCAAAAAAATTAATGTTCTATAAAACTTGCTGTTGCTTTAATATTTTCCTATTAAAGTGGCATAAAATGCTGTTACATCATTTTAACGGAATGAATGGATGTCGGCCAATTTATTATCAATTCTCCTCACCAACTGTTTCTGCAAGCTGCAGGAAAGGGAAATGATAATTTGCAAAGCTCTCTGATCCAATGAGAGTCTGTCAAATGTGCTTCTGGTTGAACCCTGCCCTTCAGAACCCCAGTGGGGTCATGAAATTGTCACTTTACATTTGGAAAAAACCTGGAAATTCACCTTCTCACACCTCTAAAAGGCCTGTGGAAAAAGAGGGACTTGTGGTTTTTGTCTTTTGTTGGGTCCCTCCTGAGGTGTTGATGTCCCAGCATAGCTCAAAAGTGGCCTCACCGAAAAGAGAAATGAGATTTCAGCAATGCCAATGTGCATTTTTGAGAGGGGACATCTGAGTCACAGTGTGAGCAAAGGATCTGAGAAGGGAATGTAACCCAAATTTAGGATTAATGCTGTTTCAAACCCCCATCCCGGTATCCTGTTCCCTGCCACAAAATCCACTCTTACCTTTCCAATGATCAAAACTGGTTTTAAATCAGCCTCATGTGGAATGGATTTTACAGCCATTTGCACACTTTATTTATTTGATTAAAATTCTGGCCCACATTACTCCTAATTCTTCTGTGTTGCAATTTATCCCGGGCGTTCCTGTAGCTTTAACTTCATCTGTCACAGATGAATTTTCATGCAGGGATTCATCCAGACTTGGTGTAATAGCCTTGTCCACCATCTAGGCCTAGATTTATTATTTAGTTTTCATTAGATTTTTTATCTATTTTCTCCTTAAGACTCAGTGAACTGAAGAAATTGCACTATGCAAATACTTTTTGAGAGTGTCAGCTCTCTCTATTTTTTCCACTTGCTGGAGTAAAAATATTGCTGTCATTTTTCTTCAGTTGCAATTTCACGAAGCCCAATATTTAATTTTAGGATATTAAACCACTGAGAGTTTTCATTTTTGATTAAATAAAATCCCTCTCCATGCAAAACACAGCCATTTTTAGGACTTTTCTGAAGCCCGGTTTTGGTTTTGCGGAGGGGTTGAGTTTTATTTTTTTATTTTTCTTTCTCATTTGCTGCTCTAATCCACAATGATTTTCTAGGAACAAATAGGAAACCTTTCAACCACTTCTAATCAGTCCCAACTGTTATCTCCCATCCACGTTGCCAAGGACTGAATTCCCTGCTGGGCAGTGAGGGATCTGCATCAGGCACTGGAATTTTTATATAAACCTCTTTTTAAACTCTGTGGAGGGGAATCAAAGCTGGTTCTGTTCTCTCCCAAACAATTCCTGCTAGAGCTGCTCCATTCCTGACAGGAGATGTGGAAGTGTGGCAGGTGAAGGGGAAATGTCTCATCTGAACCACGGGGTCACCCACAGGAACCTGGACAAGTTCCACAAGTGTCCCATGGGAATCTCATGAGGTTTCACACCACCAAGGGCTGGAGCTGAACCCGGATTGGGGCAATCCTTGGGATCAATCCAGGCTGGAGGAGCCCTGGGAGAAGGATTTGGGGGGATAAGAGCTGGACCTGCCCCAGCCCAGACCCCCCCATGCCCAGGGGTGATCCCACAGTGTGAGCTGCAGGAAAGGGATTTGGATTTGGATCGGGATTGGGATTGGGATTGGGATTGGGATTGGGATTGGGATTGGGATTGGGATTGGGATTGGGATTGTGTCCCTGAGCCCCCTCAGGTGAGACCCCACCTGCAGAGCTGCCCCAGCCCTGGGGCCCAGCCCAGGGAGGAGCTGGAGCTGCTGCAGAGAGCCCAGAGGAGGCAGCAGGATGAGCAGAGGATGGAGCAGCTCTGCTGGGAGGAAAGGCTGGCACAGCTGGGATTGTTCAGCCTGGAGAGGAGAAGCTTTGGGCTGAGCTCAGGGTGGCCTTGCAGGGCCTGAAGGAGCTGCAGGAAACATGGACAGAGACAATTCCCAAGGGCTGCAGGGACAGCACACAGGCAGTGGCTGCAAACTGAAAAATTATAACTTTAGATGGGATATGGGGCAGGAATTGTTCCCTGGAATGGTAATGAGGGTCTGGGCTGGAATTGCCAGATTCGCTGTGGATCCCTGGCAGTGCCCAAGGCCAGGTTGGACATTGGGGCTTGGAGCAGCCTGGGACAGTGGGAGGTGTCCCTGCCGTGGCAAGGTGGGAATGAGATGATCTTTAAGGTCCCTTCCAACCCAAACCACTCTGGGATTCCACAATCTCTTCCCCTAAGCAGTTCCATCGAACCAGAGCCCACCAGGGCTCTCTGGGGTTTCAGATGTGTCCAAGGGTTACAAAAAATGCAATTTTGCTTTGCTCTGTGAACAAGCCGGATACATGTGGGAGCAAACAGAGCATCTCCCTGTCCTCCAGACCTGCCCTGCCACCATTCCTGCACTGAAAGGCAGCTGCAAAACTTTCCCAGGCATTCATTTCAGATGGAAACCCCTGGAATGAGCAGCCCAGTGAGTGCTCGCTGTGGCATTTGACCCAAATCGTGGAGAAATGTGGAGACAGAGGCCACCTGTACAGAGAGAGTTTGGCCAATAAATGGAATCATGATCAAAACTTTTGCCCCTGCCCACCATCCCCTCTTCCTTTCCAGGATTCCCGGGTGGTTTTGGCTTTCTTTTCCCTGTGGATTTGACCTCTACAAGCAATATTTTGTTTTTTAAACCTTTGGCCTCTTGGTAATTTCTTTTAAAAATAGGCTCTTCCTTGCGTGCCTTTCATGCCCAAATGCCAGCTCGACTTTCAGTAGGCTGGAAAGCTTAATCTTTTTTTTTTTTTAATGGGAATTGAAGACTGGCTGGTCAGCTTTCAGTACTGATTGAATCCTTCAGCTTTGTTCTGGATCATTATTATGTTTGATGATGAATCAAGTCAGTTTTCATGCTTGACAACCAGTAAATAATAAAAAAAAAGCTAGTTTAAAAAATTATTTCAAGGGGAAATGAAATTTGGAGAGGGTGGAAAAAAAAAAAAAACAAACCCCAGTCTAATGAAAGCCAAGTTCTTGGAAATAAAACTAGGGGACAGATAAAATTTAAGTGAAATGCAAATTATAAAGACAGCTTCTTTGCTGAATCAGGCAAGTGTCCAATTCACTGTTTCCATGAAACATGGTGCTGTGCTCACTTGTCACAGACAATTTGTAAATTCCAGCAGGTCTCCTGTTTATTCCAATGATTCCTCCAGCAGATATTACATATTTGCTGCATATTTTTTTATACCCCACTTAAAGGAATTAACACAGATTGTGGGCTGGCAGGAAGAAGACTCCCTGGGGAGCTGCAAGTTTGTACCCTCCCTCGGGAAATGAGTCAAACCCCAGCACCTCTCCCCTCTGGCTCAGGCTCTGGGAAGCAAAAGCTTCAGCTCACACCGGCTCTACAGGACATCTCTGCTGGAAATCTCCTTCAATAAATTATTAGGGAGATGCAAATAATAATAATTTCACTGAGCAAAGAGGCCACCAGTTACTTTGAGGAGCCACTGAGGTATTTATGTGCTGACATAATTGTGGATTTTGGGATTTTGTGCCGTTCAGGTGTTGCACAGATCATCTCTCCTTGCAGAAGCTGATTGATGTGGTTTGTCCTGCTGCTGAATGTGATGAAAAGCACGAGGGTGGCAAAGATTGGGGCTCAACCCTGAGCACAAAATGCTTGCGATGAATTCTGCAGCAGCAACTCAGTCATTTCAGAGCACCCCCAAAATGCTCTCATTCCCCTTCTCCTCTCGTATGGCCACCCTAAGATTTGCAGCATTTAAAAGTTGCATCTCTGTGGTAGTTCACTGACATATTTCTTCTTGCCTTGGAAGGACAGAGCACAGAGAATCAAACGTCAAATTTCTTGTCATTTTTCCAGCTCCAAGTGCCTGAAGTAACGTCGGGGATTTTTCCTGTGCTCCTGGTTTAGGCTGCTGTGCTGGAATGATTCTGGATTGATGCTGGCAGAACACTGGCAGAGCTCTGTGCAGGTACAGAGCTGGCAGGAGACTTTCTGCACGCTTGGTGTGATGGTGTCCAGGACAGTTTTGGTTGCAGTGGGGTCTAACCTGACAAAAACAAACCTGTTTGTTTTACAGACTCCTCTAATTCCCTCTCTTGCAGCAGGGGACAGAAGGGTTATCCCACCAGCACAGATGCCCTCTTTGCCTGCCCAGTGCCTCCAAATATGCTGATCTCATGTGAAAGGTTCAAAACCAATTGGACAGAAGGGTGAGACAGGCAGACACATTATATAATTTCATTTTTCTTAAAGAAACGATGGGAAAACCCCATTAATTGTTTAAAAAAAACCCTTCCCCTCCTCCCTCCCAGTGGATCTATTTATTTATTGGCTTTACATGCAAAATATCCACAGGATCCTATCAAAACTGTGTCCAGACATTGCAAATTGATGATATTTAGCTGTGTTTCAGATTTGGGACACACCAAAAGGTTCATCTGAGGTGTGAGATTTCCCAGGAGATTTTTGAAAGTCTGACTTCATTCCCTGTTCCCCTGTTGTGGTGCCATTTATTTTCTCACACCAGGCACCAGTATCCCAGAATTTTGTTCATGTCCTTCACTCTGATCTGGAGCTGCACCCCTGCCAGGACACCAAACACAAAACAGAAATAATTTCTTTTGCATACCTGGAAATTTGAACAATTTTTAATGACTTGCTCCTTTCCCTTTGTGTTGCAAAAACCTGGGGACTCTCGCCAGATCCTGGGGTCCAGAATTCCTCCTGCAGCACTTCCAGGCTGCTGCAGCCACGAGGGGAAGGAAAGCAGCTGTCCCACAGCCATAAAGCAAAAAAACACTGCTTGCTTTTGAAAAGATTTTCCCTGTTTTCACAGGATTTCCTTTAAACTGTCCCCTCCATCTTCCCCACTCTTTGCATTTCACTCGGATCTTGTTTTCCAGCCTTGTGTGCCTGTGTGTGCCCTGCTCCCAGCCTCTCCTGGCCTGGAAATTGTGGTTTTTTTCCCAAGGGGAACACGCAGACTTTCTCTTTGAAATCTGCCTGGAGCGTGGCAGCAAAAATCCTCCATTGTCATTTCACATTCAGGCAACGAGCAGGGGAAGGAAGGTTCTTCACTCCCCGTTTGCTGCAAAGGGGGTGAGGGAATAATTTTTGTCATCTGTCCACACTAGGTGGTATTTTTTTGTTGTTGCTGTTGCTGCACTGCTGGGCACGGAACCTGTGAATTCATTTCTGTCCTCAATCATTAGGCAGGCACCTCCAAATCTCCAGCCTGGGATTTGGCAGCGTGCTGGAGCGCTGGGTGAGTTTTATTAAAATCACCTGCTCTGCAACGAGGCAGAGAACGTGAGATATTCCCTCACATTCTCACTCTCTCAGCCTGGAATAAACATTCCCTCCTTCCCACCAGACCAGGCACCAACTGGGCAGTCTGAATTTCAGCTGAATCAGCAGCAAAAGTGTATTTCCTCAATTTAGAGTGAGTGTTGGACGTGGATTTGTGCTGGATTCCACCTGAGGGACAGATTATTTTAGGTATTTATAGAGATTCCTGAGGCAAACATAATTTTCTGACACATTCTTGAAAAAGTTTCAAAACTCAGAGTTATCTTCTACTGGTTTAGTTGTTTAAATCCCAGTTTTTCTGGCATTTTTGGTTGGGTTTTTCTATGTCCCATAGTTCAAATGGCTCTCATGGAAATATTCTCCTTGTGGCACTGCAGAAATGGGCAGGTGTGGCTGCAGGATATTGATGGGATTTGATGCAGAAAACATTCAGATGTGGGGATTTGGCTATTTCAAATGGAGCTTGTCAGCAATTAATTGAAGAGCTCTCATTTCCTTTAATAATTTTGTTTATTTTAGAATTCTGGTGGGTTTTTCCCCCCCAAATATTCCAAGCACAGTAGAAAGCAGATATAGTGACAATCAAAAAAAACTGGGAAAAGCTTTCAAAATGGTCAGTACAGTTTTTAATCACAGAATCACGGGATTATTTGGGGTGGGAGGGACCTTAAAAATCCAGTTCCAACCCCCTGCAGTGGGCAGGGACACCTTCCACAAGACTGTGTTGCTCAGAACCCCATCCAACCTGGCCTTGGACACTTCCAAGTGTCCCTCTGGGCAAATACAAAATAGTATTTTACTATTCTGATCTAGAAAACTTCATTTTTAGTGACCATTTTGTATTTTTCCTTTAAAATGTTTTCCTTATTTTGCATTTTTGCTTTAAAAAGTTTCAAGCAGTAGCTAAAAAGAAAAAAAAAAATCAATAAAATTGAGAAAAATATATATTTTTATAACTCAGAAATTACACAATGGGACTCAACCTTTTTTCTTATTTTTGGAGTTGTTTTTAAAAAATACCTGTACTCTATTTGGCCGAGGAAAGACAGGATTTTTGAAATCTCATAAGATCTAGTGGTGTAAGGAAAACATTTTCAGCTGGTCCCAAATATGACAGATTTCATCTGAAAATATTTTGTACTAAAATGTCCTTAAGAAATCACTGAAACCTTTACAGGTCTTGTGTTGTTCCCTTAAGAATTTTTGATGATGAGGAGAAAATGGAATTAAATATTAGCCTTGTGTGTGTCTCTGAATAATTGTAGAATAATTCAATGTTAGTCCTGGACTAAAAAGTGAAATTATGATCAGAAAATCTTCACTTTGCTTCCCACAATAAGAGAAAAGACTCTGCTCATGGCTGGGGTTGTATAATGTCCATCTATATTATGTCCTTATATAATTGGTGCACTAGATTTGGTGACAAAAAGATGAGATGGATGTTTTGAGAGGTTCCAAGTGCCCCAAAAGGAATCTGCTAAAGAATTCTACCCTCTCCTCTCCTGCAGCCTGAATTCTGTGAGAATGTGAGACAGAGGGAGAACTGAATGTGTGGGGAAACAATTTACCTGGCAACCTGTCTCATGTTTGCTGACTGCTGAGGGTGAGAAGCCTACAGCTCTGGGATGGAAAAAAAAAATCCCCCATTAACTTTGCTGCCAGAAGAAACTGAATTTAAATTCCACTGTAGGTGCTTTTAAAATAAATCTGTAATTCTAACTCCAACAAGTGCAGCTGAGCAGAGGAAACTCAACAGAATCTGCCCACTTTTTTTTTTCCTGGGTTTTTGGATTCAGGGGACATGTGGGAACATGAGTGTGAGGGGACTGCAGCCCCATATGTGTGGGGATCCTTTTGGCAGCCAGCATCCTCCTTTGGGAAGGGATCCAAGGCAAGTTCTTGATGTGCTCCTAGGGATTAATAAAGCAGCAGAATGAGAAGTGGTTATGGGATATGGATGCAGAGATGAAGTGCTGGTTATTCCTGTGACTTGGCAGGTGACTGGGTAAAAAAATCCTCCTGAAAGTCTTCATGAATTGCAGTGTGAGGTGACAGGAGAATCCTCCCAGCCTGCATCCTCCTGGTAGTTTAAAATGACCCCCTCATCACTTATAAGGATCTTCTCTCATTAGGAAGTGATCATCCAAGGCTGTTAACATTTTCAAATATTGTCCTTATCATAAGTGAAATGCTGCAGGTGTCCTGTTGACCTGGCAGAGGAGTCTAATTGGGACATAAATGTATGTAGATTTAGGAGGGGGGCACATCAGTAATTTAGTCCTTCACTGGGCTCACCTGATTTTTCTAGACCTCTGAGAAAGAAAATGAGATTTGTAGGCCGTTGACAGTGGGTCTGCTCGTTTGGCACCTGTCCATCCTACACATGGCTGGTATCACACCCCTTTACATTTCCAGTCAAGGAGTGCCTTTTGCAGCCTCACCTTCACAGACAGGGAAATGGTGGGATGGTTCTTCAGTTGGAAACAGCAGCAATTCCCCCCCCCTCAATTCTGTGCCAGTTCTAATGGGTTACACTATTTATTTCTTCATGGGTGGTGAATGAAGGGCTGACAGACACTGATTGCTGACCCAAAATTGTGACCACATCACAGGGACACAGCAAAACTGGAGGGGGTGGGTGGGAGCCTGCAGGCTTCTCCTGGAGCTGAAGGGCTGCAGGGCACTTGCTTTCTCTGAGGTGTTTGAGTTGGTTTTACAGGATGGGTCAGGCTGGGAGGGACCCCAATGGTCACTGGTGCCAC
>JAHLSL010000075.1:1770133-1795635 GCA_025920805.1 Petroica traversi
TGGATCCCAGGGAGTGCATTCCTGCTCCACAACAGAGATCTGATCAGCACTGAACCCTTTGAAGATATCTGGAAACGGTTTTTATGATAACCTGCAGGCACAAAAATATGTTATTTTGAAGCTTGGTTTGATAATGGGGTAGAATTTATTAAGGTTGCCCTAATCTTGGGTGAGTAAAGAGAAAATACCGGAACAATGGAAAACACTTTTAACAAAATGTTCTTCCACTCATTCTGTGATTCTGTGATGTGGTCGAACCAAATTTCATGAGAACCTCCATGCCTGTACATATAATTTTTTAAAATCAGTTTTAATATATAGAGAGCACTACATTTTTAATCATACTTTAAAACTGTAAATTTGGAATGTTTTTTGCACCTGTTCTATTAAATTTGCAATAATTAATAAAATTTCAGCTTTGATGTAAATCACTTTACTGCTCAGTTTCGTGTTTGCCAAGAAAAGACAGCAAAGAATCAAATATCCTTAAAAAAAAGGCAATTGATAAACACTTCCCATGTCATATCTGTCTGGTAACACTTTTCTAATAACTTTGGCAAGTCATGAGAGCGAAGCAAATTATGCTTCTTAATTAGGGAATGTATTTTGAACCTCATGAGAGTCTTAAATCACACCACTATTTTTAAAAATCCCATGTACGGGAGCTTAAAAGCCTAATTTTAGATTTGCCATTTTGAAAATGATAGTCTGTGTGTATTAAAAACTCTCTATTAGCCTATTGAAAGCCTAATCATTTCAGTTTTTCAGAGTGACAGATTCTCTGCCACCAAAAAGGTTTAGTAAGAAAAGAGATAATTTTCTTTGATTCACATATTTCTTTATAATTTTAATATCTATTAAAGCACACGAGCAAAGCTCTATGTGGGCAAACAGTCTTAATTTTAATATTTTGGGGTTTTTTTCTGCAAAATTATTGTGACATGGCCTTGCAAGATCTTGTTTTGAGTGGGGTTTAGCTCCAGCCAACAACTGGCTCCCAGTTCAGTCCGCACCAGTCTGGGGAGAGAACTGAAGAATAAAAGGGCAAGAATTTGTGGGCTGAGGTGAAGAAGTTTAATAGGTAAAGCAAAAGCCACATTCACAAGCAAAGCAAATCCCAGAATCCATTCCCCAGGGCAGGCAGGTGTTCAACCACCTCATAAAAGCCGGGATCCATCACATTTAACAGTGATTAGGGAGACAAATGCCATCACCTCAAGCACCCCACATTCCTTCTTCTGCTCCCATCTGCAGACTCTGAGCACGATGCCACATAGTGTGGGACATCCCTGGGGTCATTTGGGGTCAGCTGTCCTGGCTGTGTCCCCTCCCCAATCCCTGTGCACCCCCAGGTGTCCTCACAGGTGGAGAGGGGTGGGAGGCAGAGGAGGCCTCAGCTCTGTGCAAGGGCTGCTCAGCAAAACACCCCGAATTATCAACACTGATTCCAGCACAAATCCAAACCACGGCCAAAAGGTTGCATCTTCATTCTCCCATCACTTTGGATGTGGTCTGGATGAGGAATTGTGTGTCCAGCAGGAGCAGGGCAGGGATTGTCCCTCTGTGCTGGGCACTGAGAGGCCCCTCCAGGGCTGTGTCCAGTGGTGGCTCCTGCAGGAGGGACCTGGAGGGGCTGGAGGTGTCCAGGGCAGGGAACAGAGCTGGGGAAGGGTCTGGAGCCCCAGGAGAGGCTGAGGGAGCTGGGAAGGGGCTGAGCCTGGAGCAAAGGAGGCTCAGGGGGGACCTTGTGGCTCTGCACAAGTCCCTGCCAGGAGGGGGCTCAGGGCGGTCGGGCTCTGCTGGCAGGGAACAGGGACAGGAGGAGAGGGAACGGCCTCAAATTGCACCAGGGATTTGGATTGGATATTTGTAGAAATTCCTTCCTGGAAAGGGTGCTCAGGCCTTGGCAGGGGGTGCCTGGGAGGTGTTGTTTTTTTTTTTTTTTTCATTGGGTTTGGTTTTTTTGTTGCATTTTTCCTGGCAGCTCTTTCACCCTCTGATCTGACTGAATTTGAATGTTGTTGATCCGTGCTGCAAATGAGCAATTAGTGCTTAATGGTTGTCAGACACCACTCTCTTCATTTATCAATCTATTTAAAATTGGAGGAAGTGGTTGGAGACAAACAAGCGGAATTACCATGCAAAGAAAATAGAGTTAATTGAGCTCAAATATTTGCAGCGTATCAAGGTAAGAGTTTACAAAACACAAAGATGTAAACAATGATTTTCCTTCATTTTTCTCAGGACTGAACTGAATATTGAACGAGGCTTTGATCGTTGAGTCTAAAGATGCCAGTGACTCTGCAAATGAGACAATTTCAATATCAACATTACTCTAAAAATACAGATTTGTTTTGATTTTCATTCTGTTACCAGCCTTGTGGTTACTCTTAAATATTCTTGCAAATGTTTTCACTATTCTCAGGGTTGACTGTGAGGAAAAGGAATATTATTCCTCCAGTGAGAGTCAGTAGGAATCTCAGCCTTTTGCAGGTGTTCTGAAATTAGGCAGAACAGAAGCCTCGTGGTTTATAAAAGCACAGAATCAAATTGCTGTGATGAGATGGGCAACAGCATGAGAGCACCATACTGAGTTTTTGTGGGAAGTGATTGGAAATAGAGATCAAAGTGGATCTGACACAAGGCTAGAAGAAGAAATCCAAATAGACGGATGACAAGTCTACTGGTGCTTCCAAAAAAACCCCAGGGGCGCCCTGTGGGATTGAATACCTTTTTTCCTGTTTGTTTTCCACATAAAACACCCCTTTTTTTGATGCCAGCCTGGTGGTGCTACTTTTCTTTATGGGAAGTGATGGAAGCAGTGGTGGAACAAGAATGCTGTCAGCTTTTACAGGATTGGAAGTGCTGTTTGCCCTGCTCAGCACTGGCTGAATGCAATTTGGACTTCATGATGAGTTTAGCAAGGAGTGAAGGAAGACCAGGATGCTGAAATAAAACCAAATAAAAATTTGTCACTGTCTAGTGGGAAACACAGATGAATACTCTGCCTGCTGATGGATGGACTGCCTTAATTCCCACATGGCCACCATGAACTGCTCGTATGGGATGAGGAAAGACATTTTTATTTTCACTGGCAAAAATCACAGAGTCATCTCAAAAAAACCCTGTGCTAACTCTACTTCCTTTCCTTTCTTCCTGTCTTCCTCCCTTCAAGGAAATACTGTGAGTTTGGTTTGGTTTTTTTTACCGGAGAGAATCCTGGTGACTGTGATCACAGGAATCTGCTTTCCCAGTTCAGAAATAGGAGAAGTGATAGCAGTGCTGCAAAGTGAAACTTTGTCTCCTTTCCCCATTTCCAGGCTTTCCACAGCACTTCTGTTCCGGGTCTCACTTTATTTTTACCTCATTTGCCCCACACTTGAGATAGTCATGGCTCAAATCCAGCAGTAGTTTCATTTCTGCTTCCTGCTCAGAACAAATGGACAGAAACAGAGCCAATTCCACTTGGAGGAGCTCTGGACAGTAACCCAATCACTTCCACGTGCAGAGTTAGCAAAATCCACACCAGCAGGGCTTTGACAATTGCCCAGAGCCTTAAATTGAATCAACTTCCCAACCTGATGTCACAATTCATCTCTATTTCTGATGCAGAACCGATGAGTTCAACACCAGAACTTAGTTCTGAGTTTATTTTTGTCTGCCTGTGTGTGAGAGGGGATTTTTGCTGTCATTTTTGTTGGTTTTGTAAAATTCTGGTTTTTTTTTTCTTTGGCTCGGGACCTTTGATGATGGAGGCTGGTAATAAATTTTTACTCTCTTCACCTCACTTGATCCTAAATTTACTTTTTCAGATAAATCTTGATATCCTGCACTATGGTGCACAAGAGGTGGCTACATCTTCTGCTTTACAATTCCCTTTAATTTCTTCCACCTCCTACAAATCATGTTCTCTATTTCTTGCTGGTTTATTTCTTAGTTTACACCATTTGTTTAAAAATGTGCAAGAAGACAAATGTTTATTTAGAATTTCAGCTTGTGTCAGAGTTTTTTTTACCGTGCTTTGGCACGTTTTACCTCTGAAAAAATCCATCCTGTTCCTCCTCACCTTCAGCTCTGAAAATCTGCATTTCCATCCCTGTTAGATTCTGCTGTGCTGCGTGCAGGAATATTGGCAGGAGCATAGAGATGGATTTGAGGTTGTCAGTGAATTTCAGAACCCTTCCAAGGAAGCCTTGGGGAAAGGGAGCTTCTCCTTAAATTTGCAATTGCTAGTGAGTGGTTTAAAGTAGTTTTGTTAATAACTGAGGGCTTTTTAATAAGGTGACAGCTGGTAGAATAATTTAATGGACAAGCTTGAAAGATTATTTCTTTTTCTTCTTCTCTCAGAAACAAACTGTTCAAACTGCAAATAAACACTAGTGGGTACAGAATCACACATTGCTGAGATGGTAATGTAGGTTTGGTAATTTGCATATTCAATTAGGAATGGCTAAGCTGGCATTTTAACCATTGCAATTACTCTCAATTATCCTCAGTGCTGCAGCCCGGGAATACCTTGGACAGCTCAGGATGCAACTTCCCAATCAAGGAAGAGCCTGAGCACAAACTGCCTCAGCTGGGACCTGCAAAGGTTCCTAATTTCCAAAATTTCACCCCAGGTTGGACTTAAGTGGTTTCTTTACACGTGAAGGAAATGGAAAATCTGTGATTTTAAAGAGTGGAGTCTGTGTAGAGGTTCAGGCTTGATTTCATGGGCTGACTGAAAAAGCAAATCTCCATTGTGATAGAATGAAATGAAATAAAAACAAAGAGTGCTCTTCAAATTGAAAGGCCTGCTGTGCTTCCTAATGAGAAAGTTCAGGAGAACCTACAAAGAGTTTAAAATCACATGCAATCAATGAACACGAGTCTTAATCCTCTTCCTCTCTGGGACACCAATTTAGCCAAGGATTTAAGCACGTGTTTATCTCCATTCCTGTGAGTAGCGCACTTGCAGCACTGGAGTTGATGGAATTGATGCTTTTTTAAAAATCTGAGTATGAGTCTTGCTAAAAAGAGTTGGAAACCCTTCCTGAGGCTGTGGCATATCCAGGGCTGAGATTCCATGCAGCAGCCTGGTGATGAGCAAAACTGGCTCAGAGTGCAATGCTTTGAGATTAACAGCCAAATAATTTTGTTTTCCTCAATTTGAAAAACAGGACCCCTGATTGAAGAGAGGAAGGAAATGGTGCAATCCAGCAGGATTCAGAGGTGTTGACAGATTCCTGTGCTCCGTGAAGTCAGAGGGAGGGAATCCAGGGCAGCTGGTGAGTGTGGACATGGCTTTTAACAGCAAGTGCAGAAAACAGGTGAAATTCCTCTCCCAGGTGTAAAATCCTGGTCACCAAGCCCCAAATATCCCATATAGCCAAGATTCATGGTCACTGGCAGCAGAAACAGAGGGACAAGCAGGCATTGTCCTGCTTGGAGGAAAACACTCTCCTGCCAGTGGGAGTCCTGGAGCTGGCAGACTCAGGGTTCTCCTGCAAATTACCCTGCCCAAAAATCCAAGCAGAAAGGGCATCTCCTGCCTCCAAGCCAGAGGCCAGAGAAGAACTTGGCTTTCTGAAGTGCAGGATTTCCCCTGTGAGGCCACAGAATCAGCTCACAAGAAAGTGCAGACTCTGCACTATCAATCCAGGGTTCCTGAGCTGCCCTCTGAAGGATTTTGGAAGCCCCTGACTCCCTGTCTTTCCAAGATCACATAAATATCTCATTTAGATAGTCTGAATCACACTGGTGGGGTGAGAAGCCTAAATTTTAGGTGCTGCAGTGCTGCACTTAAGGTGTCTAAAAGGAGAAGTCTGAATATAGGTCTCAGTATCTAATGTGTGGGTTAGGTACAAATCACTACCAGGTTCTAAATTACAGGGCAAAGATAATTTCAGGCTCCCATCATTTCAGGCTAATTAGTGCACATTAAATTTCACCCTTGTCAACTGGGAGGAGCAGTGCAAAATCAGCCAGATTGGGGTTTGTTTGAATCCCTTTTCTGCAAAGGATCACATGAGGCACAGACTTGGCTGTAGAGACTGGGCACAAAGAAAGAGGAGAGAATATAAAATATATGAGGACAGGAAGCCAGTCTTGGCTTAACCTGAACTTCCTGATGTCCAAACATCCTCTCTGACTTCTTAATTTGAATGACAATCATTTACATCTTATTCTGTGCAAGGAGAGATCCTCACCTGATGTTCAGCACCTCTGCACAGCACAGGAAAATTTGTAATTAAAATGTCCTGGGAACCTGTGAGGTTCAGTGAGTTGGTGTCTCCCTTGACTTCAGGGGAGCTGGAGAAAGATTTTGGTTTTTATGAAGTCACCAGCACATTTTAATCATTCAGTTTAACTGTACTCCCCTGCATATTTTATATATATATAGACATGTATATATATATGTGTGTGTATATATATATATGTAAATATATATATATTTAAGGACTGTAGTTCCCTAGTGCATGTCCTTATCCCCTCAAGCAACTACAGAGCTGCAAAGTCTGAAATAGAAGTGGGTTATTTTTTCCTTGCCTAGGGAACACTAAAGGGGGTTGTGACAAATATGTCCCAAAAAAACCATAAATATCCACAAAAGAACCAGGGAACAGCCTCTAAACTTGGACATTAAAATTCTTTTGTTAGTGAGAGGATTTTTCTTTCTTTCTTTTTTTTTTTTTTTTACTCTCACATGAATGAAGAGACCACACAGATGTTCACAGCATCAGGGAGACAGAGCATCAGAAAGTTCCCGAGAGATTTTTTTCTAAATCTCAGAATCTGTGTGTGCCTTTCATGTCCTCAGGCACAAGTGGACCAAGAAGGACTCTTGGTGGGTAGGATGGCCCTGCAGAGGGGTCTGGACAGGCTGGATGGATGGGCCAGGTCCTGCCCTTGGGTCACAGCAACCCCACGGAGCTCCAGGCTGGGCAGAGGGGCTGGAAAGCTGGGAAAGGCCCTGGGGGTGCTGGTGCCAGGGCTGGACAGAGCCCAGGGGTGCCCAGGTGGGCAGGAGGCCCCTGGCAGCTGGGCTGGGTGAGGAATTGTGTGTCCAGCAGGAGCAGGGCAGGGATTGTCCCTCTGTGCTGGGCACTGAGAGGCCCCTCCAGGGCTGTGTCCAGTGGTGGCTCCTGCAGGAGAGACCTGGAGGGGCTGGAGGTGTCCAGGGCAGGGAATGGAGCTGGGGAAGGGTCTGGAGCCCCAGGAGAGGCTGAGGGAGCTGGGAAGGGGCTGAGCCTGGAGCAAAGGAGGCTCAGGAGGGACCTTGTGGCTCTGCACAAGTCCCTGCCAGGAGGGGGCTCAGGGGGGTCAGGCTCTGCTGGCAGGGAACAGGGACAGGAGGAGAGGGAACGGCCTCAAATTGCAGCAGGGAAGGTTTAGATTGGATATTTGGAGAAATTCCTTCCTGGAAAGGGTGCTCAGGCCTTGGCAGGGGCTGCCCAGGGAGCTTTGCAGTGCCCAGCCCTGCAGGTGTCACCTGGAGGTGGCACTCAGAGCTCTGGGCTGGGGACAAGGTGGGGTTTGGTCCCCAGCTGGGACTCCATGGGCTGGGAGGGCTTTCCCAGCCTCAGGGATACTGGGATTCTCTTTCTCAGTTGGCCTGACTGAGAACATCCCACAGAAGTTGTGCCAAGCAGAGCAGGAGCTGCTGCATTCAGTGACAGCAGGGAAGGGGTTAAAAGGCTGAGCTGGAAGATGTGCCAGGCAGGGAACAGACCTGGGCTTCTTTTAGGAACCCACACTGAGCAAAACTTTATCAAGTCCAGTTCTGAATTTGTCCCTCCATCTCTCTCTGTAGCTCAGCACAGCTCCTGTCACTCTCTATGCACAGATTTACACACAGGGGTGTGTAGGATTTAGAGTTTCTGGAATTTCTTAAGTGGTCATTGCTTTGGTGGGGAGGGCTGGGCACTGAGCAAAGCAGCACAGAGGTTTGTACTTAAACAGGAGTTAATTGCAGACAAATCTGATTTTATGCACCTTGACATCTCTAACTGGAAAAGAACAGAAAAGAATTAGAGGGAAATCTGGGCTGGGATTAACCATTACTAGCACAGAAATGCACAAGGAGAAACAAGGGAGAGTGCACAGAGAAGAATCAATGTGTGTGAAGAACATGAATTATTTGTCTCTATTAGAGAGTCTTAGCATTTGTCCCATATTCTGATTTCTGGAGACTGAAATGAAGAAGACGAGACTAAGATTCAAAATCACAAACCTTGTTTTTGCATCCTCTGCCTCCAAGATTCAGCGTCTTCAGCAGCCAGAGACAGGGACAGAGTCCTGCACTGAAAAAAAGGAAGATTCTCTTTCTCCTGGTATTTTATCTCATGCTGTCTTTACAGGTGGCCTTGCTCCTGTCACCATCCAATTCTTCTTCTGTAATGAATCACAATATCTCTGTCCTTGCACTGGACATAATAATTGGAGGGAAGGAGAATTTATACCTGAAAGTGTTTTGCTGGGTTTTTTCCCCTAGTTGTATCTGCTCTCTAGATAACAAAAATAACAGTAATGATGATGGTGGTGATGATAATAATAACTCTCCCTGCAAACTGCACCTTGCTTTGAGCAGGACAGTGATTTTTAAGGTATTTTGTTGGGAGTCTCTGCTTTTCTGTAGGACGCAGCACTGATGTGAAAATGTCATTGCATGTTATTAAGGGAAAACTGAATTATGGCAGCGACAATTAGGAGAGCCTGAAAATGTGTCTATTAAACTCTGTTTTACACTTCACATTTGGGTGAACAGCTCTCAAGGGTTCTGTCTGGGCAAAGTAATTAAATTTGTGTCTAACTTTAAGGTTATGCTTAAAGTTCTGAACTGAAATGGAAGTGTGTGCTCAACAGATTTGGTTGCTTGCACTTCACAAGCAACTTTATTTCAACTGTTTCGGAGCTGAAGTTTCATCTTTTCTTTTTTCTTAGAGTATCTCTGTGTTTTTACCAGTCCAGTGTGTCAAAGTCCTTCCACCACCACTGTCAGAGTGTTCAGATGCTTTCCTGGGTTCCCTTTCACTTTCTTTTTGCAGTACTTTGGTAACAAATTGTTTAACAAACACATTTTGGAGGTGTGTGTTGCTGTCTGCACAGGATTGTGAACGAAAGGTGGAAGAAATGTGCCTTCATCTTTCTGGAGGAAATGCCACTGAGCTGGAAGAGCAGGATTGTTATGGAAAGCTGAAGGTTATGAGCCAGCTTTGAGATGCTGAATGCAGGTGGCTGATCACCTCTTAGAGAGGGGACCAGGATTTTCTGGAGATGCACAGAATAATTCCTCATGGAACTTAAGAAATCTGGTCTAATTTAAGATGTTTTTAAGGGGGTTAATTAATTAAGTTAATTAATTAAGATGTAATTTAAGAGGATTGGATCTTTGATGTCCCCTCCAACCCAAACCATTCTTGGATTCTATGAGCCAATAGAGGGTTTTTATTTTGGAGTAGGAAATTTCCTCTCATTAGTACCACATCACTATAGTGAACATGCAAATCATCAGGCAATACTGTCTTTTATAATTTTATAATGCACTGGGAACTTCAGCTCTGAAGGAAGTTTAATGTGTGAATTGTACTCGGTCCAAAATTAGGCTGCCAACAGAACCAATTATATCACTTCATTTTTCAATCAGGGCAGAACTTTTGCAGCACTTAATTAAATTCTATTTATCACATAATGGCTGTGAGTATTTTTTTTCTCAGGTTTTTCTTGCCCAGGCATCAATGAGGAGATAATTCTGCCTGGGTATTTGGATCTCTCCCGCCTTCTTGATCCAGTGTACACAGAGACACGAACATTTGCAGCACCAAGTGTTTACTTCAACAAGATGTGAACAGAGATGTGATTATTTCTTCTTTAGCCTATCATTGTCCTGATGATCCCTGCAATTATTGCCTCGGGCCTGGTTTCCTCTTTTGGCTTTATGGTGGGATCCCATGGCCCAGAGAGTGAGGGCTAAGGACCACAAATGTGTGGATCCTGTGGCCCTAAACCTCGTTTGCACTGAAGGTGAAAAGCAGCTGCAATCAGTCTGTCACTCTTCAGAGTGCAGAGGTAATGCTGGAGAAGCTGTATAACAACTTGGGTAGCTATCAAGGACATTTTTTTCCCTCATAACTCTCCCTAGGATCCTGCAAAAGATTTGATTTCTTCTGAGGGACAGATGGCAGGCTGAACTCCGAGGTGTGCTCTCACTGCAATGTGTGCCCAAGTAAAGCTCACCAGAAGTTTATTTCTGTGTTTCTTGGCCAAGAATCTTTCAATAACAGGTGATTTGATGGATAAAGTTTGGATGAACGTGCTCCAAAGGACAGTTTTTGTAAGGTTTGCTTCAGATTGGAAAGAATGAGAGTTTTTGGTCTTCAGAGGGTCACAGGATGGGTCAGGCTGGGAGGGACCCCAATGGTCACTGGTGCCACCTCCCTGTCCCAGCAGGGCCATCCCAGAGCACAGGGCACAGGGCTGTGCCCAGATGGCTCTGGAATATCCCCAGGGAGGAGCCTGCAGCCCTCTCTGGGCTCTGCTCAGGGCTGGGCACTGCCCAGGGCAGAAGTTGTGCCTCCTGTGCAGGGGAATTGCTGGGCTCAGTCCCTGCCCGTGGCTCTGGTGCCATTGCTGGGCCCCGGAGCAGAGCCTGGGCCCTGCTCTGCCCCTGCCTGACACAGGGACAGCCAGGGACAGCCAGGGACAGCCAGGGCCAGCCAGGGCCAGCCAGGGCCAGCCAGGGCTCAGGGCCCCTCTCAGCTGGGGCTCCTCTCCAGGCTGAGCAGCCCCAGCTCCCTCAGCCTTGTTTATCTGCAGTATTAATAAACCCATTAGGTTCTAAATCAAGTGTGCCACAACCGAGCTTCAAAGTTACAATTAAACGATCATTTTATCTGTCTTTTCTGCTGCGTGATCCGTGAAAGCTTCTGTTTGATAAACAGTGCAGCTGTTAATAACGTGAGGAATACAAATAGGAGCAAGAAGAATGACAGGCCAATATCTGCCTGCATGCTAACGAGCACAGGCTGCGCTAATGAGGAGACTTGGGAGAGGGTGAGAGGAAAAAGAAACCTTTTTCATACATTTAAAGTTTAAAACTTGCGGAGAGGTAAAGGCAGCTGCTCACTGGCAGTGCCAAAAGTCTAAGGAGGATCGGGTGTGAGCAGGAGACATCCTGACCCAGCTGGCTCCTGTCTGCTCCTCCTGGCCTGCACTTTGTAAATCAGGATCTGGGAATGGCATCCATTCATGGAGGGCCTGGCCTTTCAAGGAGGACTGGACAGAGCTGGGTGGAAGTTCACAGAAAGCCAAAATCTGCTCTGGTGCAGAGGTGTAATTATCTAAATTATCTAAATTATATAAAAAGAGGGAAAATGTGGAATGGCTGCAGGTTTACACCAGAGAAATTTTGAAAATTGGAAACCCAGAGGTGTTTTGAAGAGTGGCTGACACTTTTTCATGGGGTGGGGAAGGGGCACAGCAATGAGGGCCTGGGTGACAGTCAAAGGAACACAAGCAGCATTGCTTGGGTTTTTGCCGGCTGTATCTAGATTTTTGTCTTTTTTCTGGAAACATTTCCACCTGGGATAAACCCTCAAAGTAACTGTGCTCTCCTAGGTTGCCAGAAGACAACAATGACCAGATTCTAATTTAATGGAAAAGTTTGCTGGTGGGGAAAGGGTGAAGCCTGAATTTCAGTGTCTCACTGCCTTGGAACAATCTAGGCTTTCATTTTGGGTCGTGTCTCACGGCTTTAAAAAAATCCCTTCTGGATTCTTGGGGCTGGATTGTTTTGTTCAATATATTAGATCCCAATGGATCTAATATATTTTTAAAGCTCTGTAAATGTAGCCACTGGAGTCTGCAGGAGGAATATTACCCAATATCCTCAGAAAATAAAGGGGATTAACTCTGGAAGAGAAAGAGATGTCCCAGGCTCAGAAGTCCAGCCAGGGAGTTCACATCCCAGCATCTGTTTAGGCAATTACACCACCAAGGAATCAAAGCAGCTACAGCTGTTTTGGCTCTAAAATTAGGCTGTGCCCCAGTCATTAGGAGCTATTTAAAAGTCAGACTTTTTGAGTGTGTCTTACCTGAGCGCCTCTGCTAAATTTGACTCAACTGTTCCTTCAGCCTGTTTGTTTTGGTTTGGTTTGGTTTGGTTTGGTTTTTTTTGTTTTTATTTTTTTTTTTCTTGTGAGTCTTAGAACAATAACAATGTTCTAATGAGATATCTAAAAGTTGTTTTGCTGGCAGCAGTTGCCCAAGAGCCAGGAGCTGGTTGGTTGTCAGGGCAACGCCGAGAACACCCGGGGTGGTACCCGAGGAAAGGCTCCTGCACACTCTCCCTTTGCTTCTTTTTCTTGGGGAGTGGCTGCTCAAGTTCATTTTCAGGGGTTATTTAAAATATCTCACCAATTTAGCTGTCTAAAAATCTGGAAATAGGCATTAAAAGGGCTGGGTTTGTAGTACTTCCCTTTACTGTAAAAATACCACGGAATCATGGAATCATGGAATGGTTAAAGGACCTTAAAGATCATCCAGGGCCACCCCTGCCATGGGCAGGGACACCTCCCACTGTCCCAGGCTGCTCCAAGCCCCAATGTCCAACCTGGCCTTGGACCCTTCCAGGGATTTGGTTAAAAATGCCATTTATGGTGGGGATGGAAACGTTAGGCTGTTGTGCAGTGGTGGGGATGGGAACAGGGATACTGTGCCTTCAAATATGAATTGGATTAAAGGTTGATGTCCCAATCCAGGTGTTCTTTACCTGTTGACTTACATTGCTCAGCTTCTGCAGTCTGTGACTTCCAGGTTTATAATATTTCATATTTTGACATGCTAGTAACAACAAGAAATCATGGTTACTATTGCATCCATTCCTTTGGTTTCTGAAGGAGAGGAATATTCCCAGAAACAGCAGCCTGTCAGCTTCCCAGTTTTCCCACAGAAATACAGGAGATACTGGGTTTTAACCCCCACATTTGGAGCTCTGACCCCAGAGCAGCTGTACCTGGGGTGGAGATGCCTGACTGCTCCCAGGGCAGAACTTGTGTGGTACAAATTAAGTGTTTCCTTGTTCCTCCTCCTGAAGGATGGGGCATTCCCCCATCATGAGACTCCTCCAATTCCCTTCTCCACCTGATTTCTGTTTCAACCTCAATTCTCTGTTTTACTCTGACCTCTGTTTTAGGGGGATTTAATCCCAGTGATCCCAACACCCACCTTAGCACTTCTGAGTGGGCATCCAGCAAGACAGGAGACCAATGTTTCCTCTCCTTCTCTGGAAAGAAAAGATCAGAGTGGAGAACACACATGGAGGAGAAAGCTGCTGTAAAAAGTGATATGTGGAGTATTTTCGAAAGATTTGGCTTTTTCTGACACCTCACCTTGTTTAAGAAGCATCTGGGAATGTTTCTGAATTGTATTTTGTCCTCTCTTCTCTGGTTCTCTTCGAGAGCAATGTGAGTGGGAGTGTTGAACGGATTTGATCTCACTTTAGAGGGAGAGTGTCACATCTTCAAAGAGGGCTGTTTTTCTTCAGAAAGGTTAATCAGTCATTGAAGTTAAAGCAGTGCCAGTGAACACCAACTGTAAATGCTCACTGTAATCTCCATGAGGTGCATTAATAGAGGTGGGGAATGAAATTGTAGCCGCCTGGCGATTTTGGTGCTGATATTTGTTCTGTGACTTGTCCAGAGAGCTGGGTGAAATGGAGCCCACAGGAAAGATGGAGAGAATTTCCAAGGGATGGAGGGACAGCACACAGGGAAAGGCTTCCAACTGACAGAGAACACGGTTAGATGGGACTTTGGGCAGGAATTGTTCCCTGGGAGGGTGGGGAGGGGCTGGGCTGGAATTCCCAGATTTGCTGTGGCTGCCCCTGGATCCCTGGCAGTGCCCAAGGCCAGGTTGGACATTGGGGCTTGGAGCAGCCTGGAGGTATCCCTGCAATGGCAGGGCTGACACTGGATCATCTTTAAGGTCCTTTCCAACCCCAACCAGCCTGTGATCTCCTGATTCCCTGATTCTTGTAGTCCGTAAGTGTAGTTTCACCTGGAGGTGTGAAGAGCCATTGAAAAAAAGGGTTGTAAATAACTTTATGATGATTTTTGCGGCAAATCTTTTGAAACAACTCCATGCCAAGCAACATCAACACTTCTTGCAATCTGGCTACTTTTCTCATGGCCTCATAGCCAGATTTTTCAGTTGTGCTTTTGCACATTTAAGCACATGATGGAAAGGATTCTTATCTTGGGCTTTTTTACGTCCTCACCTGGTAAGAACAAAATCAGAAATCTGTGACATTATCCTACATTTAGGATATCCTATTACTCCAGTGACCTCCCAATCAAGGTTTGATTATTTGGGTTTTTCTATTTCTACCCATGAATCATGAGTGCTTGCTGGGAGGTGGGAATGAGTGCAGTATTCTCCAAAATTTATTTGTTCTGAAAGAACCTGCTGAGATGAATCGCTGGGCTTGACCCCATCCTCTGCTTCCTTGGGTGATTTCAGCAGCTCCAAGGGACAGACATCCTGTTCAGGGTGACCACTAAGATTCCATTTTAGGGGAATTAAGTGCTGTTTTGCATAGCCCTGCCTCAGTTCTGTGCTGCATCCAAATTCTAACCCGTGGCAAATAAATCACTTCCCCTCCTGAGCTTAGCGCGCGCTGACGGCTGCTCCACCAGAGAAGAAATGGCCAATTATTTACTATCAAACTTAATGGCTCGCCTGAATAAAACATGTGTTAGGAATTCTCTGTCCCAACGTTAGCAAGAACCTGTCACCAAAGGCATTGTTTTCTCCCAGGGCTGCCTGTCACAAAAAGCAGAATACAGCGGCGTGCTCAGTCTCCGTGACTCAGCTGTCAAAGTTTTATCTCCCGCGCACACAAGAAATATGATTTGTGTAATGAAGCTAATAAGCACGTAGCACAAAGGTGGTATTTCTCCCAGAGATGAAGCAAAAACAGTAGTTACAGCCCTCGCTGTGGCAGTTCTGTAAAATTCCAGGCGCAGAGGAAATGTTTCTTCTGCGGGAACACGTCGGAAAGCAGAGGAAATGCCAACTGTGCTGGTTGATTCCAGGCCCTGAAGGCAGCTCCAGCTGAACAGGAGATGTGTTAGAAAGCAGTTTACAGACCAAGGGAATGGACCTGGAGGTTTTTCCAAGCAGGAATAAGAGCTGTCCGAATAAGAGCTGTCCATGTTGCAGCAATGAATAAAATGCTGCAGCTATTAATCTTCATCAGTGGAGTGTGTGACTCCCTGTCCCTGTTGCAAATGGACATTTTTATCCTAATAAAAGCACAGTAAAAGCAGGAATGTGCTGTGACACTTTGATGGGAACACGTTGCCACATCCACAATCTCCACTCCCAGTGTCATTCCTCATCAATAGCTGAAAAACCCCAGTACTGACATCATAATGACATTTTATCCCTGGCAATTAAAATTTAATGTTATTTTACATCCCACACAGTTGTTTTTTTTTCTATTTAAGGAGTGTTCCATCAGTGGATATCCCTGTCTTTTAGAGCTAATAATTTTGCATTTTAAATACTTTTTGGTTTAATTGTGTTCATTATCAAAATCAGAACATGTAGATATCTGGGTTTACAGCTACCCACAGTGTTTGCTCTGTGCAGCAGTGCATGGATTGGGACAACTTGGATAAGAAATAAGGGACCAAGTGACATTAGATTGGCCAGAAAATGCCAATTGAGTGACTTGGCTGTCCCTGCCCATGGCAGGTGAATTAGAAATAAAGGATCTTTAAAGTCCCTTCCAACCCAAACCATTCTGTGATTCCGTGGTTCTATTAAAGCACAAGAAAAAATGCTGCTCTATCAAAATTAAAATCGGGGTGTGAATTTAAATTTCCCATCCTAGGCCACATAAAGTCTTAAAAGTCAACGTTTTTGTGAGAAAAACAGGTCCAGTTCTTAATGATTTGGAACTGATATTTTGATATATTGGTATTTTTATTGAGTGACTGTTGATAAGCTTGATTATCTGTCTTGTAAGAGTGCAGCCGGTCTGGTGATACAAATAATCACATAAACTTGGAGTTTCCTTGCACAGGCACATTTTGCTTTTCTAGTTCCTTGAAGAAGATTAAAAAATACGTGTGGCAGCCAGAGTTTCTTTCAGCTCCCAGAGTTGTTCAGGCTCCGTGCTCACCTCTTCTGAAATAAACCAGCTGTGGTTTTGTTGTAAAGCAGAATCCCATTAAGGAAGACTAATTGGTTCACCTTTTAATCAGGATTCATGGACAATTATTGTTTACTAGTTCGGTTTTGACTCCTTAATAAATCCACAAATTGGATGTGAGGTGGGGAGATGCTTTTTACTTTCTCTGCTCATGAATCAGAACAGCTTCTGCCTACTCCTTGTGGAAAAAATAATCTAATGATGTGGCCTCATTTTAGCCTTATCACTTTTGATTGTTCTGCTCATTTTAAACGACTGGCAGATGACCTGTTAGCATCTTTTACTGGTCCCATTCCAGTGCTCAAAATTGCAGCAGCCTTGCTCAGCGTTTTCCATGAGGGAAGTGATTACAGAGGTTAATTCACTTACAGCCCGCAGCGCCAGTCCTGCCTCTTTAAAAGTAAAAAATTAATGCAGTCATAACCTCAGAAGAATCAAATATGATCATGAGTCTCCACTCCCACTCATTTCATAAGCCTGTCTCTTCAAAATATTCTTTTTGCTCTCCGTCAAAATGCTATTTATTGTCTCTCTCTCTCTGTAGACACAGTTATTAGACATTTCATATATAATGCCTCATACATTTTCCCACTCACAGGGGTTTAAGCTGGGGGAGGGCTGAATAACAAGCAGGAATAGATGAAACTAATGCCATTAACACTATCCTGGCACATAAGAAAAGCTGTTTTAAATGTCTTGAGATGTAAAACTCTAAAATATCTTAATGTGAACTGAGTAGAAACAGTCTTTATCTTTTAAAGCTGTTTTTATAAACTCTGATAACTGTTATTTAGCAATTAGGCTCTACAGTAGTTTGCCATACCTGGTGATTTCTTTATTTTTTAATAAAGATTAAACAATGCTCACATCTTCTTTTTTTTTTTTCCCCTGAAGACAATTAAGTGAACTCCCAGACTTCACTTTTCTAGATGTGCCCAAATAAAGAATATTTGGTACTTCGCTTAGACTGAATTTTGGGTTGTTCACTACGTCTGAAAAGTGGGACATTCTGCCTTGAATATTTAAATATTGATGTCAGAATTGAGCAGGTTGGAGTATTTCAGGTTTTCGAAGTGTTTTTTTTTTTTGGTTTTTTTTGTCAAATGTGTGAAAAAGTGGGACATTTTCAGGCATGCAATGCTTTCAGCAATCACACGTGTTTGTCAGCCTACGGATCTCCGGTCCGGAAAGGGAGCTGGGGATAAAAGGAGGAAAAAGGGAGGACACCCCAGCAAGATGCATCGCCTCCTTCCAAAATATCCCAGAGGAAGGGAATTCTCACATCTACCCCAGAGCACACAGAGTGGAGAAGGTGAACCCTGGTCATTCTGCATCCCGCAGGAAACACTCTCTCTTTTCTTCCTCAAAAATATGTGGAGAAACTTGGATTTACTCTGCTGCACAATGAGACCTGAACACGACCCCAATTCTCAAAGGAAAATTGAATATTTCCATGCCCAGCTGTGGGTAACAGGATATTGCTGCACTCTCAGGCTGGAAAGCTTTCCCTGGAGCTTGACAACAAAATCAGCCTAGCAAGAGGGATTAGTTTTGGGAGTTGGTTGTCTTTTGTAAAATGGGAGAGATTATTTCAGGGAACAATTCCAAGCCCAAGTCACTCTGAGAGAGGCCTGTCTTTCTCCAGGAATCCCAGGCTGGCCTGAGAGGATCAGGCAGCAATGCTGGGACAAAAAAATCACTCCCCACCACACCTGTTGTCATTTCCCAGTGCGCTCAAAGTGGGAATTTTCAGCTTCCCAGCAACATCAGCTGCAGAGAAATCTGCAAAATACGAGCCACCAGTTCTGAGACAGAACTTCATGTAGTGAACACCTCTCTTTCTAAGAGGGTAGCACCATATGGCCCAGATTGAAGGTATATAAACCTTCACAAGCTTCTCCTGCTGATGAACCCCACACAACCTCAGTCTAACTAAGGAAAAGCACTTTATTCAGGAAGAATTTGCCTGGATAACTGAGTGGCACCAATCTCCTCAGAAATGATGAGAACTGGGGTTAGTGAGAAGTCCCATTTGTCAGGAATTTAGCACACCTTTTAGCGAAACAATTATCCTCTTTGCTCAGACCCCCCAAGCGAACCAGTCTGAACTCCTGCAGGTGCAGGTCTTTCCAGAATTTGGCAGCAGCAGTTCCTCAATTGTTATGAATATGTAAGGAGGGAATGATTAATCTGTGAATTAAATTTGGAAGTTAATCTCCATTTCCTAGGCAGAAACTATTTGTTGGTTTGGTGGGGTTTTTTTTGTTAAATTGAATTGAAGATGATCATGAATCAGAGAATCCCAGAATGGTTTGGGTTGGAAGGGACCTTATAGAATATCCAGTCCCAGCCCTGCCATGGCAGGGACACCTCCCACTGTCCCAGGCTGCTCCAAGCCCCAATGTCCAACCTAGCCTTGGACACTGCCAGGGATCCAGGGGCAGCCACAGCAAATCTGGGCACCCTGTGCCAGGGCCTCATCATCTTCACAGTAATAAATATATCCATACCCTACAATGCATATGATATTCATGATTAAAGTGGGCATCCATTTTCTGGCTCAGCTTTGTCCATTCACGCTGATTCTGCCTTTTTTTCTCATTTTTGATCTTGAATAAAAAGCTAAGCCAGACCAGGATTTGAATTTACAGACTGCATGCCAAATAATCAGTACTACTGGGGTGTGTCCTTGATCACATTGCTAGAGGTGACCTCGGCTCTTGCAAACCTGTTTGAACATCTGGAGAAACATCTGGAAAAGCAGGAATAGAGTAGTGCATCTACCTATCCCCAGGAGCAGCTGAGGGAGCTGGGGGGCTGAGCCTGGAGCAAAGGAGGCTCAGGGGGGACCTCAGTGCTCCCCAAAACTCCCTGACAGGAGGGGCAGGGAAAGGAGGAGAGGAAATGGCCTCAAATTGCACCAGGGGAGGCTCAGCTTGGAGACTGAGAAAAAAAATTTCCCTCATGGAGTGGTGAGGCCTTGGGATGAGCTGCCCAGGGAGCTTTGGAGTCTCTGGGAGTGCTCAGGAGGAGTCTGGATGTGGCCCTTGGGGACGGGGTTTGGGGTGATGCTGCTGCTGCTGCTGGGGTGGCACTGGGTGATTTAAAGGTCTCTCCAGCACTGATGATTCTGTGTTTCCATGACTGATACTCTGCTAACATTTGCCCAAACTCTGGTTCATTTCTGAGCTTGTTTCCCATGGATGTGTTTCAGAGCTGGAAGAGCCTGGGACCCTGACAGAGGAGCCCAACAGGGGGACACTGCTGCCTGTCCCTTTTCCTCTTGCTCTGCCCACGCTTCTCTGGGTGGATCCCCCCCCTACAGCAGCATTTCCTTGCTCGTGCTGTCACATCAGAGGGTGCAGCTGTTTCCTGGCAGGCTCAGCCTGCAGTGGCTCTGTGCACTGGGGCAGCCTGGGCTCTCTGCAGTGTTTATGGGTACAGGACACTGGATTTCCCTGCCAGCAATAGCACCCTAGTGCCCTCGCACTGCTGGGCACACACAGAGCCAGCTGAATTTCCTTCCATCTGGAGGAGTGGTTGTGCTCTTTTGAAGCACACAGAAGTTATTTCTTCTCATAAACATCCTTATGAATTGAACCTGTCCCAGTTTATCCACTTTAGGCAATGCTGGTGCTGTTTTCAGTAAGATCCTGCCTTTACTTCCTCAGAAGTAAACCCACAGAATCCTTCTCATGGTTTCATGATGAGAATTTGATAGACAATTCCCAATTTAATCTACATTGAACATTTTGGCTGCAAAACTTAGCCCAGCAAAGCTCCCAAGCTGCTCTTACACCCAGATCATAGGGATATACATGCCCAAGGACCAGCCAAGCCAAGATTTGCCCAGCTGCAGCTGCTGAGCTGTTCCCTGCAGGGGAAGGAAGATTCCAGCACAGATTTTGTCATCAACCCATATATGATTTGTAATCTTGTCCCAAACCCTTTTTTCTGCTGGCAGTTCTGGAAATTGCAGCTGTAAGACAATTGGCAGAGCTCAGGCTTCACTTGAAACTGTCATCTGATAATTTATTACTTTTGTTGGGATGCAGCTGCTGTGTGACCCCTCCTGGGTGTCCCCAGTGCCCAAATGTCTTTTGTCATCCTGTCCTTTTGTCCCTCTGCCTGGTGCCCAGGCTGCACATTGAGGGGGAGGGAAGTTCACCCAGAAGGTGATGAGGCAATCTTGTTCCTCTGCAGAGACGCTCAGCTCTGAACAAATAAGACAAAATTGCAAAGGTCTAGAGATGGTCAGCAAATAGAGTGCTGAAGCAAGGGCAGGGATGACATCTGACAGCTTTTTGGCCAGGGGTGCAGTGCCCGGTGCTGATCTGTGATCTGTTGGGAACAATCTCCATCTCCTGATCCCGTGGAGCTGCCAGTTCTTAGGAGAGGGGCTGCTCCTTCCTGCAGGTCCCAGCTGAGGGGGGGACCCTGCTTGGCCAACCACCCCCAGCAGAAGGGGAACCCGTGACCTGTGTGAAGGTCCTGCATTAAAAAAACTCCTTGGAAGCACCAGAACCTTGACTTCAGGTGTGTGCCATGTTCTCCTGTGTGTGGATGCATCCCCTCTGCTGTCCCCTCTGCTGTCCCCTCCACCCTTCAGCCCCTGTGACCGTGCAAGTGCAGCCCAAACCACGGCACAGCCAAGGAGGGCTCAGTGCTGGGGCTGTGCCACTGCTCTCTCCTCTCTTTCAAGTCCAGCTGGATCCCTTTGCTCTCCATCCCTCCCTGCCCATCACATCCCAACATTTGCCCTGAGATGAAAAAGCTGCACTGATGAGAGCAGCACAGAAGTCCACAGTGCTTTGTGAATTTGTTTTCCCTGAGTGCCAGAGGACTGTAAAGCAGCACCAGGTACAGGCTGCAGAGTGTTTTCCTTTGGAGCTCTGTGCCTGTGTATCACAGAAATCCTACTTTGAACCTGGATTTTAGGGCTGTGAATGTGGCTGCTCCCTGCTAATTCCCCACCTCCCTGCAGCACTGTGCCTTGTCACAGTGGGACGTGGCATTAATCACTGCTGCACTTCACCTGGAGCCTCATTAAATGGGGTTTCGTTGAATAAGTCTGAAAGCAAAACCCAGGTAGCTTTCCAATTACAAAATGCCTCAGTGATGTGCATCCCAGCTTAGCCAGTTTGCTCTTTTCTTCCTTTCTTCCCTCATTTTTATTTTTTTTTTTAGCAAGGCATTTGGGTTTTTCACAGCACTTAATTCGCCTTCATCAAGAGACATGTTAATTGTCGGTAATCATTGCTTGTCCACATGAATGAGCAAGGAGAACCACACTATGCTGCTGGAGAGCCCGTGGGCTTGGCAGAAAAGCTCTAGGAATCACTTACTGAGGGAAAAAGAGCTCATGTTGCTGTAATGTTTGGTTTGCTTCCATTCCCCCATTTGTCTGAAATGTTTACTGAGCACAGCCATGCCTGTCTTGGAGGCTGCAACCAGTTAATTTTCCTCTCTTAACTCTCTTGCAATTCTCTGCTCTGGCCTCAGGAATTGCAACACCATGAAAGCCAAGTGGTGTTCAAGGGATCCATCAAGTTCAGAGTCTGTGTGGTTGCATTTTTTGGGTGATTCTGCCCTGCTCAGGTGAGACCCCACCTGCAGAGCTGCCCCAGCCCTGGGGCCCAGCCCAGGGAGGAGCTGGAGCTGCTGCAGAGAGCCCAGAGGAGGCAGCAGGATGAGCAGAGGATGGAGCAGCTCTGCTGGGAGGAAAGGCTGGCACAGCTGGGATTGTTCAGCCTGGAAAGGAGAAGCTTTGGGCTGAGCTCAGGGTGGCCTTGCAGGGCCTGAAGGAGCTGCAGGAAACATGGACAGAGACAATTCCCAAGGGCTGCAGGGACAGCACACAGGCAGTGGCTGCAAACTGAAAAATTACAGGTTTAGATGGGATATGGGGCAGGAATTGTTCCCCGGGAGGGTGGGGAGGGTCTGGGCTGGAATTCCCAGCTTTGCTGTGGCTGCCCCTGGATCCCTGGCAGTGCCCAAGGCCAGGTTGGACATTGGGGCTTGGAGCAGCCTGGGACAGTGGGAGGTGTCCCTGCCCATGGCAGGGTAGGAATGAAATGATCTTTAAGGTTCCTTCCAACCCAAACCATTCCATGATTCTATGACACTGTCACATGACAGATGACACCAATTGCATTGATCACAACAGACCTGGGCTTTTCTTTGTCATGTTATTGGAAAGAAATCACAGCTTTTGTGTAGCAAACTCACTCCTCTGCTCTGCACAGAAAGTCCTTCCACGGGAAAAGGTTAATGATGGGAAACCAAACTTCTCAGATGCAGAAATACTTTGAGAATTTCAGGGCATTTGGGGTCAGAGTCGCTGCTGCAGCCGAGGTCTACTGGGGCTGGGGTTGCCAGGAAGCCAATTAGGAAGGATTTCTGTCTGGTTGCAGCAGCCTGGGGATTGCTTTAACCTGAGCTCAGCTGGCTCTGCTTCCCCAGGGAGAGCATTCCTGCTCTGGATAGTGCCAGCACACGTGTGCTGCCCATCCTCCTTCTCACCTGGCTGTTCACAGCTGGCTGCAGGGGCCTGGAGAGGCTCAGGGAGGGTGAGGGAATGGGTTTGCCAGAATAAGGCATTTTTTTAGCTCTTTTTGCCGCAGAGAATCAGACTGATTCCTGATGTGTGCCCTGGTTTTACCAAATCCTCTAAATCATTGGGATAAACCTCTTCAAAACTGCCTTTTTAGTGTTCATGGGTCAGGCCTCATTTTATTCTTGGCCAGGGTTTGTGTGTGACCAACAAAGTTCTGGCCTCCACACAGATGCAATTACAAAATTTTTAATTTATCCAATTTGAGCAAACAAAGAAATTAATGCTCCTGCTTCTAAGTAACTGTGTTGGTTTTGCAGGGCCTGGTTTTTGGTAGTGCAGGGCCCACAGAGGTGGCTGCTGTGAGAAGCTTCTGGAAGCTTCTGCCAATCCCTGATGGCTCTGAAGATGAATCTGCTGCTGGTCAAGGCTGGGTCAATGAGAGGTGATGGTAACACCTCTGTGATAACAGATTTAAGAAGAAAATCAAAACAAAGTGGAGCAAGCGTAATTTTTTCCCAGCCAGAGAACAGGAGAATGTGACAACATGTGAGGGAAACAACACGAAAACACCAAGGTCAGTGGAGAAGGAGGGGCAGAAGGTGCTCCAGGTGCTGGAGCTGAGATTCCTCTGCAGCCCTGGTGATGTCCATGGTGAAGCAGCTGTGCCCCTGCAGCCCCTGGGGATCCGTGGGGGATGCGAAATCCACCCACAGCCCTTGGGGATCCATAGGGAATGCAGAGATCCACACACAGCCCTTGGGGATCCAGAAGGGATGCAGAATCTACCCACAGCCCTTGGGGATCCATAGGGAATGCAAAAATCCACCCACAGCCCATGGGGATCCAGAAGGGATGCAGAATCTACCCACAGCCCATGGGGATCCATGGGGGATACAGAGATCCACCCACAGCCCCTGGGGATCTGCAGGTGCTGGGGCTGAGGAGTCGCTGCTTCCAGGGCCCTCCCTGGGATTGAAGTGAAAAATCCACCAACAGCTTGGAGAGAGGAGAAAGGAAATCTGGAGACTCTTGTGCATCAAATCTTAATGGAAAATAGAAAATATTTGCTAATTTTATTTATTATCACATTTTACCTTATTAATGGAATTCTAAATTATTCTTATTCCTATTCTGCTTCTTCTTTTCTTCTTCTACATAGTTCACATTCTGCTTATTATTCCCCTTCTTCTCCTGTGGATTTTAAATCTTATTCTTATAACTATTCTTCTTCTAAGGATTCTAAAATAATTCTTATTACTATTCTTCTCCTGCGGGTTTAAACGTTTTTATTCCTCTTCTCCTACGGACTTCAATATTCTTATTCCTCTTTTTCTATGTATTGCTAAATTCTTATTCCTATCACAACCCTTAAATCTTTAATCTTCTTCCTCTTCTTTGTCTTTGTCATCCTTCTCATCATCTTCACCTTCTTCATCTCCGTCTTCCTCATCATCTTTGTCTTCTTTGTCTTCATCATCTTTGTCTTCATTGCCGTCTTTGTCACCTTCACCATCTCTTTGTTTTGCCCATCTCCTCCCTGCTCCTGCTGCTGTTTTTTCCCTGACGCCGTTGTTTTGGAGCCCTGTGGGTGCTGCAGGGGCACTGGGAGGGTGGCTCTGGGGCCATGGGTGCCGTGTCCTTGCTTCTCCTTGGGAACAGCCCCTGCAGCGCCCGCAGTGCCCGCCTGAAGCGGGAGGGAGTTTTCCTGGGCAGGGCGTGGGCGGGAGAAGCCGCATGTCCTGCTCGGGCTGCCAGGTCCTCAGGCCAGGCCTGGTGAGGGACAGGCACCGGGAGCCCGTCTCCCACAAAAACTTTCAATTTCTTCTCTCTGTCTTCTTCTGGTGGCAGCTTCAGGGCGCTCACCTCCCCCCCACTCATCCTCCTCTGGCGCCAAGGGTTTCATCGAGGTGCTGGGGTCACTCTCAGCTTCCCGGAGGTCCTGCGTGAGCTCTGGGTGGCTGTCATCTTCCCATCTAGAGCACACGGAGGGTCTGTGGCCTTGGGACGTGTCCTGGCCAAGGGATGTTTCCTCTGGGGAAAGGTCTTGGCCAACGTGTTCTTCCCAGTCGGAACATTCTTCACACCTGTTGCAGTCATCCTGGCACAGGTCCTGCTTGAGGTATTTCTCCCAGTCTGAGAGTTCCTGGAGCAGCTCTTTATCCAGGTATTCTTCCCAGTCCCAAATTTCCTGGGAGGCTTCTTTGTCGGAGATCTCTTCCTCCTTGTGCTCTTCCCAGTCTGGAACTTCCTGGGACGGCTCCTGCTCCTCGCACTTTTCCCCCTGGGGCGCTCCTTGGGAATTGTTCCTTTCTCCCTGGGACAGCTCTGCCTCGTGCTCACTTTCCTGCTGGGAAACGCTGTACTCCATGTGGGAATTCCCAGGCACGGGGCTCTGCTCCCTTTGGGCTGGAGCTGTTCCTGCTGCTCCTGCAGCCCCGCTCTGCTCCGGGGTGCCCTGTTCCTCCAGCTGCTGCAGCTGGGCCTGGCTCAGGGGCTGCTCAGGGCTGCTCTGGTCCCTGCAGGGCAACTCCAGGCCGCTGTCCACGGTGTTGTCGGGGACACTGGGTGGGCTCTGTGTCCCCAGGGATGGCAGCTCCTGGCTGGGTACAGGAGTCTCTGGTGCCTTTTCCTCCTGCTGGGCAGCGAGAGGCTCAGGGGGCTCCTCCTGCCCAGCAGCTCCAGCTGGGGTAGGAGCTGCTGGCTTGGCCTCCCTGGCTCTGCCCAGGGCAGGAGAGGTGCTGGGCAGGGCAG
>JAHLSL010000075.1:1795645-1806207 GCA_025920805.1 Petroica traversi
CTGGCTCTGCCCAGGGCAGGAGAGGTGCTGGGCAGGGCAGGAGCTGCCTCTGCTGCCACCGCTCTGCCCTTGGGCCTGTGGAAGCTGGGACCTGCCTGGGGACAAGGCTGGGGCTGCTTCTTAATCACTGAGCTCAAGAGTCTCTCCTCACTGCTGGAGGTGACGTCCTTCTCCCATGGGGACTGCTCCTGAGCTTTGTACTCTGCTCCTCGGGACAGCTTCTTGTCGCTCTTGTCCCTTGTTGGGGACAATGCTGACTCTCTGTGGTGTTCCCACGGGGTGATGTGGGAGTGCAAATCTTCCCACAGCGGGAGTGCCTTGTCTCTCTCAGCTTGCCACTGGAACAGCTCTGGGACATCTTCCCATTGGGAGTTTTCACGCACTCTCCAGGGGGACAGCTCCTGGGATCTCCCATCTCCATCCCATTCAAACTCCCGCTGCCCTCTCACAGATTCCTGCCACCGGGACAGGAATGTCACCTGTTCTTCCTGTTCCCGCACCTCTTGGAACATCTGCCCGGCCTCCTCCCACTCGTGCAGCTCCTGGACTGTCACCATGGCTTCCTGCTGGTGCAGATCCTGCTGTGTCCCCTCTCCCCACTGGGACAATTCCCGGACGTTCAGGTGCACCTGTTGTCGGCGCAGCAGCCGGCACATCCTGGATCCCCACGGGGAAATCACTTTGTACGCAAAGACCTTTTCCTCCCACTCAGACATCTCCTCTGTCTCAGCTTCCCACCGGGAGAGCCCGTGGGCCATGTTGGGAAAGGTCCCCTCAGGGAAAGGCCTGTCCTGCTCCCACTGAGGGCCTGGACGTGTGGCCAGCTGGGCACGGGGCTGGGGCACCAGAACTCGGGGTGGCTTTAATGTCTTTGTCTTCTGGCACAGATGGATCCCAGGAATTGCTTCCTCCTGCTGGAGTGGCTCTCCTGGGCCCTCAGTGCCCCTAGGAACGCTCAGCCAGGGGCTCTCTGATGGCACAAGGGTCTCTGGCCACCGCCACGTTCTGTGTCACAAAGGGATCCAACAGAGAGCAACCCTGTCACAAAGGGCCACCCCAGCACCCCAACACCAGCAGGGGACAAGGAATGGGCCTGGAGCAGTCCCGGCCTTGGGGACTGCATTGGTTTTGCAGGGCCGGGTTTCTGGTAGTGGTTTTTGGCCACAGAGGTGGCTGCTGTGAGAAGCTGCTGGAAGCTTCTGCCATGTCCAGCAGAGCCAACCTGCTGCTGGGCCAATAAGAGTGGTTGGTAACACCTCTGTGATATTATATTTTAAAATAATTTGAAGCAAAGAGTGGCACAGAGAGGTTTTTCCCAGGAAGAGAAGAGGAGAAGGTGAGAACATGTGAGGGAAACAACATGGAGACACCAAGGTCAGTGGAGAAGGAGGGGCAGGAGGTGCTCCAGGTGCTGGAGCTGAGATTCCTCTGCAGCCCCTGGTGATGTCCATGGTGAAGCAGCTGTGCCCATGCAGCCCCTGGGGATCCGTGGGAGATGCAGAGATCCACCCACAGCCCCTGGGGATCCATGGGGGATGCAGAGATCCACCCACAGCCTGTGGGGATCCACAGGGGATGCAGAGATGCACCCACAGCCCCTGGGAATCCACGGGGGATGCAAAGATCCACCCACAGCCCCTGGGATCCATTGGGATGCAGAGATCCACCCACAGCCCAAGGGGATCCACAGGGGATGCAGAGATCCATGGGGGATGCAGAGATCCACCAACAGCCCACGGGGATCCATGGGGGATGCAGAGATCCACCCACAGCCCCTGGGGAGGTTTCCATGCTGGAGCAGTGGATGCCTGGAGGAGGCTGAGATCCAGTGGAAGACACAAGGAGAGGGCCCTGCTCCCAGGCTGGAACAGCCTGTCCTTGCAGGACTGACCCCGTGGGCAAAGGACACACACCACAGCAGTTTTGGAAAGACTGTGTGCCCATGGGAGAGACTCATGATGCAGCAGATTTGTCAGGACTTCTGCTCGTGAGATTTGGAGCCATGTTTGAGAAGTTCACAGAGAACTTCCTTCCATGGGAGGGACTCCACGGCCTGACAGGGGAAGGACTCCTCTCCTGGAGCAATGGAAGAAAATCTGAGTGATGAACTGACCAAACCCCCGTGCTGTGTCTCCCTGCACTGTGGGTGGGAAGGAGAGAGGGGCTGGGGAAGAAAGGTGTTTTTTAACAATTTATTTTGCTTCTCATCATTCTCCTCTGACTCTGTTAGTAATAAACTCACTTTGTTCCTCTAAGCTGAGCCTGTTTTACCCTTGGGATGTTTTCTTCTGGTCCTTCTGTCAACTCATGAAGCCTTTGTTAATTTTTTCTTCCCTCTGCCCAGCTGTGGCATGGAAGGGGGAGTGAGCAGCTTTTGTGGGTGCCTGGCGTTTGGCCAGTGTCAAACCATGACAATGACATAATTCTGTTCCATTAATTAGTATTCTGTCCTCTGCTGGTTATTGATTTCTCACTTCTCTTGCTAATTAGTCCATAGTTTTAATATATTTTTCTGACTTTCCAATGCATACACTGAGTCTCCCTTAATTTCTTTTTTATCTTCAGATTTCTGCAAAATATTCTTGTGGTCCATAAATTCTACATTCCAGGTGTCCAACCTCCATAAAACACCTTTCTCTCCCAAGATTTATTCTTTGGAGCACATCAGAGTTAGTTTACCAAAACTTCCAAGTTCCAGTAATCTTCCCAGAATGTGTTCCTACAAAAGGAGCTTATGACAGCTTGGCTAAATGCTGGTTAAAACTTAATTATACTGCTTATAATTAATACACTTGTTACGATTAATTAAAAACAATTAATTAGAACTTAATTTAAACCACTGATTTTTTTAAAAAATTGGAACAATTATATAATTTCCAACACTGGGATTGGGCAAGTTTGGGGTTTAATTCCTGAGATTTCTGACTCAAGGCATTTGCAATCGCACCTTTTTATGGGCTGATCTGCCAGGCCTGGAGAACCCCAAACTTTCAGGCTTTGCAGTGAAAACGAGGCCATGGGGATGACTGAAATTCATGGATTTGGGTATCCACCTAGGATCTGTGTCTATTTTCTAAGGAGAGCTCACCTGGGCACCACATCAAACACGGACTGTCCCTGAGCAAGCAGTTTGTGTGATATATATAATGGTTTTCAACTGATCGTATTAAATATCTCCTTGGTAGAAAAATAACAGCATCAATATCCTTTCCTGTTTGCCTTGAAATAAAGATTGAGTAGCACGCCACAAAATAATACCAGAGTGCAGCAAAGCAAGACACTCCTCCAAAATAAAGAGTACTGCAAAGAAAGGCAGAAAGGAGTGGGAAAACCATGAAAAACAAGGACTGCACAATGAAAAAAAGCACTCTGATATTTAAGACAAAACAGATTTCAAAAACTCAGTGAAAGCAGCCAGAAATATCTGCAGGAAGGTGTCGTTAACATTTAGAATTTAGGGCTGCTAATTCAACGGTGTAAGTGCTGCACATCAAGGTACATAATTAGATGTCCTAATTGAGGGTTTGACTGATTGCCACAGGCAGCAACACGACTGAAATGGTGTCACTGTAAACTGGGGTCTCTCTGCTCTCTGGGCTGTTTTTCTGCCTTTGCTTCCTACCTGGTGTGAAATTGTAGGTTTGGATTGGGGTTAATTGCTGGGTTTAGACCTTCCCGTACCTTTCAATGAACAGAAGCATTTTGCACGATTTTCTGGAGTACCTGAACATAAGGAAAACAAAAGGAGCTTTAAAAGCAGTTTCAGGGTTGACCAGGAGCTGCTCAGATGACACAGGAGCTTGAACAAAAATTGGAGAAATGAAAAGACAAGTTTGGTAGTGAAGATGGTGGGAAGAGAAGAGAACTGGAACGCTGCAGAAATGAAAATGTTGTGTAGACTTTGCATTTCTGAATTAACACTTTATCCTTGGCTATGTGGTTTAATCTGCTAAATTTAGACACACCCTAATGATAGTTCTTTTTAAATAATTAATGGGTTTTGCTACATACAGATAAATAGATTGTAAAAATGCAGCAAGGATGGTGCAGCTCTGGAGCAATGAATGCTGTTGTGCAGCTGCAGCTGCCTGCAGCAGTCACTCACACAGATCTCCTTCCCTACAGATTTAAGCAAGTTGTATCCATTAAATCCACACATGGATCCCTAAATTTCTACAAAAGCAGAACAGCAGGTTGGAGAGAATCAGATCACTTTAATTTTTAGCTTGATAGTACTTCTGTTGCTTTATTGGTTTAAGCAGAGTTAGTGGAGATGCAAAATCATTTGTCAGTGTTTGTGAAATGCTGAATTCCTGCAGCACTTGGATCTTCTCTCTCTGATGGGACACTCTGTCCTCTGTGACAGCCAGTTCTCTCAGGGAGGAATTTATAGTTGTGCAGACACACAGCATCAAGTTCATGGGTTCCTTAAGCCTGACCTAATCCCTGTTTTGAAGCTGTTAAAGACTCCACCTTCCCTTCATTAGTTTTGCTCTGATGTTCAGCTTATCCATCAGCCCCTTGGGACAAGCCAGTCTGGAAGTTCAGGACAGCATTTCTGATTTGTCTTTCAGGTGCCAGTTTTGGCCAAACCATCCTCAACAGCGATTTTAGAAACCCTGAGCATTTTCCAGTGCTGGCAATGCAGATGTTCAGAGAAAACATCTTCAGTTTTCTTCTTCTCTTGCTGTCAGTGTGAAACAGCACTTGGGGCTGGGTTCTGCTGCAGGAGAGAGTGAAGTTTTCTCCCTCTTGGGTGTTTCTGGACCAGGATTAAATCAAGCAGGCAAATATTTTTTTCCTCATATTCCTCATTCAATATCTTTATTCAAAAACCTATCTATCTGATATATAAAATCAAGCCATGTCCAGCTTTCCCTGGCCAAAAAACAAAAAGGCAGCAAAACTTCCAATGGACTAAGGAGAATTCCCAGAAAATCTGCCTCATGCACTGAACTTGACATCCGCTGTCCCTCAGGCCCTCTGCCTGCTATAGCAACTTGATTTTGTGGGGAAGTAAATCAGATTTCTTTTTGCCAGTGGCACCATCCCACTCCACCCACTGCAGGATTTTAGGAGCTGTTCCTTCAGGTTCTCAGCTTTGAATGCAGAAATCAGCCCTCTGTGCAGAGCTTTCCTCATGAGCCAAGGCAGAGAACACCCTCTCCCTCCTCCTGCCATTGTGGCTTCCTGCAGGGACTTTTGTTTTTTCCATAAAAGCTGTTCCTCTGCAGGTTGTCTCCTCGCTGTGCTGCTTTTCCACAGTACCACGTTTCTCTGGGTGATCCAGGCTGATTTGAAACAAATTACTCAGTCCTACCATGGCTTTTCAGTAAAAGAAGTAAATTGGTATTTGAGCTGTCTGCTCAAGACAAAATAAAGATTTCCTGGGTTTGTAGCATGCAGGTTTAAGGCCTGTTCCTTCTAGAATATCCTGTGCAATTCTACATCTTTTCCTGCGTCCTGGATAAATCTGAGCCTGTGCTGTGTTTTGGATTTTTTCTGCAGTTTCCAGAAGACTCTGTGGATTTAGAGGAGTCAAAACCTTCTGCACCCACTTTCCACAGAAGATATGAACCAGAACTATGATTTCCTTCTGCTGCTTTACCCTACTCTGATGACACAAAACAGCCACGTGGCTGAAAATTTCCTTCACCAACGGGACTTGGAGGTTGATGGGTAACTCTGCCACTGGTGGGAAAACCCCACAGTCCAGCTGCCCTCAAAGAGAACCATCATCAAGGATTAATTTAAATATTTTATTAAATAATCCTAATAAAAGTCTGTGTTGCCAGTACAAGGCTTTGTGGACTTGGCTGATTTGGCCATGTGAGTGGTTTACAACAAAAACAAACTGCAGCTCTTGAGTGCCTTTCTTATTCAGGGTAAAGAGTTTGTTCCCACAGCCACTGGGAATGGTTTTATTCACACCTGGGAATCCCACAGGAGGGAAGGAGATTTTTTTGTGAGCCTTCTTAAGATCATAATTGTTGATGGGATTTGTCCTGCCTGACTGCCAGGCTGATGTCTCATGTAAGGCAATTATCAGAGCTCCTTCCATGAGAGAGAGAGAGAAACTGGCACTTCCTGGGGGATTTCCTCCCATATCTAAATGAAAAAAAAACCAACCAAAAAACCATGAAATAAATCACACTGTAAAGGTGTTTTTACCTTTCTAATGAGCACAGAAAGAATCCAGATTTTGCAGGCAGCTGGGTGGGATGTCACAGGATGTGTGGATAAGGCAGCTCGTTTTTTTGTGATATGGTTGAAAAAGTGATTTTTACAGGTGGAAGGTGATACTGGAGGGTTTTTTGGGCCAATTTCTCCCTGGCCAAGGAGCTCTGGTCGCCTTTGTCCCCCCCAGCTGTGCCAAGGAGCATCCCAGAGCTTGGTCCAAGCTGTGAGCCCTGGGAGCTCTGCCAGACACAGATTGGGAGGGCTCTGTTTTCATTCCAAGTAGGTTTGGGCTTTCTCTCTGTGTGGGTCGGGGGTAGAAGACACACTGAGTTTTTTGGACAATGTTTATTGCAACACCTCCTTGCTCAGCTGCTGCTTGAAATCCTGTTTTAAAGTGTTGACAGACATTTGTGGTCATATCTTCAGTTTAACAGGAATAGCAAATTAACAGGAGACACTGGGCCCAGTTTTTTTCCTAGAAAATAAACTATGTTAGAGAAACCTCTTTCATTTCTCACAACAGCAATTGTAGAAGTTTTAATCTGGGGCTTTTGGAAGGGCAGAACATTCCTAGCTTGACTTTGGAGTTTTCTTTTTCTCAAGCATTGTTTGGATTTGTTGACTTAGGTTTTCATTTTGGGGGTTTTTTGTTTTTTGCTTTTTTTTTCATCTAGAGAATGAGAGGAATAAAAACCAAACTCTCCTCTGGGAAAACTGGAAAAATTTGAAATGGGGCCAGTGAAAGATAACAGCCATGGAAGACTGCAATACAATTAAATTGTGTTAATTTGCAGATGATTATGCATATTTCTTTAAACAGTTCTGCAAAATTCTCCCTCCGTCCCAAATCAGTCTCTTCCTTGGAACTTACAAGGAAAAAAAATAGTAAGAAAAAAAACATTGTTACCCTAAACTTCCTTAAGCTGCTCAAATCCTCATCTGTTGTCTAGGGACTCACCTCATTTCCTCCTGAAATCCTCTGCATTACATCCAAGCCTTGTGGCCCCGAGTGAGGCTTCGGTTCAGGAGTTATTTCAGCACTCTCTGTCTGCAATCCTGGTAATTTATACCATGTTAGCACAAAGTCACACTTGAGTGAGATGGGAGCTCAGTAATATTTCCAAAAGCCCTCCACCTTTCCCCTCTGTAAGCACAGGAGTGAGCACAGCAGGGACTGGAGGGGCAGAGCCACTCACAGGCTGCAGGTTTGGCCAAGAAACCGGGTGGCCTTTGGGCAAATCCCATTTTTCTCCTCCCAAAACCTTCCAGTCCCACTTCCCCTTTCAGTTCTTGAGCTCTGCTGCACTGGGAAAGGCTTTTAAACAGCAGGGAGAGCCTGAAATCCACGTGTTTCACAGACAGCTTCCCTCACCCGAGCACATCTGACTGTACTTCTGCCAAAATCCAGACGTGACTGCAGCCTCTTGTTTCCCATTTCACAGTTTCCATTTGGACACCTGAGCTGGGAGTGAGGTGCTCATAAGAAATCTGGTTAATCCCCATGGATTGTCTGAGCAATGATCCTCCTAGAGCAGGATGTGGAGGGGAACATTTCCGTGCTCATGTTGGGTCAAAACATTTCAGCAGATTGGGGAAATGAGGAGAAAAATCACATTTGATTGCCTTTCTTCTTTTTGCTTTATTGTACATTGCTTGCTTGCTGAGGCTCTTTGGCCTTGCAATGAACCCTGGATTGGTTTTAGTGGAAGGTGGGACCAGCTTGGAAATCAGCAAGGAGAGCAGAATTTCACTGCAGCCTCTCTCCCTCTGCCATCCCCAGCAATCTGTTCCATTCCAGAGCACAGAGGAACTCCCAGCTGTGGGCACTGCCTCCCCTGGGCTGTGGCAACTCCAGGACTTCTCAAAGGCAGTGTGGATGTGCACAGGCATGGGAAAACAGGCTCTGAAAAGCCCAGAAATCCAAATATTCATCAGTCAGCAAAGCAGCCAGAGAAAAAGGCTTCTGTGAAAGGGGCCTTGGAGAGGTGTGGTACAAAATACAGAATTATGGAATGGTTTGGGTTGGAAGGGACATTAAAGCTCACCCAGTCCCACCCCTGCCATGGCAGGGACACCTCCCACTGTCCCAGGATGCTCCCAGCCCCAGTGTCCAACCTGGTCTTGGGCACTGCCAGGGATCCAGGGGCAGCCCCAGCAAAGCTGGGAATTCCAGCCCAGCCCCTCCCCACCCTCCCAGGGAACAATTCCTGCCCAAAATCCCATCTAACCATGTTCTCTCCCAGTTTGAAGCCATTCCCCCTTGTCCACATAGAGAAGAAGAGAGGTAGATCCATCATAACCAATATTGGAGACCTTTTGCTGGCTGTATCCCAGGTTTGCAGAATCTACAGCTGAGTTTGGCTTTATTTGATGCGATCTTGGTAGGAAGTGGTCACAGGGGTGGCCCCAGTGCTGGACACAGCCAGTCCCAGGCGTCTCCAAACAGGACCCACCACTGGCCAAAGCTCAGCCCATCAGCTGAAGGAGCCTCTGGGAGAACATATTTAGGACAGGGTTAAAAGCCAAGTGTGAGAGGGGTTGGAAAGGTGTGAGGAGCAATCCAGCAGCACCTGGGCAGAGCAGGACAGGGACAGGGACAGGGACAGGGACAGGGACAGGGACAGGGACAGGGACAGGGACAGTGGCAGAGCAGCTGGGGGGGTGGCAGCCAGGTGAGGTCACCACCACAGCAGGTGATTGTCCTGCTGGGAATTGCAGCCCCAAGGTTCTTGTGTCACTGCTGCCTCTGTTCTGATTTCCTCTTTCATCCCCACAAATTGTACAAGGCCTGTGAGGTTTCTCCTGCCAAACCCATCTCTGCCAAAAATGAGGAAACTTAATCCCCTACAGCTCCCCTTCTCAGGAGCTGTATCCTGTTACATCTCTATGAAGTGGTGCATGAAAATATGTTTTTTTCCTGAATTAATCTGAGGATCAAATCTGACTTTTAACAGAGCAAATCCTTTGTGTTCATAACAAAATCGTGTGTGGGAGACAGAAGGATTCCTTTCTATAAACTGCTCTTGAGCTGTTTGGGGTTTTTCTGTTTTTTCATTCCATACTTAACTGCTGTCAATCCTTTATTATTTTATTTTATTTTATTTTATTTTATTTTATTTTATTTTATTTTATTTTATTTTATTTTATTTTATTTTATTTTATTTTATTTTATTTTATTTTATTTTATTTTATTTTATTTTATTTTATTTTATTTTATTTTATTTTTAAATAAAATAATGTAGAAATAAGCCCACCATCTCAGGAGTCAACCTCAAAGATTGCAATTAATTTTGCAATTTTTGGTTACTATTTGCTGAGATTTTAAGTCAGGAACCTGAGCTGTGAAATATCTTTGCTGGGCAGTGAAAAGGTGATGGTGAATCCCAGGTTTTTCCCAGCTGGATGGGGAGCTCTGTTCAGTATTTCTCACAGTTCAACTCAGGGTCACCTTCCAGAGCATCTCTGATTTTAGACCAAATGTGAAAGTGGAGGGAAACATCAGCCTTGTCCGCAGGATCCATAAACCTGTCCTGAGTAATTCTGAACTTGTTGCAGAGAAGAGGAGGAGTTTCTGAAAGAAATTATGAGAAAAGAGGGAGATTTTTGGGATCAGAAGAACGACTGAGGGAGGGAATGATGCTGTGAGAGGTGAAGGACTGCAATGATCTGCCTGACCCGACTTTCCTCACACATTCCTTGGTGAAAGCTGGTGCTGCTCCCTCCCTGTGCCTCCTGCTCCCTCCTCCATCCCTGCTCCCTCACTCCCTCATCAAACAGCCAGGAAAAATCCACGTCCTCTCAGTTCTTGCACAGTTCCTGACTGCTGTGGCTGCAGGTGACGCTCTGGGAGGACATCCCTGTCTCCGTTACATTTAAATCTCATTAAAGCAGCTCAGATGGCAGAGCAGCAATCCAGGAGTGCCAGGGAAGGAGCTGATCATAAAGGAACAGTCTCCTCTCAAGTCAGGAGTTTGCAAAGATGTGCTTTCTGCAGATTGAGACAAGGCTGCTGCATCAAAACTGCTTGTGATTGTCTCTTAATCAGTATTATTCCTTCTCCAGCACATGAGCCAGAGCACCAGGCCCCCAGTGACACCCTGGGGTCACCAAGGGCCCCTCAGCCCAGCTGCTGGGGGTTGGCAGGGCAATTTTGGGGGGATTGCAGTCACCTTGAGTGCCAAACCACCCTTCTGTCCATGGATTTGTGAGTGGTGAATTACATAACCCTTGGCAAAATTCCTGGTGGATGAACAAGTGTGCTCTGCACAAATCCTGATCCTTGCTGTCCATGGATTTGAGTGGGGAAATACATAACCCATGGCAAAATTCCTGGTGCATGAACAGGTGTGCTCTGCCACAAAATTCCTGGTGGATGAACAGGA
>JAHLSL010000075.1:1806217-1847124 GCA_025920805.1 Petroica traversi
CATGAACAGGTGTGCTCTGCCACAAAATTCCTGGTGGATGAACAGGAATTTGCACTGCACAAACCCTGATCCTTGCTGTCCAGGGGTTTCTGAGTGGTGAAATACATAACCCATGGCAAAATTCCTGGCGGATGGACAGGTGGACACTGCCACAAACTCTGATCCCTGCTGTCCATGGATTTGAGAGTGCTGAAATACATAACCCATGGCAAAATTCCTGGTGGATGAACAGGTTTGCACTGCACAAACCCTGATCCCTGTGTCAGGAATCACAACAGAGCCATGAAGGATTGAGTACAAAGGATGAAGAAACAAAAGGAGTGATGGAAGGCTTGTTGTGAGGATGGAAGTGTTCCTGCAGTGATAGCCCACAACAAGCACCCTGAATCATCTTTGGGCTCTGAGGGTGCTGGGAGCTCAGTGGGATCCCTGAGGAAGATCTGTGCAATTCCAGAATAGCTGAGTTGGTGGGAAATGCCACAGTGTGTGTGTCCTAGTCCAGGCCCTGCTGTTTTCCTGTCCTCTGTTCCTGGGGAAGTGATTTCCCTTCTGTCCTTTCTTCATGTATAAAACCCTGAGGATTGAATTTGCCTCCTTTGTAAAGCTGAGTGAGATTTGGTGATTATCAAAGGCCAGATGTGAGTGTTACAAGTCTTGAGAACCCCAGTGTTGTCTCTGTTTCAATGTGGGATTTGTGGGTGGGCAGGAATTTGAGTAAGAAATATTAACCTCTCTTTGAGTTTTCTTATTTTCTTTTTTCCCCCTTTCTTTTCAATTTGCTTGTTCAGCTCCAAATCTGAAGCCATGTCTTTAAATGAAACAGTTTTCTAGGGCATTATCCTCAGAAATGGCCTCAGAAATGGGAGATGTGGCAAATTGCAGAAATCAAGGATGATCCTAAAGATCAACAGGAAGAGGATCATGGATTTCACTGAATCCAAAAGTCCCCTCATAATGTTTTATAATTGTGGCAACGTGTTGTGCCACAAGGGAACAAAATAAAAATGTTACCAAGGCTTTCCCTCACAAAGGTTTATTGGTTCACCAGGAGGAAATCAAAAGGAGAAGGAAGAAAAAGGGAAAACAAAACTTCCTGCACTAAAAAGGGAAGCCAAGGCAGGAGAGTTATAGAGTCATGGAATCCTAGAATGGTCTGAGTTGGAAATAATCTTAAAAATCATCTCCTTCCACCCCTGCCATGGCAGGGACACCTCCCACTGTCCCAGGCTGCTCCAAGCCCCAATGTCCAACCTGGCCTTGGGCACTGCCAGGGATCCAGGGGCAGCCACAGCAAAGCTGGGAATTCCAGCCTGGCCAGGAATTCCTGCCCAAAATCCCATCTAAATTTATAATTTTTCAGTTTGCAGCCACTGCCTGTGTGCTGTCCCTGCAGCCCTTGGGAATTGTCTCTGTCCATGTTTCCTGCAGCTCCTTCAGGCCCTGCAAGGCCACCCTGAGCTCAGCCCAAAGCTTCTCCTCTCCAGGCTGAACAATCCCAGCTGTGCCAGCCTTTCCTCCCAGCAGAGCTGCTCCATCCTCTGCTCATCCTGCTGCCTCCTCTGGGCTCTCTCCAGCAGCTCCACGTCCTCCCTGTGCTGGGATTATGAAGTTCTCTCACCTCTAATATTTAATCAGAACTTTTGTTCCCTGACTCCAATCATTCAAAAAGCACCTCCTGAGGTTTGCAGCCTGCTTGGGCTGCCCAGACCCCACAAATCCCCCCTCAGAAGGATCCTACAGCCCCTGCCTGTGCTCCAGGGGCAGCGCCAGGGTCAGAAGTGTTTGTGCCATGAGTTAGAAGTTCTTGGCTCCCCAGGTTCTGTTTTGCCACCCCTGATTTATCTGTTTCTTGCTCCACCTGCAGCGCTTCCCCGCTGGCCCTGACGCTGCAGGTGCTGGCAGGGTCTGGAAGAACCCCAAGATGTTCAAAGGCTCTGAGCACTCAGATTTTGTGAGCAGCACAGTTCTGGTTTCACAGCAGTTCTTTATCTTAGGGTCAAAGTGATGAATTACTTTTGGGAATAATGTGTGATTTTTAAAGCCTTTTCCTCTGAGCACCAGTTTCAGACAGATGGTGACATTTCCCTTCATTATACTCCTAATTTTCCTAAGGAATTGACTAACCAAGTAAAAAAGTCAAACCAATTACAGTGGGCTTGGGGCACAGCTTTTTTTCCTCCAAAATAAGGTACCTGAAATCTCCCGACTTTTTATTTATTTAGGAGAAATTTGCATGTGCAGGCAGAGGTATTTGTGCTTTTAACTGTATCAAAGCAGCATTACCATCACAATTAGAGAGGCACAGAATCATTTGGGTTGCAAAAGACCTTTAAGACCATTAAATCCAACCTTTAAATTAAGACAGCCAAGCCCAGCACTAAATTGTGTCCCCTAAAGTCACATCTACACCTCTTTTTAAACCTCTCCAGGGCTCCAGATTCTCCACCAGCCAGGGCAGCCTGGTCCAGTTCTCAACATCCTTTCTGTGGAGAAATTCTTCCTGATATCCACATCCTAAAAATCCCCAGCACTGACACTTCCTTAGCCATCCTTCCTGGGAGATTCAAGGGGTTCTGATATTAAAATAAAATCTATACACACACAAATCCCACCCTGTCCTATGGCTCTCAGTGCAGGCCTTCGATTTCTTACCCTGATTCCCTCCCTAAACACTTCCCAAGTGTGAAGAATTTGGGAATTTTATTCAAGGCAGATGCGCCAGAAGAAGCACCAGGCACCACCTCCCAACAGCTGCTGAAGGAAAGGCAGATTTGTGCCCAGGGAATTCATCTGCTCCTGCAGTGCATCCCTGGAGAATGTGCAGCTGCTGTAATTGGGAATTTGTGTCAGAAACTAGATTAGGTTGGTTTCCAGTGGAAGACACCACTAAGGTGGGTATGGTGATAACAAGCTGATTTGTCATCCCCATGGATATCCACGTTATTTTTACAGGGTTTGAGTTGTGCAAACTCAGACAGAGCAATTTTCCTCAGTAAAATGAATGCCAGGGATAACACAGATACCATAACACTCTTAATCAAACAGGAGCTTAAGCTGTAACTTTCCTCATGAATGAGAAGGGCAGAATAGACACAAAAATCCCTGTGGGGATGGCTGTAAATTATGGAAATTAAATACTGGATACTGGCACTTGATATCGTGGTATTTCCATTGATTTAAGGGCTTGGATGATCCTTGTGGGTCCCTCCCAACTCAGAATATTCTGTGATTGTGTCCTGTGCAAGAACCCTGCTACCTCCATCCTCTGGGGTGCAAATCTAAATTAGACTGATGACAGAAATTTTGTGGGGAGGGACAAATGCTCTCCAAACCTCAGCTGGAAGGTGACAGCTGTGAAAAAGCACAGGTGAGTATCTGAAACCTCAGGGCTTTTGTGGAAGTTTGCCCTGTGCCTCTGGCAGGTCCTGTCCCTTTTGTGCACCTCTGTGCTGTGCTTTCCACAAGCATCTCGGATGCCCAGCACACCCCAGGCCCCAAATTTGGCTGTGACCTCACGGGGACCTCTCACACAAGTGACAACATCCTCCTGAAATTTTTCCAGGCATGAGGCAACGCCAGTTTCACAAAGCTCTCCCTGCAATGAGTCCTTTTCTGGTGGGATCTCCGGGCCACCACACAGATGGAGAATGTTGCTGTTCCTTCCCACAGCCCTGGGAGGGGGGAAGATTATTCTGTCACCTCAGTGCTAAAATCTTCCAGCACTTCTGCTGCCTCCAGCAGGGATCCAATGGATTAGGCACGAAGAGCAAAATCTGTAAAATTTGTACATTGAGTTTGTAACCCTAAGGGGCTCTGTGAGGATGGAATCCTGGCGAGTCCATGCTGTGTGCCAGGATATCATTAATGCTAAAAGAACCTTTAAGGCTTTAAAAAACCCCTTTATTCTGGGGGGAAATATGGCTGGGAAATGACTGGAAAGGGTCCTGGGGGTGCTGGTGCCGGGGCTGGACAGAGCCCAGGGGTGCCCAGGTGGGCAGGAGGCCCCTGGCAGCTGGGCTGGGTGAGGAATTGTGTGTCCAGCAGGAGCAGGGCAGGGATTGTCCCTCTGTGCTGGGCACTGAGAGGCTCCTCCAAACCTGGGAGAGAACAAACTGTCCCTGGGACAGCATTTTCAGCAGTGACAGCCTTTGGTGAGAGGGTTTGAGAGGAAGATGCTCCGATGCTGTGGATCTGCTGTGGATCTGGCACTTTGCTGTGGTGTCCTGGAGCAGAAATTGATGTGGACTAATGAGATATTTGCCCATCTTTAATTGCTAAGGCGAGGGTTAGGTAACAGCGCTGGGGGTGTTTGCGGGACGGAGATGCCATCTAGTGGGGACAGCAGCTCGGGAGAGAGCGGGACAGGAGGGTCCTGGCATCATCCCCTTCCCCCCGCACAGCTGGACCCCAGTGCTACACACGGCCCTGGCTTGGGGACACTGGGGTCACAAGCGACAAAGCTTTCCATAACGTGGGGACAAAAAAAAAAAAAGAAAAAAAAAAAAAAAAAAAAAGAAAATTTGTGTTTTCCTTGATTCTGGAACTGAAAGTTGTGCTGGAAACCAGACTCAGGTAGAGCGAAACTTGGGCTGAGAGGGGAATCCTGAGTGGGAAGTCTGGGCCTCAGATAGAGGGAGCAGCAGCATCAAGGGATTATGGAATATTCTGGTTTGGAAGGGACACACAGGGATCATCCAGTCCCAGCCCTGTCCCTTCCCAACAATCCGAGCCTGGGCATCCCTGGCAGTGCTGTCCAAAGGCTCCAGGAGCTCTGGCAGCCTCAGAGGTGCTCATTCCGTGGGGAGCCTGGGCAGTGCCCAGCACCCTCTGGGGGAAGAACCTTTCCCTAAAATCCATCCTAAATCCCTCCTGGCCCAGCTCCAGACACTCCCTGGGTGCTGCTCCTGTCCCAGAGCAGAGATCAGAGCTGTTCCCAGGGGAGCTCTGCCCTCACTGTCCTCTGCTCCAGCTGGACACACCAAGAGCCCTCAGCTGCTCCTCCTGTGGCTTCCCCTCCAGACCCTTCTCAATTCCTTCTCTCCCTCCCTCTGGTGGAACAGGTTCCTCAGGTGTGCCCAGCTCAGCTGTTCTGTTTTCTCAGGTGAGGTGATGGGCAGTGACTGTGCATTCCATGGAATGGGCTGAAATGTGGAGATCCTGGAGCTGCTGGGAAGGAGCCACCCAGTGAACCTAAAGGAGTCAGGGGGCTGATTTCATTCAGCCTCACACCAGCACCTCAGAATGGCACTTTTCACGGTTTATTTTTGGTAAAGATGGGCAGGGACACCTCCCACTGTCCCAGGCTGCTCCAAGCCCCAATGTCCAACCTGGCCTTGGGCACTGCCAGGGATCCAGGGGCAGCCCCAGCAAAGCTGGGAATTCCAGCCCAGCCCCTCCCCACCCTCCCAGGGAACAATTCTTTCATTATCTAACCTGAATTTCCCTTCTTTCAGTCTGAGCCCATTCCCCTTGTCCTGTCTCGCCAGCTTCTGATGAATTCTCCCTCTCCAGCTTCCCTGTAGCCCCTTCAGACCCTGGAAGGTGCTGTGAGGTCTCCACAGACCCTCCTCTTCTCCAGGCTGAGCATCCCCAGCTTTCTCACCCATTTATAAGAAAAGAGGTGCCGAGGATGCAGCTCCTGCTTCTGCAGCACTGCTCAGGGATGAGTTTGCACAGCCCCCAGTGGGCAGCAGGGCTGTGGGAGGGCTGAGGGACAGCAAGGTGGCTCCAGAGTTGGGACAAAGTGGAATTCATCTGTTCCCTCACTATTCTTCTCTCCAGATCAGCCTCTGCTCCATCTCCAGTTTAGAGCTGAATTCTTAGCCTTGACAGTCCCTGGAGACCCAAGGTGAGTTTTGTGAACTTTCCCTTTCCATGAGGTTCCTGACCATTAAACAGGATCAGCATTTCCTACACCAAAATCCTTCAGCAAGAGCCACTGCACGCCCTGAGGGCTTTGAAGATCCAGAGCTTGTCCCACACATTCAGCCTTTATCTCACTGCACATTTGTGAATGAAGGGATTAGAATGTCCTTAAAGCCTCCTGCTGCTCGGAGAACAGAATGTGAGTCTGCAGCTCCTGAGATCACTCCGCAGATGTAGCATTTAAAAATGAAAAATTTTGCTCACACACTCAGCCAGTTCCCTTTTTTGCTTCCTTTTCCCTGTTGCTGCTCTTCTCTTCATCTATAAATAGCTCCTCGAGTGCCTGGTCCCAAAGCAGTGCTGGAGCAGTTCCTCTCACTCTCAGCAAAGCCTGATCATTCTGTCTGAAAAGAGCTTCAATGTGCTGACTTTTGCTGCAGAAAGACCTGGATGTGGGGGAAAGGGCCTGGCTTTTTACCCAGGAGAGTTCTCCTTGTGCTGGGCATGGAGGTCCCACGTGGATCCTTCTGTCAGGCCACTTGCAGTTTGAGCCTGACCTTCCTTCCCTTATCAGAAAACTGAATTAAGGCAAGCACACGACACCATTTCATGGGAAACTTCCCTACTCTGCCTCCCTGTGGAGCTGCACCTTGATCCCAAACCCAGAGTTCAGAGATCCCGCCAGGGATATCAGAAATTAAACAATTTCTGTGTCTTCAGGAGGGTGAAGTTCCTTGTGGAAGCTGATTCCTTCTGTTCCCAAGTTGATTGAGTCCCTAATTATCAGCAGCAGGATGTATTTTGATGCTGCAGGAGCTGCCCAAATCCTTGGAGTGCAGACCTCATCCCCTGGTGTGGATTCATCCCCTGGCACAGGAGGAATGTTGGATTGCTCCTACTAGAGACTGAAGAGTGTTTTCCTAGAGATTGGATGTTAGGAAAAAGCTTTTTAAGGAAAGACTGGTAAATATTGGAATTTTCTGCCCGGGGAGGTGCTGGAGTCACCATCCCTGGGTGTGTTTATAAAAAGATTGGATGTGGCACTTGGTGCCATGGTTTAGTGGAGGTGTTGGGGCATGGGATGGACTCGATGATCTTGAAGGTTTCTTCCAGCCTGGTGATTCTGGGATTTTGGGATTCTGGGATTCTGTATTAAGGGCTTTAAGTGCTTTCTGCTCAGAGAGTTTCCTGCAAGAGAGGTGAAAACGATTTCCAGCCATTCCCATCAGCAACCAAGTCTCTGTCAACACCAGCTGAAAAGAAAACACTCAAAGTGTGGGAAAAGGAGAGATTTCTGGTGCTGATTTCCCTGTCTGCAGCAGGTTGTTTGCCAGGAACAGACAGACCTGAATGGTTTTTTTCCAGTTCTCAGTTCAGAGTTTTGTTTTGCTGCAGTTCACCCTGCAGGAGGCTCCTTCTGAGGGAAAGGTGTTATTTTTCCTTCACTCTTGGCCTGGGCAGCAGGGACTGCTTCCCCCAGCCTCCTTTGTTTGCTTTTGCAATAATAATAATAATAATAATACAGCTCTGCCTCGTTCCTTCTGTGGTTATTACTTCAGGTCTTTCTTCCTCCTTCCCTGCTGAAGGCAGGTCAATGCTTGGCCTGCTCATAAACTCGCCAAGATGTTTTACAGGTCAGTTATTTAAGAACTGATCATTAGCACTTTGTGCAGGGAGAAAAAAAGCCATCAAGGTAAAATGTAATTATTTTTTTCTCTGAAAACTTTTGGGCGTAAATATAAGGGAGTTATTTTCATCATCATCATTATCATCATAATCATCATCGTTGTTGTTGTTGTTGTTATATTGCTACAAAAATATAGCAGCTGCTGCCCCAGCCACTTCCACACCCACTGCTGATTATCCAGGGTTCATTTTCCAGTCCCTGTGCTCATAGAAACCCCCAATACACCAAATTATTTTTCTCAGTGTTACAACTTGTGCTCACAACTTTCTCCTCCATGTGAACAGTGCTGTCCCCGCACTCTGGTAGATTGTCTGCCTTATGGTTTTGCCTTTGATAGAAGGAACCTTTCTCCTCCTCCTTCCCTTCTCAGCAGCAGCAAACAAACCAGCAGCTGCCTGGGGTGCTTCGTATTTCACCCTCAACCTGTTCCATGGACACAGATAAGCTGGAAAGAAAACATTGTGAATTGATTTTATTTGTCAGGTAGAAAAACAATTTATAATGAGCGGGGAGCCAAGGGTGAGATGATTCTGAGGCTTCTTTTATTGAGAACAACTGCAAGTTTTTCTTTGCCTCCTTCGGGTTTGTTATCAGCACTCTCAGAGCTCTGTCACCAAATGCCTTCAGATCCAGGGGCTGTTTCCTGCAACTGAGAAATAAATGAATCTTTTAAACTGGACACCATGGCCTGATTATGGATCTGTGGAAAATAATCTTTAAACTGGATGTGTGGCTGATGGACTCTGCTGACTTTTGAATACCTCTTGAATATCTTGAATATTTGAGCCCTCACCATCCTTGCAGAGCTCAGTGCAGCTGCACAGGTGGGAATTCCAGGTGGAGGGAAACAGTGGGAGCCCCATATTTGGGGTACTCCAACTTTTCCTGTCCCAGGCAGGGGTCACTGCAGGGTCATATCCTGACCTTGGCCAAGCTGCAGTGAAATATAAATGTTCTGAGCCTTGCAAATTTTCCTGTTGCTGTTTTCGAGCCCTTTGCCAGCACTTCAGGGTGTGTTTGTGCAGAAAAGATGGATATTTGTGCCCATGTGATTTTTCCATCAATTTTTTGAGAGTCCATGCAGTAAGTAGTCTTATCCTCCAGCTACAAATCACTGCATGGGGGAGAGTCCATGGAATAACAGATTCTTCAGCCTCCAGATGATTTGACTAAAAAGGTGAGAAAAAAAACCCCACTTGAACTTAAATATTACTCTCCACAAAATCACACAGACATTCACACTTGCTGTAGGAAGATGAGTCAGGAGGTGGCTTTCAGAATAAAAATAATAGGAATAATTCATTCACCTGACTTGCCCCAAGCTCTGCTGAGCCAACAGAATTAGCGGGAGGACACTGGGAGGTGCAGGTGCTGCCTTCTTTTCCCGGTTCTGCTGAATTTCTGGCTCTGTTTATCCCATACAAAATGGAACAACAGTGTTTTAAGAGCCATTCCTGGCCAAAAAGCCTCCAGTAGCCTTAGCCCTGTAGATGCTAAATACGAATTTCTCTGGATCTTACCCAGTGGTTGAAAATGCTAATAAAACCTTACCTGTGTGTGTATTCTTGAATCCTGCAATTTAGGTTTTTCACCACAAAATATGCCAGAGTTTTGTTGTGATTGCTCTGTCCCTGGTGTGGGGAGCAGCAGATTCCTGGTTTTTCATTCCGAATCCCATTAAACCAGTGGAACTTCAAACTGGGAACAATTCACCTGGGAGCACAGCAGTGCCAGGTAATTAATTAATTATTCTGCAGAATAATGCAGAATAATATTCTGGATAATGAGGAATATTATGGATGCTGGATAATGAGGAGGGACAGCCATTCAAAACACAATCTAGTTATTCCATGATGTCTGGCCTGCAAATCATGGAGGAAAATACCCTGGAAAAAGCTGAGATGAGGTGAATTTCTCCTTTTTTATCAGTGCTGAAGAGTCAAGGAATTTCAGTGTGCTACAGCAGGTAAAATCCAGCCAGAATCCCATCTTCCATGAAAGGAAAACATCCCTGGAAGGAAATTACACCCTGAAAAAGAGGCAGAAACAATCCCTTTGAGCACAGTCTGTTACTCCTTCCATACATTTATTTCTTTCTGCAAACCCTTCTGTGTTATTAAATTTATGGGGTGTATTTTATTTAGATTACTGCCCATGTCTCTCTATAGAGAAGACACCTCTACCAGTAAAATAAAGGGTGTCAGGGAACATTCTCAGCTGCCATAAATTTGTTTCCTGTTCAGTACAACTTTTAGAGCTGTCCTTAATATGGTTTCAGTCTCAGACAGATAGGACTCTCCAAAATATCTTAGAAACAGCTCCTGACAAATAATTTGCCTGGTTTGGGTTTTGGTTTTTTTTTTTGTTTGATTTTTTGTTTATTTGGGGTTTTTTGTTTTGTTTTGTGGGTTTTTTTTGTTTGCTTGTTTTTGTTTGCTTGTTTTTGTTTTTGTTTGAGAGCCCAAGAGTTTTTTTAGGACCAATGTGACTGGTCCCTGCCTTTGGGTTCTGATGACAAAAAATAGTCCTGGGTACTGGAATTTATCAGCACGAATGTACCAAGTGTTTTACACAAACATATGTTCACCCTCTGGAAAAGGGGCAGAATGAATGTTGACTTCAAATCCCATCTTTGCTCCCAGGAATTGTCAATTTTGGACTCTGTGCAGAGCAGCTCTTGCCATTTGGATCCACATATGAAGATGAGGATTGTTTTTTTAATTAAAGTGGTTTGAATTTAATGTTGTGCCAGCTTCTCTGGATTGGGAATTGGTGTAATCCAGCCCATTTTGATATAAAACAAAGTGAACGCTTTGATAGAAAAGGTTCCCTGAGGAACCCAAGTCAAGAGCTCTTTTCCACCTGTTCAAGAAACTTCTTTGTGCATTTTTTTAAGAGAACAGTCTCTGTTTAATGGGACTTGGATCTCTTTTGTTGACCAGAAAGAAATCCAGACCTTCCTGTGAGGGGAATCTTTGCTCCTCACTCACACAAATTTCACTTTCCTTCTCTCTGCCAATGCTCTGGGCATTTTAAGCTAAGAGAAAGATTAAACTGGGCTGAGCCTTTACCTCAGCTTAGCTGCTGCTTTATGTGAGTGCAGTGCCTGTGAGGACCTGCCTAAATCCCCACAGGATCCAGCCCTCAGTGTGGGAACCTGGGCAAGACACCTGAATTTCTGTGCTCCAGCTGATTCCTGCTGCATGGATCTCAAAAACATGCTCGAGGTGGCTACACAGCTTTTTAATGTGTAATAAAAACACCAGGACATTCAGGGGATTGTAACACTCGTCTGCAAAAAAGGACTGAAGCAAATCTATCACTCAAAAACCTTTGACTTTAACATTAATTACTGAAGAATAATGAGTAAACAGCAAAGGATAGACAGCCCCATTAGACAGAAATTATCTGTGAGCAGCACAAAGTGGATTTGGGAGCAGCAGCACAAAAATCCTGGTCCAGATCTGGTGAGATTCCAGATTCCAGATCTGGTTCTTTCCAGAACAGTGCACAGGGGTGGGTATTGAAGGGTCCTGTTTGCTCCCTCTGGAAGCTCAGGACTCATTTTCCAGTGAGATGGATTGTTCTTACTCTTAGAGCAACACAAATCTTAACAGCTAATTGGGATGTTTCACTTTAGGTAAAGATAATCTACAATTTTATTTATAAGAGCAGAAGGATTAAAATTTTTTAAGACTTACACTGAGCTTGTTTTTATGAATCTTCTCCTCCCTTTCCTATTTCTGTCTCACAGGGAAGAAGATGAGAGTTGAATCTTTGAGACCTCCAGACTTCCCTATAAATGCAGAAAATATCCTGCTCTGCACCAAAATTCATCCTTTTGTTTTTTTCTGTTTAATCTTTGAAACTATTAAAATCTCCAGGTGAAATTTGATCAAATCAAAAATCAAAGTAGGCCCCATTCCATCCAATTTTGCCAAACACCAGATGTTCTTCTAGACCAGGCTGGTGAACTCCCATTGGAGTAAAGGTCTTAATTAGGTGGAGTTAATTGCCCTTTGGAGTTCCCCATCCCCTTTGCCTCTGCAGAAAGCAGAGATCACTCATTTATGCAGTTAATTGGATATTTTAGGTGAGCGAAATCCCAGGAATGGCCTGTGAGGGGAAATTGGCCTTCCTAGCACTTTGTTAGGATGGCTCGTGCTTCACCTTTCCAAAATATCCATGGAGCTGCCTGATCTGCAGAGACAGAAATTGGGATCTGTAAATGAAGGTTCAGCCCTTTTCCAAACTACTGAATTCAGCTTTTCTCTCTACATCCCTTGCCTGCGACCCCAAACATGAGCTCTGAGAATAATGAGACCATAAAAAGAAGGAGATGCCTCAGAAATGTTGGCCTTCACCTCAGTCTGTTCATCTGCACTTTTCAGGCAGTTAAATTGGTGTTTTTTCAGGGACTTTGAAATCCTGAACGTGTCTGCTACTTTCATGTTCCTCGTGCAAACCCCATTTTTCTGCTCCTAATACCATGAGAGGCAGTCAGGAGCTGGTCAGGGAGGGATTTCTCATGGTTGGAGCTGTGCACAGGGGGAAGAGCAGGCAGAATATCTGAATTTTCCCCTCCTGATTTCTCTCAGCCTGGCCAAAATCCTCAATACTTTGGAATTAGCACAATGTGTGAGAGGTCAGCCTGGTGCTGAGAGTTTATTCTGGCTGTGCAGAACTTTATACACTTTTTGGGGTTGAAATTCTTCACTTAAAAAAGAGGGATGGAAATGTAACATCTCAGCGCTTCCCACTTTCACCAATCCTTGTGGAAAAGCAGAATCCTCAACATTTTCATGCCTGTCCCTGATCTGAAGCAATGATGGAGCAAAAATGATTCTTTTTCAACTCACTGAAAGAATTATCAGTACCACTGAACAGTAAATTACTGTAATTGCTTAAAATGCTTACTTTTAAAATGCTTATTCTCAAATATCTGAGATACCTGACTTCCATGAGAAACATTGCCTTGCAGTAACAGTGATACTGATTTCTAAGAAAATAATTTAGTGTTTGCCATGAAAATCAAGCAATTATTACCCAGCAGCCCAGCCTCACTGATTAGTCCAGAATTGCCTGGTTTAAGCAGCATTTAAAATAATGAATCATCCTACTGTTTCTCTGGTTTGCCAAGGAATGATTTGCACTTCTTTAGACAACACAGGAGATTAGCTGGAAACCTTAAATAATGAGTATTATCCATTGTCTCTCTGATTAAAGCTGAGATTATCTCCCTGAGTCTTTGCTGTCTGGGCTGTGATTTCACAAGTCATTTAAGCCTGTTGCTAATATTTAAATATGCAAGAAAACTTTAGTTTTTTGATGGAAATCCTCAGTAATTTCAGGCTTCATAAATGGGGACTGTTGAAGAACTTTAGCGCTCCTCAAATTATTATTTTAATTCGAATTAGTGTGTAAATAATAGCAGAAAAATGGCTAAAACTGAGGATGTTTTTTCACCATCCAGAGAAATTGTAGCTTGTGCATCGTTCAGGGACAAATGTTGTGCAACAGCTGAAAGGAGGTTATTTGTAGATCTTGATGAAACAGTGGTATGAAACCCAGGCAAAAAAAAAAGTGAGAAAATATTGGAAAGGAAATTTTAACTTTTGCAGAAAGGAAAAAAAAAGGGGGGGGGGAAATTGTAAACAAGTCTTCAGCTCATAAAAATAACTGCATTTAACAAATTCTTAACTGAGTGAAAGTCACTTCCCTCATGAAGGGGGATTTTTTTGCCACATTCCATGACTATTCTTAGCAGAGAATGGGCAGTTCACAGAGCAGGAGAGCAACCCCTTTTCCTGGTGTGCAGGAAAACAAAGGAAATGCATCTAAAGCTGTGACCCTGGCCCTAAAACCTTGTCCCCTCTCCCGATATCAGCGGCCAGGAAGAGGGGAAGGTTTGCTAAAGAGATTTTTGCACATTACTGGGATGAGAAAGTTTCACAGAACATCCAGAAGATGGCATAGACGCAGCAAGCCTGGTGTGGGGAAAAAAGAAAATTAAAAAAAGGAAAAAAAAAAAACCACAAAACCAAAACTTCACGAATCTTCACTGGGTTACTCCGGGAAATATATATAAAAAAAAGGATGGAGCAACCGATTTTTGAGGGAAAGTGTGAGGAGCTGGACTTGAAGAGTGGGAAGGGGCAGAGAGGGGGATGGAACCTGCAAAAAATGAGGGACTGCGAGGTGGTTGCAGAACCAAAATTTAGGATATCTGTAAGGAAAATCTGTCCATCAACAGCTCCTGATGGATTTGGAAAGGGAAAGGCCATTTTGTTGGGTGTTATTGAGATGTTATGAATGTGGATTATTGTAATAGAGGTTTTATTAGGTGTTAATAATGGGTATTATTCAGTTAAGTTGATATTAAGAAGTGTGCTGCTGTTATCTGCTTGGGATTGGTGAGGAAGTGGAATGAGTCTGGTTTTAGTGTTTGTAGTCTCTTTTATTCTGAAAATAATTAAAATACTATTTTAATAATGAAATAATATAAATACAATAACATAAATACAATAAATTGTATAAATACAAATAGCAGCTAAACTAAAAATATCTAGAATTATTAATAATATAATATATAATTAAAATACTATTTTTCAAATTATTGTAGCCAATAGCTCAAGGCCAACAACAATGAAATATTTCACTTGGGATGGTCAGCTGGGAAATCAGAAAACGTTGGGCAAATTAAGATTTCCCTCCAAAATATGATGTAAGTAGACAATTACCAACCAGCTCTGCTGGTCAAAGACACTTAGACCCCAATCTTTGGCTGACCTGTGGCACTTTCTTTAGTAAATAATTAAAATTCTACTCGGTGGAAGAGGAGCCCCTCTAGTTTGAGGTGAAAACTACAATTTCTGTGAAGAATTAAGAAAAAAAGAAGAAAGGAATCAATGTCTTCTCCTATTTTAGTACCAAACCTATTGCTTTAAAATATGATTTACGCTTGGTGGCTTCTACAGCATCTTAAAAAATGTCAATAAGAGTCTCTTCCACAAAGCACAGTTGCATTTTCAGGGTAGGATACCAGACTCCCCTTCCAAAAATCCAACTGTCCTGATCCTCCATGAGTATGAAAACTCTCAGAATGGGATATCTCTATTTTTTTGTTACTGAACGTGTTCTAGATTGTGAGATTGTGAGGATCAAGAATTGTTAATAATTAGGGCTGCAAAACCTGGTTTTGTATTCAGGAGGCAAAAATGCTGTGTTTATTTCATGGAAGAGAAAATAAATTTCAGCTTCTTTGTCTACCAGGTCTAATGTTGGCAGTTCTGGAGATATTTAACCATGAGTTATGGAAAAAATCCTTCTTATTCTGAGATTGCATTGAAATTCTTGCTTTGTCCAGAATTCTTATGTATCAAAAAAAAAACTCCTATTTATTATCTTGGTGCCAGCAGAAAAATAAAAGTGCATTTAAAGATGCAGTTATGAAATAAAACTCAATGAATGGCTGTGTTCCAGAAAAATCAGAGTTTCTTCCATGTAAATGTAGCTGGCCTTAAAACCACCTCAGGCTTATCTAAAACATTCCCTGGCACATTCTGGCTCAGAGCTTTGTTCACTTTGGAGTTCAGAGTTTGACTGGAAGGGGAATCACAGAATGGTTTGGGCTGGAAGGGACCTTAAAGCTCATCCAGTTCCATGGGCATTCCACAGTTTGGGGATTATTCTTATTATCCTGCTTTTATCTGCTCAGGAGCTGTGTGTGGCTCCAGGAGTGAATTATATCCCATAATTAGCATATGGGGCATGTGGTTTGGCCTTCCTTTCCCAGAGGAAAAATCCCTTGTGCAATGCTGTGTGTTGATTTAGCACTTTCAGGGTTTTCAGGATGCACTTTGGGGTTTTTTGATATCCTCATTCCTCTCTGTGTGTGATTAGAGGGTGACAAGGGCCCGCAGCTCCATGGGCAGGACCGGCTCCCAGAGCTCCATTTTTTCCTGAACAGAGGAATATTAAATTTATGGGGGAAGTTAAAGGTGACAGTGAATCCCAGAATCACTGGTTTGGAAGAGACCTTCAAGATCATCGAGTCCATCCCATGCCCCAACACCTCCACTAAACCATGGCACTGAGTGCCACATCCAGTCTTTTTTAAACACATCCAGGGATGGTGACTCCAGCACCTCCCTGGGCAGACAACTCCAGTATTTTACGACTCTTTCCTTAAAAAGCTTTTCCTAATACCCAACCTATATTTCCCCTGGGGCAGCTTAAGGCTCTCCTGTGTCCTCTCATTCTGCCTGGAGAAGAGACCAACCCCCACCTGACTACAACCACCCATAAGGAAGCTGTAGAGTGCTGAGGTCACCTCTGTGTCTCCTTCTCCCCAGTGAGGTCATTCTCCACCTCAGGACTTGAGGCAGAATTCAGCAGTGCTGGGCTCAGGCCTGTGGCACCTCTGAGGTCCCCAATATTGCACAGCAGAGCTGCCCCAGATTTCTCTTGCAGCTGCTGCTCCCATGGGCTTGATGGTTTTCACAGGATCATGGAATGGTTTGGGTTGGAGGGGACCTTAAAACTCATCCAGTGCCATGGCAGGGACACCTCCCACTGTCTCAGGCTGCTCCAAGCCGCAGTGTCCAACCTGGCCTTGGGATGGGACAGCCACAGCAAATCTGGAAATCTTTTCCAGTTCCATTTGTCCCACGTCCCTCTGAGGTGTCCCCGTGCCACTAACGAGGGTCCCAGCAGGTTTATTTTTCCAGCTATTAATTGCCTGCTCTGTGCTGGCTCTTGGAGCTGTCAGGGTGAACTTGTGCGAGCTTAGCCAGCACTTTGTGGGGCAAATAATTATCCCAAATCTCCAGCAGCCTTGTGAAATCCCAAAGAGCCGTGCCAAAAGATAAGTGTTTCGTAAACACATCCCTCTCTGCTGGGCTCAGGGGGCTCAGTGCTCAGTTAGTTAATCACAAATCAGACTGATTGTTTTATTAATATTAACAACACTTCTAATTTTGGCTTTTTGCCTTTCTGGATGCTGTTCTGTCTGAAAAAAAACACTTCTCAGAGTCCCTTGTCTCATAAGTCTCTTCTTTTGGCTCGTGTTTTAAATTTCCCATTTCTTGTCAGGTTTAACCAGTGAGCAGCCCATAAAGAAAAATTTAATGCTGATTTCTCCTCAAACATAGGCTCTGAATTTTAACCTGCCTGGAATTTAAACACAATCTCCTCCTTGAGCAGCCTGTAAGATTAAAACTGTAACTTGACTCAGAGTTTTAAAACACAAATGTCTTTCCAATCACTTCATTCTTGATGTGTTTTAAACTTTGGCAAAAAACGTAAGAATTTTGTGTTTGCTGCTTGCCAGAATGCTGCACATACTCCATAGCAATAGAATGCTGCTCATCCTTTGAAGTAATTAATTGTTATAAATCAAATTGCTCATCCTCCTTTTCTAAACTGAGAAGGACTCACCAAAATTCAGCTTTTTCAGCTGGAAGGGTTGGAACAGCAAAGCAAAAACCCTGGGATGGTTTGTGACTGCATTGCCGAAGACTGGATGTCTTTCTTTTCCCATTCATAATTGGGGTATTTAATGTATTTATTTATTTCATAGTTTACTTTTTTTTTAAATTACTGATTTTCACAGAAAAAAAAATCCTCCTCTAATTCTACCACTTTCTTTCTTTGTATATGGATAGATAGATAGATAGATAGATAGACAGATATAATAAATATTAAACCCAAATCCTACTACCAACTTTGATTTTGCTCTATTTTTATATTTATGTGGAAAAGTCCTGTAGGACCACCAGGAATCACCAATTATTCCTTTCTACTTGGGACATTGTACCTTCAGGAAGGATAGGACCAGTCAAAGACTGCTTAAAATCATCAGGGGGATCAAAATAAGAGAGAATTGGTGTGAATTAAGTGTTTGTGTTATGGAAGAGAAGACTGAGTTTAGACAGAGCAAGTTTTCAATTATATAAAAGATGTGGGGAGGAAAATATGATCAAAACAAGTCCCTGTGAGTGGGTTCAGTGCACAGAAAACCATTCAGGAAGTGAACCCTGCTCCATCTCATGCACCACTGGATCACTGACCTGACATTTCTGGGGAAATCTTTATCCCCAAACATGTATTTTGATTTATTTTTTAATATTTATATATCTATCTATTGATATATATGTGTATATATCCATTTGGTTTCCATTAAGCTTGAATTACACATTTAAATTCACAGCTCTCATTGCTCTTGATTTAAGTGCTGGCTGTGAAAGGCTCAGCTCTGCAAAGGTGACAAAGTTGCTCTTAAATTCCTGTTTATGGCAAAGGGAAAGTACACCTCGTGTAGTAATAAAGCCATGAATTCACTAAAATCTTAAGAATATTATCATTATTAGTCCTGATCCAATATTTACACACACAAAAAAAGATTTTTAAATTCAAACTGATATCCCTGTGATTTTTAGTGGACCCTCAGTGGAGAGGGTCACAAACTTTTGCCTCTTTCAACAAGGAGAAGCAAAAAGTGCACATGAAATACCTGCTCAAATTCAATGTTGAATCAGGAGCTGAATTGGTTGAAAATCTCCAGCTCTGCCCTGAGCTTTTCTCTCTTTTTGGGCTGGAGTGAGATGAGTTGCAGCTCCCTGAGAGCAGCTCTGCTTCTTTGCACTCAAATAATGTCAAAAATCACCAGGCACGAGGGCACCATTTGCTCCTGGTGGAACCAGGGACACTTTTAAATGACCATTCGTGTTCAGAGTTGCACTGAAACAAAAACATCATCAAATTCAGCTTTTTAAGGGGGAAAAAAAAATAAAATATGAGAGGGCTGGGAGCTGAACCTATGGACTTACTGGCTAGGAAATACAGAAAAGGCACTGCCAGGAGAGTGGACAGCCTTCAACATTTCTCCATCCCAGGAATTGGGGATATCCATCAGAAAAACTCTTGAAAATCTCCTTTCTAACTGTCAAGAAGGAATGGACAGAGACTTAAAAGTGGGATACAAAATTAGGGGCTTCTGAGTATTGAAGTGATTCTGAGTGGCATTCAGGGGTCAAGGTTATCTGATATTTTTGACAGGAAAAATCAAATATATCTTTTGGTTAGGGAAGTGTAATTTACCTAATTTAGAATAATATATAATTGATATGGATAGTATTCAAATGTATCAGAAAGATGGGGTAAGTTTCGAAAGCAAAAGAGGCTGAATTTTGTTAGGGCCCTGTACACCTCTTTATACAGTAATAAATGCAGAAAATTTTATCCCTTGGAATGGATGATAGAAAAGGTAGCAGATATTTCTTTTGAAAAACTTACTTTTAACCTGGCAATGATATTTTTCACTTCACAAGTTACTGCACTGTGTGGTGTTTTCATAGCATTTTTTAAAGCATTGTCTTGCTCCTTCCCAGGTTAAAAGTTGTGGTAGCAGTGGCTGAAAAAATGTTATTAAAAAACAGTTTAGAAGTTATTAAAGAATGTTAAAACTCTGTTCACTTCCGTGCTAAGGGCAGTATGGCTCTTCCTTCACACTCCTCTGTGACAATTGCACTCTGAAATAAAATTCCAAGCACAATCTGAATTCAAAAATCCTTTAAAATCTCCAGTGCAACCGAATCCAGGAAAGCTTCCTGAGCGATTCCTTTGGGAAGAAATCTCCCGGAGCAGCACTGCAGATTGCAGGAAACCTCCAACATCTGCCAAATGCAGACTGTGAGTGGAGCTGAGAAGAGCAAAAACCCGTGAAAACACCCAGTGAAACCTCCCAGACAGCTTTATCTGGGCTCCCTCTGCTGCTGCCTTAGGCAGGAAAAACAGAACCCCCGGGCAATTTATCCCAGCATCACTAAAGACTGTTCCGTGAGATCCTGTCGAGCATCATTCCCACAGCCTGGGAAAGCATCCTCGGGATATTTGGGTTTTTTTTTTTAAGGTTTGCTGGTGCTTTCACTGAGTCTCCGAGAGCCTCTAAAGAGGGAAAATACAGTTTTTCTCCCGGTTTTTCCACATCCACAGCCTTGCTCTGGAGCTTTACCCCATCTTTTCTGCTCCTCTCTGCCAGCTCTCCCTCTTTCCAGGATGCATAAACCTCTCTTGTTTTCCACTACCTTCCATAAAAAAAAGGGGGATCAGGAGCTGCATTTGTCCCTCTCACATATTCCATTGAGACTAAAATTCATCAGTGAATGTCCTGTTAAGAAGACCCCCAGCCTTGAATATGAACGAGCTTCTGGAAAAAGAGCCACAATTCAAAACGTCCAAATGGGTTTGTGCATCCTCTGGTTGTTTTGGGATTTTTTAAAGGTTTGCTGGTGCTTTCACTGAGCCTCCAACAACTGCTGCTGTTTCTGAAGAGCCTCATCCTCTCTAAATGCAGCTGAAAGTTTCATTTCCCAGGGTCTGCTCAGAGCACCTGAGCTTTCCCCACCTCACCTTGGCTCTCAGGATGTCTGTGGCAGCTTTTCCTGGGTTGGGGCAGGTTGGAAGTTTGTCTCCTGTTCTGTAGAGGGAGACAGCTGCTACTGCAAGCTGAGGGAAAATCCAGCTTTTCTCCCAGTTTTTCCACATCCATAGCCTTGCTCTGGAGCTTTATCCCATCTTTTCTGCTCAGCTTCAAGAGGGAAGGCTCAGCCTGCTGCCTCCTCTTTCCAGGATGCCTAAACCACTCTTGTTTTCCTTTACCTTTCATTAAAAAAAAAAGGGGGGATTACAAGTTGCATTTGTCCCTCTCACACATTCCATCAAGACTAAAATTCATCAGTGAATGTCCAGCTAAAGAGAACCCACCAGCCCTGAATTCCTTATGAATGAGCTCCTGGAAAAAGAGCCACAATTCAAAATGTCCAAATGGGTTTGTGCTTCCCAGGATTTGAAAGCCTTCAGCAGAAGCCCTAAAACACAGCCCCTGGGAGGTAACTAAAATGTGGTCAAGTTTCTAATGAAAAAGCACACAATTCTCTTTATTTTCCATGCGCTAAGGAGAAAAAAAGGGGGAAAAAATATTTCCTTCTGCTTTGCTTTAAATGTCCCAGTGTGTGAACACACCAGTCATGAGTTAAAAGCTGGGCTGAAAATACAAAACCTATAATGGATGTCTAGACTCAGAGTCACTTCCAGCACCTTGATATTCCTGCCCATGGGTGGGAACAAGGTGGGCACGTCCACTTTCAATCAGCAGCACATTCCTCCACATTTTCTCTTATTTGTTTTTACTCCACACAAATGAGGCTCAACAGCCACTTTACAGACATTTAATTAGACAGTTTCCCTCCCTTTAAAAGTTTTTACCTCGGGTTGTCTCAAAAGGCACAGGAATAAGGTATGACTTTTATAGAGAGGGAAAAAAAAAGGGTTTGACCACAAGGAGCAAATTAAAGCAATAGTTTAAAAATGAACTGCTAATTCAACCACATCTTCAATGGAAAATTCATATTACAATGCAAACACCAGCATATTTCTTTCTCCTTTGTGAGTTTAACTTGGAATGTCACCACAGCTTTAAAACTGGATGAAAAGCAAAGAGTTTTGGAGTGAGAATTTCTAGCATCTGTTTTGCTGTGGCAGCACTACAAGAAAAAAAAAGGCCCTTGTGTTAAAAGATAGCTGAGGATGTTTGGCTCAGCTTTCTGACCTTGATCTTCATGTTGACACTGAGAAAATCTGATCACTCTACCCTCATTTATTTTCTTTTTCTTTGTGCAAACTATAATTATGCACTTTCCAATTATTTCTGGTGTTATTTGAGAGACATTTCCAGGACCTCAGCATGACAGTCGGGTCTTGGGTTTTGTTACTAAAGGTTACAGGATGTACAGTTTGAAAGCTGTCAAATTAAATAATCGGTTCACTGCACTTACAGGAGGGCCACTAATAGGATCAGAGGGCTGGAACACCTCTGCTCTGGAGCCAGGCTGGGGGAGCTGGGATTGTTCAGCCTGGAGAAGACTCCAGGGAGAGTTTAGAGCCTCTTCCAGTGCCTAAAGGGGCTCCAAGAGAGCTGGAGGGGGATTTGGGACAAGGGATGGAGGGACAGGACACAGGGAATGACTTTAAGTGGGTAGATTGAGATGGGATATTGGGCAGGAATTGTTCCCTGGGAGGTTGGGCAGACCCTGGAACAGAATTCCCAGCTTTGCTGTGGCTGCCCCTGGATCCCTGGCAGTGCCCAAGGCCAGGTTGGACATTGGGGCTTGGAGCAGCCTGGTCTGCTTGAAAGTGTCCCTGCCCATGGACAGGACAGGAACAAGATCATCTCTAAGGGCTCTTCCAACCCCAACCATCAGTGATTCCACGATTTTAAGCTGCTGTTGGAATTCCCCAGCTCCCTTGGCCTGGAAGAAAGGCCTGAGGTAGCACCGTGAGGCACAGCAGTGCCATGGACAGGGCCACCGAGCAGGAATTGTCCCCTTGCACCTCTAAGGAGCTGCTTGCACCCTCAGTTAACCTCTGCACCTCCAGCTGCTGGAGAAAAAAAAAATGTAGGAACTCTAAAACTAATTACACAAGGGTAGGAATTCACCCTTTGATTGCAAAACAACTGACCCTGTGTACATTTTCAAGATTTTTTTCTCACCAGGAATGATTAAAAAGTAGCCAGAACACCGTTCATACATAATCAGGGTCTTAATGAGGTGTTAAACTTCGTGGTAGACGATGTGCTTGGACCAAGGGTTTCATACCACAGCAGTTCCCTTCACATCACAGGCAACTTTTTTGCTTGAGGATTGAAGGTTTCCTGACAAATAAGTGCTGAATCTTGACCCCTGTGACATCAGCAGTGATTTGTCATGTGCTTTCAGTCACAAGGTTCACCACTGGCACGATGTTTTATAGAAAATGAGAGCAGTGTTTTTTCTCTTTGGAAAGCATGGTGCGGTTTGATCGGTAAAAATACAAGATTTCAGTTTTTTTTGCTGAAGTCTTCTTTGGATTCTTGAGTTTGCCTGCTGGGATGCCACACTGGGACTGAGCTTTGGCTTTCACAAGAGGCAGAAAAAGGGACTTTATAACAACTCCTGCAGTTTATGGATCTGTCAGAGTTTTTACAGTGCAGCTACAGCCTCATTAAGTGCACTTTTAGCTGAAAACAATTGCCCAGTGACAGTGACAGGGAGAGCACAAGCAAACAAAAAGTTTTATTTCCTTCAGGAGTGGACTAAATAATTGATTTTATATCCAAGTGATCTATGGGAAATGCAATGCCAGTTGTTCCAGTACAAATAAGAAAGAATTAATTTCTCCACAAGGAAAATCCGTATTGATCACCTGAGCCTCATTAACCACTCACCAGTCAGATCATTGAAAGGAAACTTCAGGAAATCATTTTCCTGCCAGTCCATTTCCCTTCCTTCAGTGTGAATCAAGCAGAGAAGTGATTTTTGAAGGGAGGTAAACACTGCTTTGGTGATCCATACTCTCAGCTGGGTTTGTAATTCCAATGGCTTTGGAACAACTCCGTGTCACAGCTCTGCTCTGCCTGGTCTGGGATGACTCCCAGGGAGATCCTGTGGCTGAAGAGAACCATTCAGGATCCCATTTTCTGGGGGAGAAAATAAACCAGCTGAGGGCTGATATAAACCATGGGTACCACTGCAAAAGCCTGGCCTGGTTCCACAAAAGTGAAAGGAATCTGCTGAAGGCTTCTCCTGAGTGCCTGTGTTCCCAGGAGTTAAATTTTGGATGCCCCCAGAAGCACATTCTTGTCCATAAACCAGGGCTGAAGCAACAGGACTGAGCGGGAAGCCCTCACATCTCCAACCAGGCTGCAGCAATTTCTGGGGCTCCAGTAAAAATTTACTTCCAGATTTTGGTTGATTTGCCTCAGAGGAACCCAAAAGATCAGGGCTTCCTACTTTTCCCCGTTTCTTTACCCCTGGATTACCATGGAGCATGCAAAAGCGATCTTGTGGGGGCCTTCCTGAATTCTTTAACATCAGTAAAAACCAGAGTTGTGATGCACACAGGAAACCAGGTGCCCACATTTCAATTGAAACTTGCCAAATGTCCTGCTTGGGGAACATTTTTGCAGGTTTTCCAGGGAGAACAGTGCAAAGTTAAATCTCACCCCATTTTGTGTGGTGAGAAATGTGAGAGACTTGCCTTTTCATGTCTCAGTTTGCACAGAAATCAGGCAAAATGAGGATCAGGCAAAGGGAGGATCTGCCATCACCCCCTCCCCAAACCCCATAAATGGACCCCCAGATGTAGTGATTGCCAGGAGAGCTGGAGAAGGAGATGAAAATCTATATAAACACATAGAACACGAAATTCTGCACTTGTCATGCTCTGACTTTGACTGGAGCTCTTTCCTCATCACTTCTCCCTAATGATGTTTGAAGATGGATTTGCTGCCAAACCATTTTTGTTGTAATTTATTTTTTTTTTCATATTCCCGAACTGAAAATCAGCATGCATCAACGCAGACATTGATACTCTTTCATACACACATTTTGTTTAATATAACCTGAGGCACAAAATCCTGAAACTCTAAGAAATTCCAAATCCTGCTGACCCTGGCAGACCACAAACTCTCTGCCTGTATTTCCTAAGAGAAGCCTGTTTCAATAGGTCTAAGAAGTTGAAAAGATCACCTCTTGGTTAACTTTGACACCTGAAAGTCACAAGCACTTCCCATTTGAGTTTTCAAGGATATTTGACTATGTGCATTGTTGTATTTTCATTGAACCGTAAACACTGATAAGGGGATGTCAACAAAAGATCAGTTTTCACCTCAGAGATGTGGGCTCAAATTTGCCTGTTGCACTGTACTGAAACAAATGTGTTTGTCTTAATTCTTCAAACCAAAGAGCAAAAACATCCCTGTTTGGTGGGGAGCCAGTGAGCTCTGAGACAGACAGAGCTGGCTCAGTTTTGGTCCATGTGGCCGAGGAGGCCCCTGGCAGCTGGGCTGGGTGAGGAATTGTGTCCAGCAGGAGCAGGGCAGGGATTGTCCCTCTGTGCTGGGCACTGAGAGGCCCCTCCAGGGCTGTGTCCAGTGGTGGCTCCTGCAGGAGAGACCTGGAGGGGCTGGAGGTGTCCAGGGCAGGGAACGGAGCTGGGGAAGGGGCTGGAGCCCCAGGAGAGGCTGAGGGAGCTGGGAAGGGGCTGAGCCTGGAGCAAAGGAGGCTCAGGGGGGACCTTGTGGCTCTGCACAAGTCCCTGCCAGGAGGGGGCTCAAGGGGGGTTGGGCTTTGCTGCTGTGTCTCAAGTGAAAGAATGAGAGGAAATGGCCTCAAATTGCATCAGGGGAAGTTCAGATTAGATATGAGAAAAAAAATTCTCTACAAGAGTGGTGAGGCCTTGGGATGAGCTGCCCAGGGAACTTTGGAGTCGCTGTCTCTGGGAGTGCTCAGGAGGAGTCTGGATGTGGCCCTTGGGGACAGGCCTTGGGTGATGCTGGTGGCACTGGGGTGGCACTGGGTGATCCTGGAGGTCCCTTCCCACCTTGATGATTCTGTGATTCTGTAATCTCTGCTTGCAGTTGAGTGTGCACAGATCCGTGCTGCGAGTCTGTATTTTACTCCAGTGTATTGAATTTGTGCATGTTGGATATAGAGAAAAACTGCACGGAATTGTAGGTGACTGGGGAGAAACAGAGGCCAGAAAAGCTGTGTCTGTTCTATAGGGGTAGAAGCTGAGCTCAGTTTTTTTTTTCTCTGTATTGTCATTTCTGTGGTGAATTGTCAGTCCACTTCATGTACAGTATTCCTGCGAAATGCCAATGGGCTATATCCCTAATCCAGATGCATCAAAAATAAAGTGATATAATAGTCTTGGAATTTTAATATCAAGGATAAAACCAGCAAAACTTTACAAAAAATCAGCACTGTAAACAAGCCATGCTTTATGTATTTAATTTATCTGCTTCGTACAGAGGCAGCATCTGTTTTCAGTGAGATGCTGCTTTTTTTTTTTTAATTTTCTTTCTCGAACTCCACAGCTGGAATAAATGAAATAGCAGCCAAAGACCAAATTAACAGTTTGAGGGACACGATTCTGCTGGAATGAGGGTATGGAAGGACAGTTGGGGAGGACAGTGGAAGGAGGAGTTGTAACTTCAGGATGTCCCAGGAATAACTCCCAGGCCCCTCCACAGGCACCTCCACCTCAGACAAGTTTCTTGCCGTGCTGCTGATCCCTCTGTCATCACTTTTCTCCCACAGAGCTGCTGGAAGTGAAGGAGAGGTTCCTCTGAACCCACCACACATCCATGGTGCTGGAAAATTCCTACAGGACACGGGCCACTGTGTTGCAATCGGAATAAACCTGCCCCGCTCTGCTCTGTAACTGGAGAGCCAAACATTTTGGCCTCAAGTCACGTTCTTAAGCTTCCCCCTGGATTCCAGCTTCCAAAAATTCCAAAGTATAAATTCTCCTCTTTCTTCTTTGCTCTCCAGCCCTCGGGCTCACCACCTCAACCTGCTCCAGCAGCTGCAGGAGCAGGCAGGGCTGGAAGGAAGGACGGAGCCTCAGGAACCAGCGGGGCAGGACAGGGGTGAGGTGAACTTCCCAACCCTCAGCAGCACCTCAGGAGAACCATCGGGAAGAGGAGCCCTTGGCTGCTGAGGAAGGACCAGGAATAAATGGACAAAAAGGTATTTTGGGTGGGTGCATGGCCGAGTGGGCAGGCAGTGAGGGGCTGGCATGGCTGGCCATGAGGAATAATGGAATGAGTTTAAATTGACTTAATTCCAATGAAGAAAATTTATTGGGTTTTTAAAAATGCCAATTGTAGCTTTTACTACGCCAGATTGCCCTGGTTAGAAGCAGGGCTCCAGCATGGCTTGAATAACCAAGGCTCTCTCTTTAAATACCTTTTCTAGCCCTCTTTTCTCTCAGAGGGTCTGAATCTTTCTGACAATTATGTCCCTCCACACTGCCAGAGAGAACTGAGTGGATTTGAGAATAATACCTGGAATATTCCTCATTTCCTTCTCTCCATGGCTGTGTGGCAATGCAGAGCACTGGTTTCCACCTCATGGAAGGTGGTTTTCTTTAACAGTGGCACTGGAATTAAAGTGTAAAATCCCCCTCCTGCCCCCTCCCATTTGCCCTCACCCTTTCCAATGCTGAATGCAGTACCCACACTGGGAGCCCATCCAGGGAAAGGATCACCTTGCCAGGAGCTGGGACATTTTGGATGAGAAGCCCTACACAAATGCAAGATGATAGTGCTGATAGCATTAACTACCTTGTAGCTCCGTGTTTCAGGCATTGGAGACGACTGAATGATTCAGAGACTGTGTTTGCAGTAATAGCTTTGCACAAAGAGGTCACTTAGAGATAAAGTGGCAGTTAATTCAAACCAGAATTTCAGGCTTAGCTTTGCCTTTTTCCCCCCTCTTTGAAGGAAATGAGAGGTGACACAATTGGATTAGATGCACATTTTAGGCTTTTTCAGAAACTGGGATATTATTTGCTGAGAAGATTGTAACGGTTCCAGGCTGATAAATGCAGTACATTGTTTTTGGCATGCATATCAATTCTTAAAACAAATACTCTTTACCAGAAATTTTGTAGAAGCTCCTTTGGACTCCAGACAGTCTATTAGGTAAATATGGGCTTTGCAGCACTATAGGAAAATGTAGAGTTTTACAGAAGCTTTTCAAAGTTTGGCAACACCATCCAGCCCAACTTCCTTTATTTTATAACAAAGCTCTTGAGATAAGAAGAGTCAGGGAGATAGAGAAGTACTTAGATTGGCAAATGTGTCAGGAACAGAGATATGAAATTGGGAATCTGTGTGAAGCACATCCAGAAACCAAGAGAAGCAAAGCACCCCTTCCTTCTCCAACACCAGGATGTCTGGGATCACAGGAGGTGAAAGTGATCCAGCCTGCCAAGGAATGTGTGAAAGCTGCCTTCTAGAAAATACTTCTGTTCTGGGTGCACACATTTGCCATGGAGTACCAGTGTGCGGCTACAAATTCAGGTTATATTTACACACAGGTGCCCATCTCAATGCAGATCTAAATTACAACTATTTTAATTTAATTGACCTTAATTTCAGAAAGTGCTGGCAGCTTTTCAGAGAGGAGAACTTCTCTTAGCCCTCTCCATCAGCCAGCTGGTTTCATCTTTGCTGGAGCTCTGTGAAACGTTTTCCTTGCTGTGGAACTCCAGTTAAGGAAGGATTCACCTGCTTTGGAGTGTGCTCCCAGACCCAGAACTGGCAGGACATCTTGTAATGTGCTGCGTCCAAACATTGTCTTGCCAATGCTGGAATGAAATTGTCTCGCTCCGTTTTGATAGCTCAGGATTCCTGGAGGTTCAACTTATTGGAAATCCAGAGCCCTTTCCATGGCTTGGGCCTGATGGACAAGCTCCAGAAAAAAATCAGTGTGGCTCAGTGAGTTCTTCTGGACAGAGGAGGTGCCTTTTTGAGCAGCAGGGAGAAAAAGTCACATCAGGACCCAAGGTGTGGCCAGGACAAGGTGTTGCCCTCTTGCTGCCCAAAACCAGCCTATCCCCACCATCCAGGTGGGAATTTTGGGTGTTTTCTGAGACAGACTCACCTGTGTGGCTCTCTGAGTTTTCATCCCCTGCCTCAACTGGCTAAACAGAATCTTATCCATGATATTCACTGGAAATCTTTTGGCTTTGGTCGCTGTAGAGATTTTTCCTGCTTTGATTTACCTGTGGAAAACACCTCAAACTTTCTGTGTCCAAGTGCACGGCTGTGTTCAGGGATAGCTCTTGCCAGTCCTCTGAGGAGGATTTGGGTGATTTTCAGGTCGTTGATTTGCAAGGATGAAGAAATCTCCCTGCAGATCTGCTGGGATATATTCAAGGAAGTGATAAAAAAAACCAAGTGAAGGAAGTTATTGAAAAGTACACATAGTTAATGACGGTCTAGATGGGCAATAATACAAGGCAATAGGGGGAAAATGTAAACAAGCCAGGGCTGAAAGGAAACAAAAGAAGTAAAAATATCTTGTAGAACACTGAGAAAATCACTCTGAGACTGGGCAAGCAGGGAGATATCTGAGGGAAGATCAGGAAAGCAAGGTGCAGAGCAGTGTCCTGAGGATTAAACTCTCTGGAAATGCAGTTGGGCCAATAATATCAACAATTAGAGGGGGAAAAAAAAAGAGTGGTGAACCAAATAGCCCAAAGGTGAAGTAAATATGGAAGAAATATTTTGAAGCCTGTCTTAGCCAGCTTTGGGAGATTGCAGTTACTCCCTGCAATGCAAACACTGTGGACAGGTTTGAAAGGGCTCAGTTCCTCCAGCAGAAAACCTGCTCCAAGAAGGAGTTAAAAGCAAAGGTCCTCCAAGAAGGAATAAATAGCTCTGCTGGCCTTTGAGGGATACAAAAATCTGGAAAGGTGTATTTGAGCAAGTGGAGGTTTGAGGTAGCTGAGTAAAGAAAATAGTGGAATGAACCCTGAGGAAAAGAGTTCCTTTCATTCCAAGCAATCCGGGGTATAATTCATTGTCCTGATGAAATCAATTGTCAACAGGCTGCACTCAAGGCACAGAACAGGGGGAAGACACAGGGTGGCTTTGAATCAGGGAATGTTGCAGTGGCCAAGGTTTCAGTAGTCCAGGAATACATGGAAAAGTGTGGAGAGTGCAGTCGCTCCCTGTGAATCCATTCTATCTGATTCAGCTGAGATTTGCTCTGGGAAGCAGAAGAAACACAGGGAAAAACATGGAATTGTAGAACGGTTTTTGTTGGAAGGGACCTTAAAAACCATCCAGTACCACCCCAGCCATGGGCAGGGACACCTCCCACTGTCCCAGGCTGCTCCAAGCTCCAATGTCCAACCTGGCCTTGGGCACTGCCAGGGATCCAGGGGCAGCCACAGCAAATCTGGCAATTCCAGCCCAGCCCCTCCACAGCCTCCCAGGGAATGATTTCATCCTAATATCCAATCTAAACCTTCTCTCTGTCAGTTTGAACCTGTTTAATGCACTGATGAAAGCTCTGCTTGAGCTCTTACACCCCAGAGCTCTGAGGATTTATGGGGTTAACCAATTGATTATTATATTCAAAAATTCCTAAATTTGGTGAATGACAGACCAGTCTGATTTCACCATTGTCTTTTTGTTTTTTTATCAGGCATTATAAAAGCTGGATGTATTACAGAGCAAAGTCACTGCAAGTCTGATGTTAAGGTCTATGTGCAGGTGCAATTGCAGATCTGCCAGACATTCTTAGGTTGCAAACAAAGCTGGAGGAATTATTTAGCAATATTTGGCAGGTGGATGCATTAGCTGTAGCTAGAAAAAGAGTTATAAAACAAGCAGATTGTTATGTGAACCCTGTAAGCTTTGTCTTAGCCAGGCATTTTGTCGTGCTTGAGGTTAAAAGTGTGGCTTTGAAGTATTATATTTAATGTCAGATATGAATGTATCAGGACAGAGCATGAACAGTGTGTTTTTGTGGCCTGAACAACACAGTCAATAAAAGCAGATAATCAGGCACTCAAATGCTAATGTTGGAAAAATATTGGGTGTAAAATATAATCATTGGAAGCAAAACTGCTGGAAAGCAGCTCTGAGGAGAAGGATGTGGGGGTCCTGAGGGATAACGAGCTGTCCCTGAGCTGTCTCTAAGCGTCCTGGGGCCAGGAAAGGCAATGGAAGCCAGGGATTGATGGGGAAGAGCATTGGCAGCAGGTGAGGGGTGAGGCTGCCCTGTGCCCAGCCCTGGAGGCACCTCTGGGTGCTGTGTCCAGCTCTGGCCCCTCAGCACAGCAGGGCCAGGGAGCTCCTGGAGCGGGGCCAGCGGAGGCTGCGCAGCTGAGGAAGGGCCTGGAGCATCTCCGTGCCCAGGAAAGGCTGAGGGAGCTGGGGCTGCTCAGCCTGGAGAGGAGCCCCAGCTGAGAGGGGCCCTGAGCCCTGGCTGTCCCTGGCTGTCCCTGGCTGTCCCTGGCTGTCCCTGTGTCAGGCAGGGGCAGAGCAGGGCCCAGGCTCTGCTCCGGGGCCCAGCAATGGCACCAGAGCCAAGGGCAGGGACTGAGCCCAGCAATTCCCCTGCACAGGAGGCACAACTTCTGCCCTGGGCAGTGCCCAGCCCTGAGCAGAGCCCAGAGAGGGCTGCAGGCTCCTCCCTGGGGATATTCCAGAGCCATCTGGGCACAGCCCTGTGCTCTGGGATGACCCTGCTCCAGCCCCAGATGGAGCTGGAGTCTGGCGAGTGTGCAGCCTCACAGGCCAGACCTACAGGAACAAATAGATTTGCACTCCCAGAGACCTTTGGACAGCTCTGGTCTTTATTTGGGCCTGTAGGGAGACTGGCTTTTCCTGTCTGTACAGTGATTTTCAGACATATTTTCCGTGGATGATAAAATCAGGGGAATGTGTGGGGGTATATGAGGCCACCTGGGTGCTGTTTCCTAACAGCAGATCTGGGGTTTTTTTCTGGGGTTCTTTGTGGCTTCGAGTGCTGCTCATCATCTCTATCCTTATTCATTGTCTGTGGTCTTTAAAGCCCCTAGAGAGCATTTTCAACCATAGGTACCTGTAGTTCTGCATCTCTATCCATGTTTTAAGGCTCTTTCAACTGTCCCCTTTTGAGAAATGCAGAATATTTAATGCCCTTGACACTGACTGACCCAGCCTGTGGCAATGGATGGGAATGTGCAACCCTTGAATTCTTAATGAACTGCTTGAGAAAAACAAGGTTCCCATGTTACAGACACTCAGAGGGACAAAACTGACCCAATCTTCTCTCCTGGTGTCTTGAAGATTGGATTTAACACCACTTTTCAATAGTTGTCTGTGAAGCCAACTCCTGATATAAATATAGTGGAGTTAATTGCTATTAAAGGAGACTCTTGGTTAGGGCAGTATCTCCCAGTTAAATCTCTCTTTTCTTCACCTGCTGCCATTTGCAAGCCTGAACAGACCTTGCAAACATTAAAATCGGGAGAGCTCTGATTTGTTTTTCATGCTTTTAATTTTCTCCCTCACATGATGGATGGTGGGATTTATTGTAGCTCTGAGGAACAAACCAGTTGTTATTCGATCTGCCCCAGGCAAGCTGCCTTGGCAACAGCCAAAAATAATAGCCATGGTCCCTGAAAAGATTCTGCTCAGACTTTCTGAAAGAATTCACCTTTGGGGCATGGAGCAAGCATGGAAAAATGCAGCCCCAAAGGTCAGCATTTTGCAATGCTCATGGCACATGGAAATAGAAGGTTGTGGTGGAAACTGTGGTACAAGGCTCGTGACAATGGGTGCAGCCAGCACCCCTGTCCATCTTCCTGTCCCAGAACCATCCTTTGCTTCCACTGTCATATCATGGATTGGATTTCACTTCCTCTCTAAGTTGTGTTCTGTAGAAAATCGATGATAGCTCTGCTTTCTACAAAGATTTGATCTTGAAGTTGAGCCTTTTCAGTGCTTTCTGGACAAATGTTTGCCCTGTGTGTTTGGAAGATCACTTTCCATATCTTCTTGTGCCATGATGTCTGTTGGTGATAGCAAACCTTGGGACAGTCTTTGTACACAAACCCTGTGCTGGAAACCCTGTGCCCTTCCCTTTATCACCCCCTTTTTGTGCACTTTCAGTAGTGCTCCGTGCTCTGTCAACCTCAGGAGTTGTCTGTAGGCTCACTTCTTAATCCTCTTGGATAAAGTTTGGCAAACTTCAGTTCCTTTCATTCAAGCCAGAAGTTATTTTTCCAGGAAGACACATTGAAAATGCACAAAGGTACAGATTTAATTTGCTCTGACTTTTTACTGCTTCTTCCTGAGAGGCCATCTAGTCTGGCTATCTGAAACTGGTGGCAGTAATGCCACATTTTTGTCCCAAACAGTAACAGGTCAAAAAATCCAGTAAAGAAAGTTCCAAACAGGTATTTTCCCAGGAGCTCTTATTGATGCTCATGAAAAGAAGTTAATGAGTAAAAGAAACCATTATTTCTCAAATTATTCCAAAGCAAAACTCAGTTAAAATATCCCTGGGTTTTAAAGGCAAGGGAAAAACCTAATCTACCTGGACACTGCTGAGAAATGTGCTTGAGAATTAGAGGTTGTGACCCCATGGTTGGAGAATTCAGAGAAGACTTTCCAGATTTAGTGATCCAAAAGAACTGAAATCTGATGAGGAGAGATTTCCCTTCCCTCTTTTGTCCTCCAAAGTGTGCTGCTGGAGGTAGATGGAATTGGAGATGAAAGTTTCTCTTTGACTGGGGAATGATTGTTGTGCCACATCAACAGGAAGGATCCAGTGGCTGAGGAGCTGGGGTTTTCCAGCAGTTCCCAAAAGGATTTCTGGTCATCAGGGCAGCTCTTAACTAGGGAAATTCACACTTGAGGAGAAGCCACAGAACACCCGAGGGAGAGACCACCATGGGCCAAGGGGAGGAAAATGACAGACCAGGCAAAGCTGCCTCTGATTTTTGTGGTCAGTGGCTCTTGCAGCCGGATGCTTCCAGCCCTGCCTCTCCAGCATCCCCTGGAGCTGCTCTTCTAGACCATAACCCTGGGTCACTGTTGGGCCAGACCTCCTGCTTGTAGCTGAGAACAATATTGAGGATTCAGTCTTGCAGAGCGTAGTTTTCCATGAGCGTGGATCCAATCCTACGGCAACAAATCCTGCCTCGTGTTACAGCTACGACCTGAGGGACCTGGACAGCTCTCTGCTCTTGGAAGTGCTGCAGGAAGCAGTTTTGCCTGCTGGGAAGCTCCCAGCAATGTCAGCAGAGCATCTCCATGGGGACGTTCATGTGTCCTGCTGGCTCCTGATGTGGCAAACCGAGCATGCACCCACCACAAAGTATCACAAAGCAAAGATATGAGGAGCAGTTCCAGGAATCTGAGGTGAAGTTTTGATGCTTTGGACATTTTGACCAGATTGGCAGAGGAGGGGAAATTAAAATCCCTCTTGGATCTGAAGCCCATTGTCATTTTCACTTTGGTGTGGAAAGCCAGCTTGGATTTGAATTCCTGCTTGTGAATCTTCCCCATCTCTGGGCAAGAACCAAACCCAGAAGATGCTCATTTTCACAGCCAGGGAGAAAGCAGCCAGATGTGCCTGGGAATGAGTGACTTTTCTCAGGAGGCTGTTTTTTATTCCTCTGCTACCTGGAAATCATTTTGCTATCTTGGGTGGCAGCACACCAGTATTTCTGTCATCGAGAAGCAAAAATTCTGGGCAGAAGCTTAAATTTGGAAGCTGTTGAAGTCCTTCCATCCCTCACAGGACAGCAGTGGAGCTGGGGGTCTGAAACCCTGAGCCAGCTGGATGAATAACAACCACCTTCCCTAATGTGAGCAGATAAGGCACATCTCAGCAACTGCAGCCTTCTCACATCCAAACTCCTTGGGATGAAGTTTTGGAAAGCTGCAGAAACAGGGTTTCCACAGAGGTCACCGCTCGCTTCATTGAGAACAGAGCTGGGCTCTCCTCAGCCAGATCCTTCTGTGTGAAGCTCGTCAGGCAGAATAAAATCCTGTTCCAATTATGTGCTTTCCATGTGCACAGATCTCCCCCAGGAGCCGCGGTGTCAGCCACAACCTCTCATAATGCAAAGAGCATCTTGTGGAGGGCTCGTGCTCAAACCACGGCGTTAACCCGGAGCAGGCTGGGAAAATGGGCCTTGAATTCCTCAGTGTGGCCACTGCTGCAATGTCAACAAAGATGTGACAAAGGGAAAAGGATGGAAAAATGTGTGCTGAGCGTGCTAAGAGCACGTGTAAGTGGGGAGAGTGTGGTATCTGGTTTTTTGGAGCGTGAAGATTCCAATCTCCATCATCATTCCCAGGCCTGGCCAACACAGGGAGGACGTGGAGCTGCTGGAGAGAGCCCAGAGGAGGCAGCAGGATGAGCAGAGGATGGAGCAGCTCTGCTGGGAGGAAAGGCTGGCACAGCTGGGATTGTTCAGCCTGGAGAGGAGAAGCTTTGGGCTGAGCTCAGGGTGGCCTTGCAGGGCCTGAAGGAGCTGCAGGAAACATGGACAGAGACAATTCCCAAGGGCTGCAGGGACAGCACACAGGCAGTGGCTGCACACTGAAAAATTACAGGTTTAGTTGGGATTTTGGCCAGGAATTGTTCCCTGGGAGGGTGGGGAGGGTCTGGGCTGGAATTGCCAGATTTGCTGTGGCTGCCCCTGGATCCCTGGCAGTGCCCAAGGCCAGGTTGGACATTGGGGCTTGGAGCAGCCTGGGACAGTGGGAGGTGTCCCTGCCATGGCAGGGGTGGCACTGGATGATCCTTCAGTTCCCAACCCAAACCATTCCATGATTTCATGAACTGCATTTCCTGCAGCACCTTCAGGCCCAATGTTTTACCTTGCGTCAAGAGAATCTCCATAATGAATTTTAGCTCTCTCAATTCCTATTTTATCAAGAACTTCATCACATAAGAATCAGGTCAATGGTTTGGTGAAGAGATGAATACTCTAAAACACATGGGAAAAATAAAAAACCTAGAGGACTCTCTTCAAGCAATTAAAGAAAACACAGAGTACATAAAGCACAAATATCTGTGCTCAACAAGACAAGGCTCATCTTCACACATGGATTTAATTGTGTAAAAGCACAAGCAAATGTTTAGCAGTTCTCTGGTGACACCTCTGCCTGCTGAGGACATCCTGAACTTGTTTTGTGCAAGAACCATTTCTCTGTCTGGTTTTTATAACAATGCCAATTTCTTTATATCCTGGGTCTGATTTTTAACTCATAACTTGGTAATTCCCAGGAGCAGAGAAAAAGAGAGAAGGCTTGAAGGGTGGCTGTGGCTTTTTCCTGTTCACACTTCACACATCCCTCTGAGCTGCATCATGCTGCCCATGAGAAGCCCTAAGCATTTTTTCAGTAAAAAACCTGATTTTTGGATCACGTTGCAGGTGCAGATTTGATGAGTAGGACTAACTTCTTCTGCCAGGGATCCAGTTTTATTGTCTCTTTTCCTTACTTATCCAGAGTCAATATAAAATCTGGAAATGCCCTGAGCAAGCCTCTTATCACCACGGGATTTCCTGCTCAGCTTTATTGATTGGAGTAGTTTGGGTCAGTATTTCAACATCTCTAACCCATATTTTTGAACTCAGCTGTTGTTGCTGCTGCAAGGAAAGGGATTTATAAACCCTGGTGCTGAGGTGAATTTATGCATTTTGGAGGGTTTGAAATGACAAATTAACTTCTCCTTCTGGCCCACCTCAGCAGCAGTGTGGGAACAGCCCCAGAGCTTGTGGTGACCCACAAGGAAGTGAAACTTGTTTAAGGAGGAAAACTGTGCAAAGAAATGTATTTACATTTCAAAATCATGCACACAAAGCTGGGAAATGCCCGTGCAACTGAAATTCTGCTCTCTGCTCTGCTGCTCTGTTTTCCACAATGGAATAAGGAGCCACAGAGCATTAATAAAAAGATTAAAAACTGAACTGTTGTGCGTCTTTCAGAGCATGTCCTCAAATGATGATCTTCCAAAGATCCCTCACACTACAGTGGATTTCATGCTGCCACAAATCCTGATTTGGGGGATATGTGGGATTAGCACATTATTCATTTACGATTAGAGCAGTTTGTTGAACTTTACTCAGAAGAAAGAAGGGGAAAGGTTTAATTGGGGATTTTTAACAATGTGTAATCCCAATTTACAATGTATGTAAATTAAATATAATTTAATTGGATAATGAAGGAGAATTCCTGGTATAGGTGCTTCATCCCATGGTGAAGCTCTGCAAACAGAACAGCTCATCTGAAAGCAGAAACTTTAAAACAGCACAAGCTTTTTTAAAATATAAATATAAATATATTTATAGCTGTTGCCATCTCCCTCATAGTAAATATAGAGAGACACCAGAGCAACAGGTTCATGGATTCGGGGAACAATCAGAGTGTGAAATTCTTTAGTCTCTGGCAAAGTGGAAAAAAAAAATCACCTCTAAGTGTTGCCCTTTTAAATGCAAACCAGCTGCTGCCTGAATGCTGCACTTGACAGCAGAATTCCAGCTCCTGCTTTCCTCTGGTCGCCTCTCATGGCATTATTAATATCTGTTAATGGCATTTAGAGCCCGTTTAGCAGGGATTTGGCTCTGGCTGCTGTGTTCCCTGGGAATTTGGGGTGGGAAGAGCTTGGCTGGTGAAGAGCTCATCCCAATGTTTGATGTGCTTCTTGTCCCATGTGAAAGGGAATTATCCAGGGCTGTGCCTGCAAGGTGATGCTGAGCTATCCTCTCCCAGAGCAGCTTGCTGGGATCTGGAACTCCCAGGAATTACTGCAATGTGGACACAGAATAATGACATCCAAGGGCATCACATGAGCCATGGTAGTGCTGTGTGCATTCCCAGGGAATCCCATCGAATTCCAGTGTGGTACCAATGGCAGAGCACAGGCTTTAAAACCTATTTTTGAGGTACCTGACTTCCCCCTGCTCAAATCATCCCTTGCTGTGGTCTCTGCAAATAAAAGTAGAAAGGCACCCAGGCAAAGCCAGGAAAAGCCATCAAAGGAAAGGAGAGTTGTAGATAAGCACATTGGAAAATTTGGTGGTCAGGGATTTCAGCTGCTGCAGTTCAGTGTGTGAAATAAACCTGAATTTATTTCAGATGAGTCTCAATCTCCCTTTTGCCAACAGGAACGGGGTAATCGATAACGTTGACTTTCTATCCTTCTCCCTCTTTCCTTAGAGTTATACAACCACTCATAACCTTATTTATTTAGGAAATAAGGCCTTTCAGGGACTTTGATCAGCCTGGCTGAAGTTTCTTCAAAGATTAACTGGCTTCTTTAGAAGTAAATCAGTTTCCTCTGAAGCAGGTATTTGCTCACCACGTAGCTGGGTGTCGAGAGCTGTGCAGTTATAAAGTTTGCTGGGCTCAGCTGTAGATTTCCTTAACACACACTGCTGACATCACTGAGTCTCCTCTCGGACTCTTTTTCTTTTTTTTTTTTTTTTTTTTTTTTTAACCAAATTTTTACCCCCCCCCCAAACCCACCCACCACCAGTTTTTTTTTTTAAGGTAATTCCAACTCAGGCTTATTTCAACTTTTTTTTGACTGACAGCGAGGGAAGGGAGAATCTCTGAGGGGTTTGTTTTGTGTTGGATTTTTTCTGGTTTGTTTTTTTTTTTTTGAAATGCACACATGCTTTATTGAAAAGCCACCCAACCTTCTATAAAAAAGATTGTTTGACTTGTCATGACGATAACATCTAGTAAGGAATCTCAGCATTGCTCTTTCACAGGTAAGAGATATTTGTCAAAATCCATACATGCTTAGCAGAGCTTTGGGAGCTGTGTGGACTGGAAGCTGAGGAGTAGGTGCTTTTCCTTTTTTTTTCTATATTTTGATAGTTTAAGGGTTTAGAAACTGCGTAAAAGAAAGAATGTTTATAAAATTGTGCCTTTTTCTGGATTTTGACAGAGAGGCAGTTCAGCAATTAAGCAAAAGCTGTCACAGTTTGGTCTTTCCACTGATGTAAAGCACTGAATGTGGGGTTTGTAATGCATGGGGCTGAGATTTTTATGCACTGGGGAGGGGGACAGATGCTGAACCTGTCTTTGTCACTGTTTGCCTGCCAGGGGTTTTTCCTGTAGAAACCCAGAGTGCTGTTTAGAGTGTTGGAATCAGAACTTTCTGCCAGCTATTGCTCTTTTTTTTTTCAACACAGAAATCAGTTTTCACTGGCGTGGTGGGAAAACCTGCCTGGAGCTTTATCCCGTCCCTGTTACCTTTGTGTATAAGAAAAGAGAATGTCAGATTTTTGTGTAAGGAATGTAAACATGTCTGAGTTGGAGAACTTCAGGCATTGTCTCCCAACTTTTGTCTGTGTCTTCGCACAACTTGTTTACGACAGGTCTGGCTTTTCCTCACAGTCACAACCTGAGCCTGTGCTGCAAATTCCCCTCTACTTTTCTACTGCCTCCCTTTTTTTTTTTTAATTTTCACACTGGGATCGTGCTGCAGAGAGTTACAGATAAAATCTCTTTTTCTCCATGAGGTGCTGCTTGTGAAGAGGAACAAAGCTGGCTTTCCTTTGTGAACCAGGAGTATCCACAGCACTTTTAAACTAACTTTGTTCCCTCCCAAATTGTATTTAGAGTGTGAAGATTCCCTGTATTTAAAGGCATTTCCAGGGTCTTTCTCATCACAGTGCCTGTGGATTTATCTACCAACTCTGTGCTTTCTTGTGATATATATTTTTTTTTAAATCGAGGGGAAAGGAGGCAATTTGCTGCTAAAGAAATGTCTTTATTTCCCTGCTTGTAAAATGTCACAATGCTCTCTGCACTCCCTAATAACCAGCTAACAGGAGGGAGGAAGCAAGCCTGGAGTGTAACACAGTGCTGCTCGTACAGTACAAACTGGCATCACTTTTATAAAGCAGAGTTGTAGACCAGACCAAAAACTTCCCCAGGAATTTCATCCCAGTAAATGAGGCATGGCCTAGAGACAAAAACAGCAGCAGATGACTTGGGCTTCAGTCTTCCAACGTACATACAATCATTCACTCTGTTGCTTTTTATAGAATTTCAAATGAAAACAAATAGTTCTTTTTAATCCCGGCTCCTCGTGAAATGAAGCAAACAAGCCATTAGCCCACAGCCCTGATTGCAGCTGAAGTTTTTTATTGATTTATCCAGATCTCATTAAAGCTGTCTGGAATATTATTCCTGCCTCCTGTCCTGTTTCCCTCTCCTCAGACCCACAGTCCACAGAGACTGGCTGTGTTCTTTGGGAACAGGTGGGGACCAAGGCTGGAAAGGATCAAGAAGAACAGAAATGTTACTGTTTTACATGCTGGACCTCAGAGCATTTTGAAATAAATTTTGATTCACTTTTCTACAAGGAAAACACGGCAGGTTTTGGGTCAATGCCTTTTTGGTTTGTTTGCTTGATGGAGGGAAGAGCCTTTACCTTTTGAGGCACGTTAAAGGCGTATGAAAATTACAAAAATATTGATTATTGTATAAACAGTTAAAATCAACCTTATCAATTTGCTAGGAAGGAATTGACTAAATGCTAAATATCTGAAAAGCTGAGCTGCTCATGAGAAGTCATGAATGTCTTGAGTGAGTTACTACAGGCTTGAGCATCATTTCAGCCTTCAGTGTGTCTGGATGTGTTTGTTAATAGGACAAAGAACTTGGTGTTAATATGGCAAAGGGCTTGGAGTTAATGTGGCAAAGGGCTTGGAATTAATATGTCAAAGGGCTTGGAGTTAATGTGGCAATGGTCTTGGAGTTAATATGGCAAAGGGCTTCGTGTTAATCTGGACAAGAATTCGTTGATAATATGGCAAAGAACTTGATGTTAATATGGCAAAGAGTTTGGTGTTAATGTGGACAAGAATTCGGCAAAAATCACATGCATGTTCCTGGAGCAAACAGGGAAAAACCATCTCCTAAGGACTGACTGTGCATGAATTGAAATTCCTGTTCACTCTCTGCCTGTCTGTGCTGTGTGGTGTGAAATGCATATGGGTACATCACTAACCAGAACATCTCTGCCTCCTCCTAGGAGCAGGAAATTGTCTTTGTATGGGCAGTGTATGAAATTGTCTTTGTATGGGCAGTGTATGAAATTGTCTTTGTATGGGCAGTGTATGAAATTGTCTTTGTATGGGCAGCGTAGGAAATTGTCTTTGTATGGGCAGTGTAGGAAATGGTGTTTTTATGGCCAATGTAGGAAATGGTGTGGGCAGCACACACTGAGGTTCACAGCCAGGCTGAGCTCGTGGTCAGGCAGAAAGGGAACAGGCAGTGACAGGAGTGCTTCGGAGATTGTCACCCTTCACTGGACAAATATTGCTTGGAGGTGACGAGGGATTTTTGGGATAACCTCTGCAGCTATTTACACCCTCTGGGGAGAGAGGTGTTTGGCAAATTTCATCTTCCAGCAGAGCCTTCTGCAAACCTTCTGCTGCCTCTGGTGAAAGTGAAGTGCTGGGGCAAGGGTTGATCCCATTTAAAATCACATTTGGCTCCTTTCTGGTTTGTTTTTCCTGTGGAGATCCTCAGCTGGATTTGTCTGTGCTCAGAGAGGCACCTTCTCTTTGTCATTGACTCAAAAATCATAAAGTAAAATAAATGTTGACAATAGTACAACCTGGGCAGATTAATTTAATCTCCATTGTTTTAACGGAGGGTTTCATGGTTGGTTCAATCATAGCAAAATCAGCACTTTTGCATTAAGAATATATGATAAAAATGGTTATCTGTTCAATATATTACCATAATCTCTAGGGAAGGAATATATATATATATATATACATATATAACATTGCACCTACTCAGATGACTTAAAAGGTATATTCTTAGCATGAACAGATGAAGAGAAAAAGATGAAATATACCATGGTCAAAATTTCCCCTTTTCCTGTTTAGAATTACACAGCCTGACAAAAACATATAATAAAATAGATAGAAATGAATAGAATAGAATAGAATAGAATAGAATAGAATAGAATAGAATAGA